>JALIZH010033007.1:7825000-8180000 GCA_030522465.1 Rhipicephalus appendiculatus | reverse complement strand
ATTTGCAGTGAACCTCAATATTGATTATTGTTGCAACACACTTACGTAATGTAGAGCTTTAGTGTGTTTTGCCAACGCAGCATTCTCAGTTTCAGCTTGCATTTTCTTACATTTGTGATGAAACAAATACGTGACGCAATCCTCTTGCGGCATTTCAACGAGCATCTCTCCTAAAAAGACTCTATAAGGCGAAAATCATCTTCTTCTTTAGCTTCTCGTTCAATGAATTGATCCTCTTCCGCCCCCCCTCCAAAAGCTGTCTGGTTTCGCATTGCGTCCAGGGACGGCGGCGTTGCAAGCTTTCTGCACCTCAGTTTTGCACAGCCTCCGTGATCGGCTCACCTTTGACCAAGCGATGATGTCATGTGATGACGTCATCGTGTGACTGCAAGTTATGTGACGTCATGATGACGTCATGATTACGTAACAATCTTGGTTATCTGTGGAGTGAGATGATTTGCTATCATCACTCGTGTTGACTCCGCCGACGATCAATTTTCGCATGTGATGAGGCATATCCCAAGGCTTTCGCCTTAGGAACTGCGGATTCGTGGTGACTGCATGCGTCTTCAGCCGCGTTAGCCTGAGCGCCGTTGGTCGAATGCATAGTGCCTCGCTCAGTACGCGGCGAAGGGCTGGGAATCGAAACCGCGACCTCGCGCACTCCACCACAACGTCACGGCTGCTCGAATGCAGCAAATCGGCTCATTGTTCGCACTGCGTTATAGAACGATGCCAGCCGATCACAAGCTCTACGCGTTACGTCGGGTTCAATGAAAACACCGGACGACTGAAGTGGCGGAATCTCTTACTCCATTAGAAAACCAATCCTCCCTCCTACAACATTAAATGGACGCTAAAGACAAAAACCATTTTTTCTCGTATTAGTAAATTTCAATTTCAGAATACTAAAAACACAACGTTTGCCCCGAAAATACGGTGGATAAGCGAGCAAACACGCAAAAATAAAATGCGGATGGCGACGCCACCTTGAAGTTTCCGCACCCTTGACGTCATAGATTTTGATGGCGTCACCTTGGGCCTAGGTAGGTCCCAATCGTTAAAAATGAAGTCTGTTGTCTTCTGAAGGAGCCAGAGACTTAACATACCAAGTTTCAGGGAATATCGTTGAGTCAATGCGGCAAAAATAATTAAAAAAAAAATTGAAATCCATGACGTCACCATCAGACATTTGGGCGGGAAATTTAAAAGTGATACACTTAACATGTATTTTCTCGTCTATTAATGAACCCATGTTGGTTAAATTAACAAAGCTAGTGTTTTCAGAGTCTAATTTGTCAGTCTAAACTAATTTATTGTTTAACTTGAGAGTCGCAAAATGTAGAAATTCACCTATTTGATTTCGAAATCACATTTATCCAGTCTTCCATTTCAGCTCAATATGTAAGTGTTTTGATCGCGGAGTTTCACGTCTGCTACGCGCAGCTATATGCACCGGCCATGAAAGGTGCACGCGAGTCATTTTATCAGTCGGACGCGTTATCGGACGCTCTCCTCTCGGCGTGCCGCCCTCGTGCGCGGTATAAATGCTCCCACGAGCGACGAGATAGAAGGGCATATGACGGAATGTGTTATATTATTTCGCTCACGAGACCTGTGATGTTTACCACACATTATCGGTGTACTTTCGCAACAACTCAGTGCAAGCTGCGATGTCAGCACTATTTCTGCGGCCGCACGAGTGTTCAGCCTCTTAGATACGAACGATAAGAACTGAACAACTCGTTTTTCCGAATCGAAGTAGCCAGTTCAGGACGTTAATGACAGTACTATTTCTTCTAATAATAACTGTTCACGCCCCAAAGCCATGATATGATTATAAGGGACGCCGTAGTGGAGGGCTCCGGACATTCTGACCATCTGGTGTCTGACCATCTGATGATCTAGGTATACTAGCCTCGAGCATTTCGCCTCCATCGAAATGCGGTCGCCGCGGCCGGTATTCGATCCCGCGACCTTCGGGTCAGAAGTCGGGCCCGTAACCACACAACCACCGTGTCGGGATTACTATTCCTTCTAATATCCATTTAAAGTCGGATATACGGGATTACTGCGATTGCAAGGTTTCCAAGTTTCTGCTTTTTCCGTTTTCTTTTTATGTTTACAAATTTTCTTGCGTACAACAGTGACGAAAATTCAAAATTACTGCGATCATCGGATGCCGCATGTCACCACAGACCACTTCAAACACCTGACGCAAGACAACCTTGACCTGCGATGCAGCACTACAGACTGGCGATTTACTGCTGAGCCAAAACATCCTAGACAAGGTGGTTGAGCACGAGGTGGCAGGTTAGATTCCCCGAAGCACCGTCCGCGCTTCAGCGCAAGGCAGTGTGCAAGGAACTTCGGGTGGCTGTAGCTGATTAACGTGAAAGGTTTGGGCCAGTTGGTACTTCATTGCAGAGAAAATTTACAGCGAGGATGCAAGGAACGAGCAGTGCGAGTGACGTATTAATCAGTTTTCACTACGGCGTCTTCCATATCATATGGAAGACGCCGTGACGAAAGCCTAATCACTTTTAAGGCGAAAGCCTTAGATGCCTCATCAAACGATAGAAGCGACCGTCAATGTCGTCATCATCATCATGCGATGACGTCATCCAAAACGTTGCCAAATTTCGTGACGTCATCATGACGTCAAAGCGACGTCGTTTGATGACGTCATCACGCGACATTGTCGCTAGGTCAAACGTGGGCCGATCACGGAGGCGCTTCAAATCCATGTGAGGTGCAGAAAGCTTCCAATTCCTCCGATCCCGGAGGCCGTGCAAAAGCCCGTTGGGTGCGGAAGCCTTTAGGACGGGATCAATACAATCGACCTAGAAGAAGAAGAAGGCTTTCGCCTTTCAGTCGATCGTCTTACGCAATTGCATAAGGGTCCGCGCGTTAAAAATTTTTGCTATCTATAGTCATGTACAGTACACGTTTCTCACACTGTTAGAAGTAGATGAACGGCTTTATATAGTCGGAGAAGAAAAAGAATAAAAAATTACACCATCTCCCGCTAAAGGGAACCATGTGTAGATGTGAAGCAGCGGGCGCTAACGCTTACACTGGCGACGGCGTTGACGCTGGCGTTCATCGCAGCGTTGCGCAGGAGAGAAAACTGGGGAGGCGCAAAGCACGCAGTGATGGAGCGGTGTTTCCTACTGGAACATGCCAATCGCTGCTAATGGGCAATGAGAGACAGAAGACTCCGACTGGACACAGAGACCCGCAGTCCGCTTTTAGTTAACGCGCACGCTGCGAATTTTTATTGTTCAACAACACACAGGAGAAATCTCCCACTGCACCACCTTGCAGGTCAAGATCCACTGCCATATATACGGGGTGGCCAGTGAACGGTTGTGCAGCGCGAGCAGTCGGTTTTTTCAACCAAGAAACTCGCTAGCAGACGCTGCCTGCGTCGGCGTCGCGAGGCGAGAGAGGGGGGGAGCGTAGGAGAGGAGAGAGAGGGGGGGGGACGCTCATGCGCAGTGGGAGTGTGGACGCCGCGGGCAGGGATGCCTAGAGGGGACAGGGGGGAGCGTAGGAGAGAGAGGGGGGACGCGCATGCGCAGTGGAAGTGTGGACGCCGCGGGCAGGGATGCCTAGAGGAGAGAGGAGGGGAGGCGCATGCGCAGTGAGGGTGTGGTTGCCGCGGGGAGGGATGACTAGAGGAGAGAGAGGGGGGAGAGGGGGGTTTTTTATTTTTATTTTTTTTAAGGGTTTGCGCATGCGCAGTAAGGGTGGTCACGCGGCACACCACCACCACGACCACCACCGGATTAAGCTTCGCCATAAGATGCTTCACATCTAAATTCAGTCCTTCGATTTTCGAATGTTTGTAGTCTATTCGAAATTATCACTGTATCATGATGTTCTTTCAGTTGACTATGATTATCGGCCGCCACGGTGGTACCGCGGTTACGGTGCTCGGCTGCTGACCCGAACGGCACGCATTCGATCACGGCCGCGGCGGTCGCATTTTCGATGGAGGCTATAAAATGCTAGAGGCCCGTGTACTTAGATTAGAATCCCAGTATATAGGTTCACTGCGGCGTGCCTCATAATCATACCGTTGTTTTGGCACGTAAAACCACAACGATTATTATTATCGACTTATCACCGGACATGGAAAAAAATCAAAAGAAAAAAAAAAGAAAAGAAGCGGCGTGGAAGTGCAGAGAAAAAGTTTCCCTTCGCACGAAATTCGTCACCCGGATCCGCGACGAGTGAGCTGTCGTGCATACCGTCATTTTGTGCAGTGGCGTAGCCAGGGGGGGGGGGGGGGGGCGTATTTGGGGGGGTTCAACCCCCCCCCCCCCCCGAAATTTTTCAATTTTGCTTGCGTATATATACACGCGCACATACAAACGCACGCACGAACACACATAAAGTATGGTTGGACCCCCCCCCCCTCCCCCCCCCCCCGCTTCCCTGAAAAGAATTTCTGGCTACGCCCCTGATTTTGTAGACATCTTTCTTGCTACCGTCTTCCACCTTGGCGTTGCAATGAAGTCCAGGTGCTTTTGCGCGATCGTTCTAGCGAGTATTTTTTTTCTTTTAAGGCTCGAACTCGTTTGACGAGTTCGAGAATACAATATATATCAAAAGCCACGCGAAAACGCGATTTCGGTTGCAGACTCGTTTTCGTGTGAAGATCAGCCGCTTAAATTATTTTCCTTACAGTTGAGCTTATGCTTGTGTCGTATAGGGATGTGTACAAGTGCCACGCCGATGCCTTGTCCGTTCGAACAGGATTTCAGAGATACAGCGAAACAATGTCACCGCTGACTTAACGTCTAACGCCTCCGCCCGTCAATTGTTTTATTCCAGCCACGCCTGCCGCACTCGAGGGACTGATCGACATCGGCTAACGAGAGACTGTGAGGCGAATTACTTATCACGTAGCGAAAAGCAATTGTCGGAAGCACTTCCTTCTTTCCGCAAGATTACTCTCTGTACTGGTAGCTACTTTTTTAGCTCTAGGAACCTTGTGGGGCGCCCTGCGGAAGATGGAGTTTAAGTATACGACAGAAATAGAGAGATTACCACGCTTTACAAAAGAAACGCTGTGTGCATTCGCATTTTCAGAAAAAGGAGAAGAAAAGAGTCCTTTAAATCTTTTTTGTGAACCCTGACTTGCCACATATACATAGGCGTGCGCACGGGAGGGGGGGGGGGGGGGCGCCCCCCTAGTCACCTAGGAAGGGGGTTGGAGCAAAGTTCTGCCCCATACTTTGACTTAGTAAGGGGGAGACGCTGCGATGAACCTTCACCCCCGCCCCCCTTGATGGGAAACCCTACGCACGCCTATGCACGTATTTGACTCTTTAAATAGACAGGTGAACTCTCTTCGGAGATCATTGTACTCCCTTCGGAGAGAGAGAGAGAGAGAAATAACATTTATTTATACATCCGGCGTGTAGGAAGTCCCCGGCCTCGCAGGGCGCGGAGTCATGGGAGCCGAGAGAGAGTTAACGTGTGTGTTAAGGGAGTCGAATGCGTGCTGAGTCTGGACTCAGCGATAGCAGTAACACATACCCCCTCCCCCCCCCCCCCCCCCCCCACTCTTTTTTATTGTTAGAGTCCGAATCCGACAAAAGATATTCACATGTATTTTTTTTCTTTTTATTTAATGAAAACAACAACAAAAAAAAAAACGACCAACGTGCTACGAAGGAGGACGACAGAACTCAATCACGTGTGCGGTATGCTGTCGCCTAATTAAAGAAAAAAAGAAACAAACTTTAGTGGTCATATGGGGTCCGCGGAAAAGTTGAAGCCTGAGCAGGTATAGCATAAAACTTCGAGGTGTAAAGCATGAAAGAGCGTGCACGTGGTGACACGCTCAAGTCATGTACACTTTGCACGTCTGAGCTTAGCAGGAACTAATAATTGATGGGGTTTAGCGTCTTAAAACTACGATATGATTATGAGAGAGGCCGTATATAGTGGAGGGCTCCGGAAATATTGACCTCCTGGGGTTCTTTAAACCTGCATCTAAATCTAAGTACAGGGGCCTCGAGTATTTTCGCCTCCATCGAAAACGCAGCCGCGCTTAGCAGTAATTCAGCTCTTTAGCTACTACACAAATTGAACATTTCGGCTGATGAGCCGAAAGTCACGGATTCGATCTCGGCAGCGGCGGTCGCATTTCGATGGAGGCGAAATGCTAGAGGCCCGTGTTATGTGCGATGTCCGTTCACGTTACAGAACTACAGGTGGCCGCAATTATCCGGCGCCCTCTAACACGGTGTGCTTCATAATCACATTGTGGTTTTGGCACGTGAAACCCCAGATATTATTACTGCTAAAATATAAAGTTGTAAGTTATCCGTGCTTTTCCCGGTATGTAGTGAGTATACAAAGTGTATATGATACAAACTTCCTGTATCCGCCTCTATTTGACGAGAAGTGCATAGAAGGCCGATATATATCAATTCTTTTAAGTGACGTTACTTGATGACCAACAGAAATCTGACAAGGAATGACACGACGTCGCACTAGCGTGATGTTTGTGCAAGCTGAAGAGCGTTGATAAGTGCGCACATGGCGATATGCTTGAGGTCGGCGACTGAGCGATACATTTTTAAATTTTTCGACACAGTAGTTATCATTCCGTATCTTCCCTTCGAACCCCCCCCCCCCCCCCCCACACACACACACTTTGAACCTACCTTTTGTTTTTGTTTTTTTCTTCCGACCAGCATGAAAACATTGTCGCAAGCCTAGTGTCATTTTGGTGTTGCGCGTCGTACAACGTGCCCCAATGAAAAAGTTCGTACCGATAACGAGTCTTGCGTTCAGGAAACCGACTGCGGGCACAAAGCCCCGCCAGACAGATAACACAAAGGGTCAGATAACGCAAGAATGCGTGCAAACAAGCCTTATCAAATTAGCGCGAATATAACGAACAATATCAGGTTTTGCCCGTGTCCCTCGGAAGCATATTAGACAAAAGCGTCAACGGCTGTCAAACTTTCATATCCTTCGATTACCATTGTTGTGTTACTTTTATAACTAAAACGCGAGCTCGTGGACGCGTGATTTTAGTCCGATGACTTACACGTGCTCACGAATGCATATTCGTGAGCAGCGTGGAAAGGTGTGTCAACTGATGCCGTCGTCGTTATGCTACACGACGTCACGGTTGTCATGCCGCTGACGTCATTGTGCATTTACGAGCGACGGAGAAAGGACAGGTAGAAGAAGGCGCACGTTCACAACTCTGAAGACACTTTTCTTTCTTCCTATCGTCTCCACGCTATACCGCTGTTGGCAGTCGTCGCACCGTGGTCACGGGTGTGGTTGAATGCGGCAGAGATGCATTGGACAGCATTACAAGGTTGAGAGAATCGGTGAGCTTAACCATATCTGCTCTGGGGAAATTGGTAAAAAGGACGAAAAGAGCGATGATGCGCGCCGAAACGTGTCAACTTGATGTTTACTGTGTAAAACTTGATGTGTATTTGATGTGCCCTTCTTCCTTCCTGCACTGGCGATGCACATGGACTCTGGCGCAGGGATATTCGCTTGCAAAAAAAAAAAAAAAAAAGGAAGAAAGAAAGAAAGAAAAGGGCGTCGAGTTCAGTGTGGTATTGAACGCGAGGCCCACCACTGGAGACGCGGGCGCTGCGATCGTTGTAACGTGCAGGGATGGATCGCGTGATCTCACATTGCTCCGGCTAAGGGAAGCGGACGGTTGAACGCGTTGCTTTACACTGCGATTTATGGCGTTTTCCCCTTTTAACAGGGTTGTTTTGCTATCACTTCATGTATGCGGACACCAAGAGACTACATAATCTGGGAAAGTGCAGCCAAAGTTATCGGCGGCATTGTAGTTTATACTGCTCTGGCAGTATAAAGCAGCGGCCATACATGCATTTGACTGGATTACTTCAGAATTTCACTCTAAATGATTTGAGAACTGTGAACATGAACGTCGTGGCAAATCATGACGGTGAAAAAAGAAAAAAAGAAACCTGAAAACCGCAAACATTGCCACTACGTTAGTCGACGCACCCTAGCACATTCAAATTCAGACTTAACGATGTTTATGATTCACGCAAATGCACAGGCGAAGTGATGTGTGAGAAACTGTTCTGAACAAAGGCATATAAAGAGCAAAAAAAAAAAGTGAGAGAGCGAAAAAGAAAAAAAATGTCAGCACTGAATGTATGTCAAGTCGCGTGAAGCACAAAAAAAAATGTAATGATAAAAACGACAAATGTGTGCAACAATAAAAAGAAAAAAGAGACGGCTTTACGATCCCGGAGGGTGCGGACTTTCTGTATTGTCGCCTTCGCCGAACACTTCGTCGTCCATACCGTCGGACGTACTGTTGCCTCCGATACTTTCGATGTAATACCACAATCCGCCGGCGGGCTCCTCACTGCCCATCTTGGAGGCAGGCGGGACGTTGCCTTTCTCCGGAGCCTCAAGCTCTCGCACCATTTGCGGCCACATCTGCATCTCCTCTTTCGGACCGTCGCTGTCGATGACCAGGTACGCAGTCTTGGGCGCGACGCTTGACCTCGCCGATGGCTTTCGCGAACTTTTCGACTGGGCCGAGGAAGACACGGAGGTCGAGGTAGCGCGTTTGGGCAGCGTCGTTCCTTGAGAGGCGCGTTTGTCGGTGCTTCCAGTCGTTCTTGTCGCGTTAAGCGACAACGCTCTCCCTTCCCTCGAAGTCACCTGACCGACGGTGGTTGTCCGTGTCCCGCTATTGCTGTCCTGCGACGTGACCTTGCTGGAAGGCTCGGCGGTGATGGCGGTGGCCGTCGAAGAAGACGCGAGCGTCGAGTCCGGGGTCGCGCTAGCGTTCGACGTCAAATAGCCGAGCGTCGTTGTTACGACCGTCGTGATCGGCGAAGAGGCGTTTTCCGAAGTCTCCGTCATCAGAGGAGGGACCGGATACCGTGTTGCCGTTGACGAGAGCCTTGCCGGACTCTGGCGAGCCGAGGACTTCGCTGCTGCCGTTTGTCTGCGACGCACCTCCGAACAAGGCGACCGCCTCGCGGAGGACCTCGGGCTTCTTGACGACGACGGCGAGCGCGCCGAGGCCGACGACGATGCAGAGCACGCCCACGACGAGCACGACGCACACCTTGCGACTGTGGACGGCCGACATGCGACGCCGGATGGACTCCGCCGACGAGCGGATGCGCAGCTCTTCGTTCATGGCGCCGCTGTCGTGGACGACGGCCGCGGAAGGCCGCCTCGGGCTGCGCTCAGGTTCACGGCGGGAGTCGACAACCCGCCACGGGAAGGCGCTTCTTCTTCCTCTTCGTACTCTCGCTTGTTTCGGTTCATCATCATCATCATCATCATAAGCCTGACTGCGCACACTGCAGGGCAAAGTCCTCTTCCATGTTACGCAAGTCCACCCGGTCCTGTGCTTGCTGCGGCCGCGTTCCGCAAGCTTCACAATCTCATCTGCCCACCTAACTTTTTCTGTCTCCCCCCTCACGCATTTGTCATCTCTATAGGTATCCAGTCCGTTACTTTTAATGACCAATGGTTAGCTTGTCTACGCGCTTCATGCTCTGCTCATGCCCATTTCTTCTTGATTTTTGTTCCCTAACACACTCTGCTCTCTTTTCGTTTCGGTTGGGTTTCCTTTACTAACGTCGCGTATGTGCTTCTTGAAGGGATTGTGCCAGATTTGCGTATAGCAGTAAAAGATACATCATTTGTTGATTAAAAAAAAAAGCGGAAAAATTGTGGAATAATTAAGGGAAATAAGTTATTTTTCTTTCTATTTAATTTGTGTGTGTGCGTGTTTGTATGTAAAATGCCTCACTCGATCGTTAACGTTTAAAATTCTGTTCACGTCCGGAAAGAAAAAAAAATAGCCGAAATCCCCTACGCACTTAACACATCTTGAAGGAGACGTGGTGCTTGACCTTTTATACACGGCACTTTTCTTTTCACGCGAAGGTCACAAAGACGATCTGAACGTGAAGCTCGCGCTATTTTTTTCTGCTGTTTCGTGATCACACCGAATTTCTTGTCCGATGAGGCATATAAGGCTTTCGCCTTTAAAAAAAAATAGCGGGGGAGGGGGGGTGTACTTTATCGGCAAAAAAATAAAGGTGTGCAGATCAAACACTTTTAGTGCCTCTATACTGACGTAAGCCATGATACTGTGGGTATGCGCCGTTAGCCACAAGTGAAAACAGTCACGAAGACATCTTTTTAGGGCTACTATTTGTTAGTGTGCAGTTGCGGCAGTCTATGCATCATGCGTTGTTTTCTAAGCCTTAGAGCACAAAACAGCTAAAATTACATAAAATGTCGCATAAACACGCCATCTTGCTGGAACATAAGCAACTAGGTATACGTATCATATGGCTGAGAACCATCGTAATTTCACTTTATAATAAGGTCGAATCAAAGGATTAGTATTTTTTATGACGCAGTCGCTTCCATTTACTCAGAAGAAGAAGAAAAAAAAACAACTTCTCACAGAAGCATCTAATCGAATTAGATTAGATCTCGCTATTTTGTAGATATTCTGTCTTTTGAGAGTTTCTTCGTTCGGTCATCGTCAGAGGGATGTCTGCACCACTCTTCGCAAATTTTTGATTACATCATCACAATTTTGACGCTATGTTCGTAAATTGTCATTATTGATTTATATTTATTATTGATCATTCCCCATATTTTCCGTTAGAATTTTTTTTGAAGCATATTCGTTTTTGGGTCAATCCTCCGGGATGGCTATGAGCCATCGATGCAGGATCTCATCACCATCGTCATCATCCACCGTCCCGATCATCACGCGATTTTTTTCGAAGCGATGGTATCCGCAGGACCTCACGTACCCCACAGACGCGTCAAGCGTTCAACTTCGACGGGACTCGGGCTGCCGCTGTACGCATGCGCCCTGTTGAGCGGCTCGATCACGCTGGCCGCCATAGCGGCGGTCCTCGTGCTGCCGGAGTTGGTGCGAGCCCTGCGGGAGCAACAGCGCCACGTCGTCACCGCCAGCGCCCAGACGTCGTCCGTCAAACGTAGAAGCGCCGTCGTCGCGAACGTGGAGGACGCCCTGCCCAAGGTCGCGGACAGCTCGACGCAAGTCGCTCACGACTACGCCGTGGGAGACGAAGTCGACACCGTGGAAACCTCGAAGCCACCGAACGACGCCGTCCGGATCCGAAGTCCGTCTGAACGAGTCGTCGAGTCCCGCCAATGAAGCGAGACCTTTGGTTGTGTAGGGCAGCTGCGCCCGTCGTGCGTCGAGGATGTTTATTAGAAACTTGTTTCGCGAATGCACGCACCTGAGTTCATGTATATACGTAGTGTTGGGACAAGATATCGAGGAAGTGTCCTTGTCCGTCTGCAAAAGCACGTTCGTTTTATTCTGGTTAGCGTTCCTCTGATACGAGTAGAGAATTTGCGATTGTATTACCGTATTCTCATATGGAGAAATGTGCTCTTTGCGATAAATATTGCTGAGAATCTGTCCCGTATTTCTTCCTCTTCTTCTTCTTCTACTTCAGTTCACCTGCGTCCCTAAATTCTTAGTCGCATTTATTGCGCAAATAAGCTTTGGTCATTCCGCTGCTCTTCTTTGTACCCGTATTTTCGCACTAATATTGTTAAGTTGAAACAATCACAAAACTGTGCAACTGTATCATTCGTTGACGAGGATGTGGAGGCCTGTCGGAGGAGCACGGCCTCCGTGGCGGTGGCGTGCGGTTGCCTGTAAAGCGTGCACTGCCGCATAACGACAAACCCTGCGGTGAAAACAACCTTGCGCGTTGAGTTTTTCTGCGGATCTGTTCAGTATTTCAAGGCCTTAACTCTTTCGTTACCGTGGGAAAATGGGCAACTTTTCGTAGGTTTTTGTTGGTATTTTTTTGTAATAAGTAATAAAATGGTTATACTGTAATGAAATACATCAAAAGAAAGCGAAGTAAATGTACTTTTGACGTGTGTAAGTTTTAAAAACTGAACTTGGAAACTAATATGCAGAAAAAATTGTTAAAGATAACATTTCTTGCAAATTTGAAAGAACATTTGCAATTGTATGTTTACTACATAAAAGAAGTAAATCTGGAAAATATTCTGAACTATACAAATTGTTTATATAGGAGACATCTACCTAACAGAAAAGTTTCACTGACCTAGCTCAACAACTGCACGAGTTACACTTGTTTACTTGTTGCCCAGTAGAAAGTGTCTTGTTCAGCCAGGTTGCACAGTTTTTTCTTTTTATTGCACAAATTCCTCACACACAGAAGCACAGTAAATATTAGTAAAAAGGGAAAGAAATGGGCTATTGAACCATGTATATATGGACATATTGCGCTCGATGGTTGCTCAAGAAAAAAATCTTACCTGGGAAAGTACAGTGTCGCAGACGGCGCCAGAACATCATTATGTATGACTTCACTACACAAAAAAATATGTGGAATTGTGTAATTAAAAAAAAAAGAAGGGATCATCATCTGAATCACTGCTGCTAGAAGCAGTCAAATGATCGCTTCCAGATGCAACAGAATCGCCAGAAAGGCGTCGTTCGCGCGAGGGACCGGCAACAAAAGCGTCTGCCATCGCAGACGGAGCGAACCGCACAATTGGAACCGCCGCTTAAATCGCCGCCGCATGGGAAAAATACAAACTACGCAAAAAATGAAAGATTGGTGCCTAGAGAATACGACATATGCTGCTGCAAGCCCATAGGAGCACTCATATTTTAAAAATAGCTTGTGGCGCGTATGGGTCACCGGTGATCCATGTCCTATGGACACGGTAACGAAAGAGTTAAGCGCCTAATCAGACGCTGACCTTGAAGAACGCGGCGTGCGGTACAGAAATTCACGTGACCTCTCAACCGTGATCTAAAAAAAAATTCAGTACTCTTCCCCAATTGGGGAAATGGGGGGCAAGCGAAGCTTGGCTTTTCTTTTTCTTTCTTTCTTTCTTTCTTTCTTTCTTTCTTTCTTTCTTTCTTTCTTTCTTTTTCTTTCTTTCTTTCATCCTTTCTTTCTTTCTCCCTCTATACCTTTCTTTCTTTTTCTCTTTCGTTCTTTATTTCTTTTTCTCTCTCTTTCTTCCTTTCTAACTCTCTCTATCTTTCTTTCTTTATTCCTTTCCTTCTTTCTTTCTTTATAGGTAGCGGCCGTCCCCAAAAGCTGTTTGCGAGTTCAATCAGCGTGGCGTCTTCAATGTTCTTTCCAGCGTTCGTCAGCCTGTCGAACAACCCAACGAAAGGAACCATCGCGCGACCGCGGAATCACGGTGTAGGGAATAGAATTTTCTAGAAGTCGGAATTTCCCTGAAATGCGCAATTCTCGATATCGACCTTACGCGTTGTCCAGCAGATCACTTTTAGTCCGCCAACAAGAAGAAAATTAAGGCAGCTTCGCACTTCTGGTTCGAAGCGTGAAGGAAGTGCGGAGCAGGGCGGCCCTCTTCGTTTCTCTTTACTCTTCTCTTTCTTTCTTCGTGTCTTTCTCTCTTTTCTCTCTTTTTGTCTTTTTTGTCTCTGTTTATTTCTATTTATTTCCCTCTCTATATATTTCTTCCTCTTTGTCGCTCTTTTTATCTTTCTTTCTCTTTCTTCCCTTTCTTTCTCTCTCTCTATTTGTCACTTCCTCTTTCTATCTCTTTCTCTTGATAAATTTCTCTCTTTCTGTTTTTTTCTTCTTCCTTCCTCTCTATTTCTCTCTGCCTTTCTTTCTATGCTATGCTTCACTCCCTCCCCTCCCCCTTTCCCTCCTCCTCGCCCTCCCTTCCCTCTGCCAGCCCCATGTTTTACTATAGTGTTGAATTGTACCAGGCGTCACACCATACGAAGTGAGTAACGACTGAGTGGTGTAAAGCTTTCTACCCACTACAAGGAGTTCAGCCATCATTCATCATCGTCAGCAGCAGCCGCAGCATCAACAAGGCGTGCAGCTATGTGCGCGCGCATTGCTGTTAAGACGCGTAGTGGGTTACTCTGCTGAAGTATGCGCACCATTCAAAAAGCCGAAGACAACAGTGTTCACATGAGGCGTTGAAAGGGCTCGATTCAAGGCAAAACGTATGTACTTGCTCGTCGTGGTTCATGTTGCCTTACAGTGGCGTAGCCAACGGGAGATTGGGGGGGGTTCAACCCCCCCCCCCCCCCCCCCCGAAATTTTTCAATTTTGCTTGCGTATATATACACGCACATATACAAAAGCACGCAGGCACACACATAAAGTATGGTTGAATCCCCCCCCCCGAAAAAAAATTTCTGGCTACGCCCTTGTTGCCTTGCATGAGTGCAGCCAGGCCTTCGCCTTCTTGCGCAAAAAGAGCGCAACATTTCCGGAATAATTCTGACCGCCTGAAGTTCCGAACTTGCGTTTATACGGGTGTTTTTTTACATTTCGCTCCCAATTAAATGCGGCCGCCGTACGTGGCCGGGAATAGAGCCCCCGCCCTCGGACATAATATAAGTATTCCATCAACGTAGCCGCTACGCTACCACAGCGGGTAAAAGAAAGAATAACGTAAATTTAAATAAATCTAGTAAATTGTAACTGTGAGGGAAAAATATGTTACACAGTGTACGTGTAATGTAATTGCATTTAAAAGTAAAAACAGAAAACTTAATTTTGAATGTAAAATAAAAACAAAAGAAGATAAATTTTAACAAGCATAATTTTGGCCCGCGCAGAATGCTACACACGACATCACAAGTATTCCTGTGGCTGAAATTCAGCGATAAGGTAACATACCACCAATTTTGAGTTGGAAACTTACATCGTCACAGGCACGCGTTTTAGTCGCGGAAGAAGAGGAAGAGGTGCACTCGACAATTACAATAATAATAATAATAATAATAATAATAATAATAATAATAATAATAATAATAATAATAATAATAATAATAATAATAATAATAATAATAATAATAATAATAAACGGCTGGGTTACATTTTAATTCCATTATTCTAATTTCTCTTCATGATAACCATTCAGCTGTCTGGTCTGAATGTACAAGTAAATAATTATAGCACACTATCTTCCATATGTTTGCTTTTATTTCCGTTTCATCATTAGTTAGTATTCCAAATATTTCAAATGTTTTATGTGAACAATTATTGGCCGATCCCCCAGTGTTGGTACGATCCATGTGCGATCCATGAGAAGGAAATCATCATCATCATAACCACACACGAGCCACACGATGTCCGACTCCGACGAATCCGACGAGGCGGCGAAGGAGACCAGCGTCGGTTTCGCTTGGACGTCGCAATCGTGCCAGATACGCATCGTCGTATTCCTGTTCGTGCTGTCCATCTTGCTGGGCGTCCTGACGGCGTACCTCATCATTCCGCGCCTCAAAGAAGACTGCAAGAAGTACCACTTGCGAAGGATGCTGTCCAAGAACAAGCGAGGGCTGGCGATCCCCACGAAAAACCGTACCAGCGGAGGAGGCACGGCCGGGGCGACGAGCAAGCATGTGACCACCGTCTCCAATCGCTTTCACGGTCTCACAGGCAAAGCTTCGTCTTCGAATGAAACCCGGGGTACCGTCGGTCGCGACAAAAAGTCCTCTAGATGACGCGGCTGGAGACGGAAGTGTCCTGCCCATTGACTTCCGTCCCGACAACGGAACTGATAGCGAAGACGTCGTGGTTATCGTGGGATCGGATCGAACACCAGTGGTAACAGCGAGTACCGCCGGGGTCACAGCGGAAGGTGGTCTGAGCTTCACTAACTGGACCACACCGCGTGAGCCGTCGACGTACGTAGCGCTAGAAGACGTCGACCCGGACGTCGTGGCGACGATGGACGCCTTTCGCAATGAAACCGCTCAGGCGTTCGATCGTGAAGATAATAGCGTAATTAACGGGAAATCCGAAGAATACTCGGTAACAGCTCTAACCGAAACATTTACGGCCGCTTTGACTACCAACATGTCATCTGCTTCGTCCTTAGACAATAACTCTCTTGGGGACGTCTTCGGGGCTGAAGTCACTAGTGAATACCACCCGGTTAGTGATGGCCGAGGTAGTGATAACGCCGAGCATGTCCAGATAACAACGGGTTTTGGCCCACCAGCAGACGAAAACGAACAGACAAGCCTAGCCGACTTCGGCGGTAACGTGAGCACTGGAGCCCCTACACGGTTGGACGAGTTCTTCGAGACCATCTCCAGCACTGCTCAGGTTACGCTATCCAGTGAGCAGTTTTCTGCTACTAGCTTTTTCGGGGACACCGTCGTGTCCAACATTTCCGAAGGACCAGTCGCACAAGATGAAACCAACGGTGGTTCCAATGTCGACAGGAGCGTGCCTGTCGCCAGCTCTCGTACCGCAGCGTCAGACGATCGTCAAGGGCCGTTGTACTCGTTACACGATTATTCTACTTCGCACGGAAGCTATTCTGCCGATTTCAAAAACCACGACTCGCCAAACCAAACCGACATACCCGCTCTGGTGGTTACTAGCGACACGACGGAAGATGTGGAAAGGCATTCACACGTTATTACAGCGGTTAGCGGAAACTCGGAGGGCAATACCACCGATTATGAAGCAACGCTTCAATACGGAAAGTCTGTGGGCACAGCTAGCGACAGCAACGCTACCCAGTTGCAACAAGACCACAAGTCTACAAATACGGGACAAGACGCTGCACATTATAACGACACAGGAGGATTGAACCGTTCCCTCACAACCCAGGAGTCAGTTTCTGAGGGTGAAACGAAGCTCTCTTCCAGGACAGAGGCAACCACAAGAACAGGAACAGACCACAACACAACAGCAAACGTTCCACTCACTTCAGTAGTCAGTGTCGGCCAGCAAGGGAGCGTGATGTCTGAAACGTACGTATTTAATTTTACGGAATTCGCTACGCACGCAAGCAGCAAGGGGAACCTTGAAAACGCCAGCGAATTCCGCACGCATTACGATAAGATGACCATCATGGCGTCTTCGCACTCGAGTTATTTCGTGCCTACACGCATTAGCGAGATCACATCCACGAAACGAAGCTCTTTTACCATGGCGCAACCAACGGCGCAACCTACATCGCCCGACAGCGAATACGACGATACTGCGCCATCTGAAACATTATCATCATCATCAGTAATCACGAAGCTAATATATGACAAAACGCCTTTTGCAACGGAAACAGACGATGACGCTGAGGACGAGACGGCTGCAGAGACGGTTTCTGGAGCCGGATCTGACGAGGCCGTCCGCCAAGACAATTACGGAGAGCCCGACGCCACGGACGCTGAAGAATACGACGATACAAAGATTCCGGAAGTATCTCCTACGTCACAGCGAGTAAGCACGCCAGAAACGACTACTTCCGCACATTCGACGGATATGGAAGAAGACGTGGACGCGAATGAAGGCGATGGCGGTGTTCGAGAGGTCAGGCAAGCCTTGCGTAGAAGCGGAATGTCTCCGAACACGGAACGCCCACGCATTCAAAAACGGAATAAGTTGAGAAAGACTTATTCGAAAGTCACCTCTGAAGACGCCACGAGACTCGGCGCGAAGATCAAACCGGCGTCGCGATATCGGCATGCGGCGTCGCGCGAAGCGCGCAAAGCATACGCCACAAAAGTCCGAGGCCATCACAGCCTGGCGGCAAAGAAGTCACTGACTGTCAATTACCCTCGGGTAGTGCATGTGCGCCTTTGATCGCGCACTGATTAACGCTGACATTTCGATATGATGGGATTGTAAATATGCGCTGTCGTTTCTGTGCACCTTTATCAGTAAATTTCACCTTTATATTCGGTAAACATTTGAAACCGAAACGTGGTTATCAAACTCGTTCGCACGTATGTACGTACGTCGGAACGTGTTCTTGGACTATGGCTGGTTCACTGCAGCAACAAACGGTGCCATCTAATACGTGGAGCAAGAACTCTAGGCAACCATAATGTTCCATTTTAAATGCCTTTTATGGCACCAGCCCCGAGCGTCAGGTTGTCAAGTCATCGATGTCGCGAGCTATCAGTCACGTTAGTGAAATTCGTTCACTTCTATGCCACTTTTGTTTTTCGTGTTATTTTTTTTCTAACGACGCACATTCGGTGGTGAATCTTAGGTGCTGCGCAAGGAACATAATGTTGCTAGGTGCCAGCGTCATAAAAAAATGAGATTGAATGAATCAAAAGGCGCACTAAAAACTGAAGGCTCATCACAGCACAGCTGTTATGGTCGAGGTTTGCCGTATGTCGTAGATAGAAAATGATCGTCATCATGTACTGGCACCAGGCCCGTAGCCAGGAATTTTTTTCGGGGGTGGGGGGGGGCACTTGTTGAAGAGCTTGAAAAACACCTATTTTTACTATTTGTCCTCTGTAAAAAGCCCCCTCCATCCAAATTTCGGGGGCTAGGACACCCCCCCCCCCCCCCCCTGGCTACGGACCTGACTGGCACGCGCTCATTCACCAGCACTCTGTGCAGATGGTTAACAAGAGAAGCTGCAAGGTGCAGCCCCTGATCGGTGTTTGCCGCCCGTGTGTTCCCTTATGTTTAGCGGACCAGTGTGGTGAGTAGTGGCATTTGTTTTTACAGAAGAGCTGTTATGGTCGAAGTTTAAATTGCGTGTGTTGTAGATAGAAAGAGATAGAGAGAAATAGAAACACCGAAAAAGATAGAAGGCGAGAGAGCGACTACAAAGAAAGAGAAAGAGCGAAACATAAAACAAGAGAGAAAGCGAGAAATAGTGAAAAAAAGATAACGAGAGAAACAGACAGAAAAAGAGATAGACACAGACTCAAAAAAAGATAAAAAGAGAGGGTAAAAGCCAAGCCAAGTAAAGACCAGCTAGGTGCCCACCAGCTCTGCTGTGACCCAGCCTTGCGCAACTTAGTACACGGACACTAATTGTTTTTCTTGAACGTGCAGAATAAGCGCCGGTCGTACGCAAAGAGAAAAAAAAATACACAGAAATACAAAAGGAAATAAAAATGGGCCGCGGAACCCAATGTGCGTTCAGAACGGGTCCTTGAAGGAAACGCACCCTTCTCCGATAACATGACAGCACGGGCGGATCCAGAAGTGGAATCCAAATGTCCTAGTCCCCTCTCCTCCCCCCCCCCCCCCCGTTTAAAGGGCAGGAACACAAAGATATGACGTGGACGCAGTGCCAACTTCCAACAAATGATTTATTTACGAAGCAGTAGATGTAAAAACATAGGAAAAAATATTTCTTTGTTGTACTTTCATGCCATCCTTGGCTGCACATCTTTCACACGTTTCATCGATGTTAAAAATCTAATCTCGTATTTATGCGCCTGCGTGCGCTGCTTCCCGTTTCCTATATTTTGACTTGTACTGTTTCGTAAATAAATCATTTGTTGGAAGTTAGCGCTGCGTCCACGTCGTACCTCTGTGTTCTTGTCCTTTCTGTGCGCTACAGGTGTTAAGATGGAAAGCAAACATGCCCAAGCTCACGTTCCTGTTTGATTCCCCCCACTGGAAAAATCCAGTATCCGCCCCTGCAGAGCAGATGACCCTTCGCACAATTTTTTTACCAGCCTTCTTTATCTCTCAGCTAAAATTTCTGGTTCTCCTATCAAAAATGCTGGCAAATACCATAGCGTCCTTTATCCAAATCAACTGATCGGCAGTAGTTGAAGTGGTTATTCATTCTTATCTCAAAAGCTACTGAGATAGGAAGGCTGGGTGAATCATTTGTCTGAAAAACCCGTTATGCTATCATAGATGAGCGCCTGCTTTCTAGGAGTCCCTGTTTTGCCATTCTTTCCTGCTCTTCGTACTAGACCAGGGGCGTAGCCAGAAATGTTTTTCGGGAGGGGGGGGGGGGGTACACCTCCTCGAAATGGCCATTTTTCGCTCTGTATGCGAAAAAAAATTTCGGGGTGGGGGGGCTGGTGTGCCACCCCCTGGCTACGCCATTGTACTGGACTAAGGCAGGATGTTGATAAGGCACCCAACGTAAGAATAATTACCTTTCAAAAGACTCCCCGGCTACGCCACTGCAGACGCCATTCACCTCGGTGTTATCCCCACGGGATTATCGGAAAAGCTCAAATAAATGCACTTTTTTTAAACGTTCTGCTTTCCCGAGGCTCATTGAGCTAACATACATGCCAGTTTGCCCAAGAATCGTTGCCACACTTATCAAACACCAGCCTTTTGTATTCCACCATCGATCTATATGTTGTCACTGACGATCGTTACACCAGAACAAAATGTCACAAAATGTCCTGGCATGCAGCAATAAGAAAAAAAAAAGTAAAAAAACAGTGCGCATTATAATAGTTGTGCATGAATTTCATCTGCCTGCAGCGGCGTACCCAGAAACCTTTTCCGTGAGGAGGAAGGGGTAGAACATTCCCACCCCCCCCTCTGAGTAAGCCAGCGACTAGATCACGACTAGCTCTTAGAAACAAGTACCACTTCACTCTGCACAAGCTACAAGTGCCCGCACGTGGCAAGGCACTTGCCAGTTCTAGCTTGTAGGGTACTTTGCTGTGATCATATGTATGAACTACTGTTGTTCTTATGCCACCCAATTTTTTTTGTTTTTAAGAGCATTTGGAGACTGGCTTAGTACAGCAAGGTGTCTCATTGTTACTTAATAATAATTGTTGGGGCTTTACGTCCCAAAACCATGACATAATTATGACGGACGCTGTAGTGGAAGGCTCCGGAAATTTTGATCATCTGGCGTTCTTTAATGTGCACCTAAATCTAAATACATGGGCCTCTAGCATATCACCTCAATCGAAATGCAGCTGCTGCAGCTGGGATTCGATCCCCAATGGTACTTATTTGAAACACGTAATACTAAAGTTGATCACAGAACAATCAGTGCTCGAATTGGCAGTAATGTCTTTATTAGTAGTACTTTGTTACATCATTTTCTTATTCACAGACGTTAAGATAAAGCAGAAAAAAAAATATGATGTGAAACGTGCTTCCTGCAGCCATTATCACGCACATCAAAATATACACTTTAAACATCCAAGTGAAGCAGCCTTTTTTAATGTCTACAACCATACAACAATTTCGCCGCTGCCCTGCACACCCCACGGTAAAAACAATAGACCGAAAGAGTGGTAACAGCTTCAGATACAACAGCTACAACAGAGCTAGTCGACACAGTTGGGTTCCTTAATGGGTTGCCCAGACAAACTGCAGTAACGCAAGAGTCCAGATTCACCCATTTCAATTGGGCACTGGTAAAACTAGACCGCCACACGGCGGACACTGATGACATGCCTTTTTTTTTTTCTTTCTTCAAAGTCCAGACAGGGTGCTAGCAACTTCAGCAGCGGGGCTTCTTCGACCTCACCAAGGCTGCAGTTGCGACGGCGCACGCAAGAGCAAACTGTTTTCACGAAGACACAGTCCTTGCTGTCTGCAAATCCTTGGGCCAGGGGAGCGAGGGAAATAAATAGCACTTTATTACCTTTTACTTCTGCTGACTCCACACGACACAAGCACGGGAGAAAATGGTAAATTTCGCATGAAAGGGAGGCGACAGAAACCAGTGGCTTTCGACATTCTGCAAATGGTGATACTGCGGGGATCGGTTCTGGAGGCTCTTGACAGAGGCTCAGATCTGGAAAGGAAATGATAACGGCCAGTGTCACGAAATGTGGCCTACAGATACTGCGGCAGCTACGGTGCTGTTTGCGTATTGAAAAAGTAATGGCACGACACTCACCCCTTCAATATCCTCATCGCCACTGACTTCGTCGAACTCAATGTTGTCGTCCTCCTCCTCTTCGCCGAAGTTGACAGTGTCGTTGATTTTCGCTGTGCAAAAAATTGAAGTGATTGTAATGCCTGCTTAAAACTAGCTACAGTATTTGCAACGTGCTTGCAGTGCACGAAACCAAAAGTCTTAGTACCCTTAAAACCCCGCACATATGAAAGCAAATGAGTGTGACAGATATATTGGAGAAACAATTGGAAAACATTTAAAAGTGATGGCTCATTCCATTGCAGTGGGAACATGGCATACAACATTGAATAGACTTCATATTCAGCAGATCACCACTGCATTACAAACAAGTTATATAACTTATCTCTGCATTACAAAAAGAATAAAGTGTAACCCAAAACATTCCCAATCCCTGAATCAGTAATCATACACTGTAAAAGCTTATTAATTTGGATATTACAGGACTGGAAAAACTGTGTGAATCTGCCCTTTTCACAATGCACCGGCGCATGCACCCTTCCCCTAGTGGAAAAGTCGCGAAACATCTCTTTATCTTGGAGGCTTTGCTTCTGGCAATGCCAGTTGTCCCTGCCCCTGCCAAAATGGCAGAGGGCAGCACAGGGAAAATGAAAGAGGCGGATTACATCAATGCACTTTCATTTGCTTCATGAATACGCAAATCCATTTAAAAGTATCAAGCAAAAAATAAACAAGTGTCTATTACATCAATGCACTTTCATTTGCTTCATGAATACGCAAATCCAGTACATAAATTTTGCACAAGAGAAGAGCAAAAGCCACAGTTTTTGTCATCCTATGACCGCTCACAATTCGACAATGGTACGGGACTCCCGCGTTTACTTAACCAGAAATGCGCTCTGCACCCCTCCCTTATTACATACATCCACCACCACTGCGTGTACACGACGACAGTTTCTTCGCAGGTAAAATGGCCAGCAACAACTGACGTTCGTTCATGGAGATGTAGCAAGCAAGGTTTATACCAGCTTCCGCCATGTTCGAGTTTTGCGATATTGCATGCGCATTGCTGCAGAGGGCTGAATCAGTGTGTGGACAAAGCCGTGGTCACTAAGTGATGAAGACAGTGATGCGGACGGCACCGCCTTGTCAGACCTTGTTTCGGTTGTCTGCAAACGCCGTTTTCGCTCTTTTGCGTCGCACATTTCGAGCGGTTCATGCTTGGCGTGCTCTGGGGATTGTCCCAATTAACAGGGTTGTGGACATATGACCGAATTAACAAGAGTAATGCCATCAAACAGTGCATATGCTGGCAGGGAGCAGAGAACACGTCCAAATTCTCAGATATTCTGAATAAATGAGTGTCAAATTAAGGAGCTTTTATTGCATATTAAAAAATAATGTTGCCCAAGAAACTGACTACACCTTTTTTTTTAAAAGTCTGCAGTGTTCAATGGCCATTGTTGTGCCTGCATTTTCTATCCTCGTCCATCAGAACTGGTTTTTAAAACCTCTGGTGCCTATTGCACTACCCAACAAATGTAACAGATGGGTTAGCTTTGATACTTGAAAACAAAGTCCCTTCATGTGTTCCATTTAAATAGTACTGCAATAAAGTGATGTGACAAGAAAAACCAGACTGCCTTTCAATCTGTGACTTACCGTGCTCGGGCAGTTCGCCGTAAGACTTCAAGTTTCGGGCTTCGTCTGGGTTGTATTTGAGGATGACATCTGCCTTGGCATCTTGGTAGTCCCGTAAACCAACTAAAATGATGTCGCCCTGATTTATCCAAACCTGCAACACAAGGCATTACAACGTAAGTTCACAACTTGTTATGCAAAATTCCATCACTTTGATCGTGAGGCTTGGTATCTATAGCATGACAATATTCTTGGTATCCATACACTCTAAGAAATAATCGAGTAAAAAGGGTGTCTTTTTGCTACACAACTATAATCGTCATCTACCCCGCGTACTTTCCTGGCGTTATTACCGCCATCCCGGCACTTCCCGGTCACGAACGCCGCGCGTTATCAGAGTGACATAGCATTCTTGATAGGAATGTGCCGGGAGCCGGGTTTTCAAGAGAGGAAACGTGAGCAAGCCACATGACGATTATTGTTGTGTCGCAGAAATACTCCCAAAATACTCGACTTTTTCTTAAAGTGTAATGTGGCAGCGGAACGTTTATTGATAAAGGAACATCTATCACCAAAGGTACACGCAGGCAGTATACTATGCTTGTCTGCGTGAAATCATGGGGGGTACACCATGAACTGCCATCTGTACAACAGTGGCTCTGCCATAACCGGCATGCCTGAATAGTGAGCACATATTTAGGCCAGGTTAGGTCTCGCACACTGTGCACCAGTAAACAGAAACAAGGGAGTAGGATGTACCAGCCATGTCAAAAAGAGCTCTGTAGGCAAGCGGGTACAATTCTTAAATGTAAGTTTTCTTCAGAGTTTTAGCCAGCTTTTGCCACTTAGTGACAAAGTTCACTATCTTCCACAAAGACAGCAGTTTTCACAAGCCTCAAAACATGCATGGTCATTGCTTTGTACATGTAGCCAATTTTGCTAAACCCAAACGAAGTCGCACATATGAACACTGCCCTGGTACTACCATGTGACTACGAATAATGGATATCAGTTCTCCTCAATGTGCCCATACATTGAGCAACGGTTTGAACGAACATAAAGCTTAAAGCCTTGTTTTACACAGATGACTGCACCAGCAGAGTACCCAAGTTGCATACATATTAACACACACATTAATTTTAACATGCATTAATGCTTTCCTGGCCTTGACAAATTGGGATGTTCTGCAACATTTCTAACACTTTCAAACAGATAACATCTACCAACGATGTGGGCACTTCTACATGGGCAAAAATGGCAGTGCAGTTATGCAGAACAGCACATTTTTCATTTCAACAAGCCTTTCGTTGAATATCTAAAGAACCTTTGCATAAAGCATCTCTGATACAGTGCACACCTGTTCCACATTACTTTTTTTAAAAGCATTTTTGCAAATCCTTCCTCAACTTTAGAAAGTAGATGCATCAAAACATAACCAGCTGACCGACAGTTTTTCATTCAATACTGCTATCTGTAAACACACACGATACTACTGCAAGCAGCAAAGAGTGCTCTATCATTTGAAAGTGTCAAAAAATAAACAAGTTTAAGGAAAAATGTGAAGCAAACAGTATGAACATGGCAGATTTAACAGCTCTGACAAAGATGAGAAAAAAAAAAGAGCTAAAAGATTTCTCAGGAGTGCTTCTTTTGCAAGTTCTACAGTGCACAAGCTTGTGGGAAAGTACACAGCCACCAACAGATTTACCCTGAGCAGTGATGACTAGGCTCTTGCAGCTGCTGCTTGATGAAAATGTGGACTGTACAAGACAAGCATCAAATTCTAACTTTGGAAGGACAGTGTGTTATGCTAGCACATTCAAGGCACTGCCAATATGAAATCGCCTATAGTTTCCGATAGAGAAGAAATGAGGTCCTTTAATGGTGTGTTTGGTTTAACGAAACCAACAAATGGCAGTGCAAGTCACAGATCATGCATACTGAGTTACATAAAACTTTGTTTAAAAAATAACTTGCTTTTTTTTCTCAGTTTTCCTCGGATGTGACAGAGTCGCTTCATGCCGTCAAAGCACATGGCCTCTAGCCGTCCATTGCCGAGCATTTTGATAACTTGAGCATATTCTGTTGGAAAAAAAAAAAGGAAGCCATGAAAAACAAGTTATCCACAAGCAAGAACACCTGCCACTGGGCTATTGAAAAAAAAAAAATTAGTAGCAGTGGACAATCAAAGGAATACTACAACAGATTGTCAGAAACACATCTAAAACACAAAGCATAATTTCAACTGTAGAAATAGTTGCAGTCATAGAGATGACTCTTAATTCATAACATTTCTGCTGTAGGAATTTCTGCTAAGGAATCGCAGAAGAAGCACCACCATCGCATCATGCCAACAAATAAAAGCAGATGTCTCAAGTCAACTAAGAAGTTGGATAGCATGAATACTTAGGCCTCAAACCCAGCTCATTGCAACAAGGTTAACACTAGTTGAAGTTAGATGTTTCACCAAGCACAATTTACTGCTAATTCATTACACTCTATAGGTATGAACTCTGACCAGACGCAAGCGTTCCTAAAAATGGCTAGCCCCCCCTCTACTTAAACGTTCACAAGACGCCTAAAGGTGATCGTAAATATACTTATCAGTATGTCTTACCTTGACCGTCCTCCTTGAAGACGAGTTCTCTCTTTTCTGTTTCATTTTCGTTCTTTCCTCTTCTCCTGTTTTTACCTCCCTTTCCTGCAAGCAAAAATGAAAGGAGCGTGAAGGCGCAACCATGACACAGCAGCCATTGGAGCCACGAAACACACAATCAGGTGTCACAGAATGCGTAATTCTTTAATGCGTAATTCTTTACATACTGATAGAACTATGTAAGGCACGAACTGCAACGGAGAGGTTTTGATGTCTAACTACATTCTCTAAGTTACATTTGATGTGAATCTTCGTTTACGGTCGTGGCGATGACAACACAGCCAAGGCACTGGCCTACTATTGGACAAACAAAGCAATTACTAGCATCCTGTTACCGCGAAAAGCGCTTCGAACGGCTACAGGACCGTGCACAGTGATAAAGAGACCGCGAAGGCTTTGTGGAAGAAATACTGAATCATACTTTCAGACAAGAGCTGACGAGGCAAACCGTACAGCATACATTTTGCGCAACCGCATGAAGTCCAGTACCCCAGCCGCGGCGTGGAATATCACGCGACGTTTGAAACAGCCTCAGTACGCCTTTACGCAACGACAAACAAAAACAGCGGAATAGGTTTTTGGCTGCTAAAATATAACGCTATGCGCATTGCACCAGACCCCTAAAAAACCCACAACCATTGTGAGCCGGTCATCAGACGCCTCGTACTGCCGCGCGAGGCACAATTCAACGACGATTCGGGAAAAAAATGAAGGCCTAGCGCTCACCCTTGTTCTTCGGCATGTCAAGACTGCTTAGTTGACGTTTTTCGCAATAAAATTCTCACAAATTTCGGAGACCTACTTGCGCAGCACGCAATATGGACGACGCACAAGCCCGGAAAAGATGGCGCTACCAGCGGAGTCTCAATGTTGCTTATATTTGCTGTGCCATGTTGCCTAAATCGTCAAAATCGGCAATCGTGTGTCAACAGTTACAACGTCACGTCACCGCGTGACAGACAAAATAAAGCCCAAAGCGCAGTCGTTTTGTTTTCATATGGCAATGTGTGTGGTTTGAAGGCCTCTACCAAAATGTTTTACTTTGAACTTTTTTTTTTCTCCCCTGACTTTTAGCCTCTGAGATGTCCTATCAGCGCGCTAGCAACAGTAAACACTCTCGGAGGTCACGTTTCAATCCTAAACGTTTCTGGTTTTGGTTTACTGTATGTAAGAGTGGCGCCGCAGTAGCCGCAGTATCGACTAATCTCGCAAGTGGAGAGTGGAGTATTTAAACGTAGGGAGGGGCGGAGAGAGCGAGAGAGTGCGAAGTAAACGCCGGTGCGCTGAAGTACGCTAGTTCGTTCACGAGACGCGCCGAGTTTACTGCGAAAAGCACCTGTTTTGCTGTAAGATTCGCATCTTTCAGGTAGACTTTAATCAAAACAGGCCTTCAGTATGCCGATCAAGGCTGTATGCGTGTTGTCCGGATCGGACACAACCAAGGGAACCCTTCACTTCACGCAGGAGGTGAGTCGAAAGTGGCATAACGGGATTGTTAGTATACAACTGACATTCGCGCACCCTCGTTGTACTTAAGCAGGTGGCGGTATTTGTGAGAAAAAGCGTACACACAACCCTTGCATCGCGCACCGATACCATCACTATCTTTGCTAAACAACTCATGCTTGTTTTCTTTTGATGTCTGGGCCGGTCTGGGGTGAGCTCTGCACACGGCACCATTACCTTGTGGCTAGGTCGGTTTCCTTCTCGAGTGCTTCCGCGACTATCAACAGTTACGAATGGCCTTGGGGCCCACTTCGAGAACAACCACTTTGTGTTGTAGCTTGTGTGCGGCGTTGTACTAATCGTACGGTGGTGTTCTTTGCAGGGCCGACGGGGAAGCCGGTTAAAGTTGTTGGCGAAATTACCGGCCTCGGCAAAGGAAAGCACGGGTTTCACATTCATGAGTTCGGAGATAACACTAACGGTAAGCTGGTTAAAACATCGGGTAACGTTCGTTGGACGACTTTCGTTGCGCTCATTGCATTGCGGGAACGAATACGTGCTTGGAAAGCCGCGCCCGCAGAGGATTTGTGCCGGAGCTGAAGTGCTGCTCCCGACATCTAACAGGTGGTTTGCATCCTGCATGATACCGACTTTCTTTTTTCTTTCGTTTGTCATTTTCAGGGTGTGTGAGTGCAGGTGCACACTTTAACCCGCATGGAAAGGAGCACGGCGCACCGACTGATTCGAACAGGTGATGTGTCGGGAACACTTGATTGACGCACCGGGGCGTTGCTGTTCGTCAACTCATTGCTCTACCTTTGTACGTCTCTTACAGGCACGTTGGAGACCTGGGCAATGTTGAGGCAGGCGACAATGGCGTTGCGAAGGTGAACATCGAGGACTCCGTTATTTCGCTTTGTGGACAGCACAACATCATTGGACGATCGCTTGTGGTGAGTGTCTAAACTTACCGCTGCAGTCGAGTGCCTGTTTCTCACGAAATTTCGCACTGACCAATTAACACTGGTAGCACTCAAATGCGCATTTACTGTTTGATATAATGTTCAACTTCCCAGGCAAGGTGCCAAGTTCAGTGAAGGATCATTTCTCTGCAGTGTAATTCGACTGTTTTGTTCTAGCAGTAGACATGAGTGCTTGCCTACTGCATCACATTGTAGCTCATCACAAATCCTTCAACAGGTCCATGCCGACCCAGATGACCTTGGAAAGGGAGGCCACGAGCTGAGCAAGACCACCGGGAATGCAGGTGCACGACTTGCCTGTGGTGTGGTTGGCATCACCAAATAAGCAGAGAAAAAAAAAAACTTAATTTACTTTGTTCATGCGTTCAACATTCGGGCTAATAAACACCGCTGTTTTTTTTACCAAGTGTCTGTGTTCTCTCCAGGGCTTTGAGCAATATGTGTTCTGCATCATTGGCACGGTAGTCTTCCACAAATGCTGCTCAAGCATACTACCATACTGTCGCTACAAATAGTTGTCCTAAAATTATACCTTATGGAATGCCACCCCTAAAGCAATGTTTCCTAGTGGGATACTAGGCCGCCAGGAAAAAACAAATTTTTACGAGCCTTTGCTTGACGTCTATCATTTGAGCAGCTATTCAAGCTAGTATTTACTTTTGGCAGGTGTGTGTGTGATGGCTTTGATGAGTTGCCAATTGTTTGATCTTGCAGGGCTAAAATCGATGGGTATTGCCAACGGAAAGAGGCAGCCTAAATATCTTACCATTTTTTTTACAAGCCGCTAATAAAGCATCAAACCCTCATTGTACACAGTTTCGCAAAGCAAAAAAAAAGCTGGAAGGTTTGTATTGACACTGTTGATTTCATTTACAAACTATACTCCATGATTTGGTCCTACTTTTCTTAGAACCCCAGTGCAACTAAAATGTACAATTTGTAATTAAGAGTGAGCAAGCTGCAAGATTTTTAGCGTGTTTTAGTGCACAATTCAGCAGACAGTGCTATGTCCCATCTCTATGCCTTTTTAAATGACAAGGAAAATAAAACAAGAGGCTATTGCATGGCTTCACACCTTTCCTGAAGACAAGACAGGTACAAACCAAACATGCTTATCATTCAGAAGACTTAAAATGTAATTTTTGCAGCAAATCAGTTCTTACGCATTAAGCTTTTCAACAGTGCACAAAAATATAGCAAGACAAAAAGAAGATGTCTTGAACACTAGCAAGTCAACAATGTATCAAAGTGTTTATTGTTTAGCAATGTCATCAAACAAATGCTTTAGAGGGAAAAAAAATCACATCAATACAGGTCTAACGAACTATGAAAACATGACAGCAAGGAAGCATTGAATAGGTTACGAGGTTTAAGTATCATGTCCATCAAAGGAATCCTACTTTACATCATTCATACAAGTGCATTTTGCATCCTGTTGTGGGCACATCTTCAAAAAAGAACATTTGTGGGAAGGAAGGCCTAAGTTAAGATGTGTGCTCTCGTTGGAGACTTTGTTCACAGGGGGAGTCCCTGGCATGCCATTAAACAGCCTTTCGATGTGGCATCCACACTGTCCTAAAGGATTGCAAAAGCTTAAAAGTAGTTCCGGGAAGCATTCAAGAAAGCTACACGTGAGCCACAACACAGATTTTTTTTTTTTTAGGACGTTCGTTAAGTGTTAACACACAGGAGACAGTGGTCAAAATGTGAAGTGGCATCTGACATCCAAGCCTTGTCAACCTGGACGGCCATTAGCACTGGAATGAGACTACGACAAGTGCTTAGTGCCACGTTACGCGCTTCCCAGCACGACAAGGTGCACGAGTGAAGCGCTTCCGAAGAAGCAGAAATAATGAGATGTGTGTACAGTGGGCCATCTTGACACCCCGAAGTGGCTATGCTGTTCTTGCTGCGCTAATTTCTAAATCGTGATACTGCCCCTAACTTGACTGCTACATCATCGGCAGTCAATGCCTTACAGGGGTTTCTTAAACTAAAACACAAATTGTTGGCACTTTCCCCAGTTCGCTGCCTTCTTCACATCTGAGCTGCCACTTCTTTGCATGCTTCTACTGGCACCTGTATTTCAATCAAGGCTACAGTTTATACCTCAACAGCTTAACAATGAAAGCATACAATATGAGAATCTGTCAGAACATCACTCCTTATGCCTTGTTTGGGAGGGCAATATATTGTTTCAGGAATTTCAGAGAGAGTACTAAAGAATTTAGCGGAATAACGGTGCAAACTAATCGAGTACCAAGACATGACAACCACTCTAGGTATCCCTAGCTCAAACAGAGTTCTAGACAAAAGAAAGAGAAGGAAACAAACAAGTATTGCAATATTAAAACTGGTTCCGAGAAAAAGCATTAACGTATTCCCATAAGCCAGACATTCCGCTATTTCTGCAGGCACCAAGGCCACATGACAAATGTCGGCAGCGGAACATGAGGCAACTGCTAAAACAGAACACGAGCACTTGAGTGCATATACTATTTACAACCATGATGCACCTAAACTGTCAGAACAGCAGGCTGTTTGCTATGGGAGCGATAGCTCTAACTTGCTTCTGAATTAACCCACACTACTGCGCAGCATAGAATGGAGACAAATGAAAGCCATTTGTACTCAACATGAGTACCGTTGCATGCAATGACCACGGGGCCTACAGTTTGGCTCCCACGAAAAACGTGGCTAGCTCCACCAACATGGAAGCACTGCAATCACTGTTGTTCCGTGCAGAACAACTTTTAGTGCACAACCCACATAGAGCAATGTCATGTTCAATTAGTACGAAATTTGGCTTCTGTTGCCAGAAATATGGTCTTCAAGACAAAGTACAACACCAACGTCTGCACGCTTTCTGCATTCACTGCACAATAAATTTTCATTGGAACCATCAAGAAAAAGATGGCATGCATACAATGCTGCATGTAGAGTTGGAACAACTAAAAAATAAAGCTATTCACGGCGCTCTTTCAAAACCGCTCAAACTACAAATGCGCTGTGTTCTATCTGTTCTAACACAAGCAGTCTCCTCTGGTTTGTCAAATAGATATGTCCAAAGAGAATAAAAAATGAAAAGTTGTTGAGGGCCCTGCTCTAGGTCTGTCAATGCTGTTATTTCAGCCTTTTCCATTCAACACACATACACAAGGTGCACTTGGTGCCAAGCTGTTCACTCTCTGCACAACATCCACGGCTCAAGCACACATGAAAGGAGTGGCAGGCTCAGCAAACAAAGTGGGAAGAGAAAGTTTGTAGATGAACAACTGCATTTGCTGAACACCTAGCAACACCATTTCACAGTGCACTAAGACGACTACAGAACACAGAGAGAAAAACACAGCAGTTAGACACAACAAAGTGGTTTGAAGAACATCTGTACACATACACTAAGAGCTTTTACTATGCTTTCTTCTCTTTATAGTGCACTGTAGAACACAAATGGTGCTGCAATTGGATACCAGTTGGATAGTGCAATTTCTAACAACAGCCATCTGAAGAACAGCAGCCCACGCTGATGCAAGCACAGAGATGCATGCCAGTTGCATTCTTCTTGCCACCCAAAACAATTGCCAGTTTTTCTGGACATTGCGAATCGCTCAAGGACACAAGCTTTGGAAGATAATCTACTACTGCGGATCATACTTCCGAAGAAACGCGCCGAGCTGCTAAACACATAACGCAGCTCTAGCAAGCTCCTGTTCAGAAACCATACAAAAAAATATCCAGGCATGGGAACAAAGCGAGGTTCCTGAAGGAGTAAAACAACTTAAAATTATTAGCAAAAATCAATCTTTGCCTATAAAAAATCTGATGGCACATAACCTTAGGTACTTCAGTGACAAAAAAAAGAAAACACAATTAACATGTACGACATAGATATACACATATACATATGTATCTTTAATTATACGCTATAGGGTGTTGACGTGGAACTAAATAAGTGACTCTAGCCACCAATCAGTTCCTCAGGTCAAAAACAGGAGACTTAATACAGCAATTCACGTCCACTTATGCTAACCTGCGCACAGAGGCACTTTCTGAGCTCTTTGAAGCCCAGGCAGCTTTCTTTTTTTTTTTGCCTGCTTGTTTCAAACGTTGTAGAGCATTTCCTAACCCTGCGCTGTCCCATGCAATCCATTGCAGAGGCCTGTCTCTTTAGAACAAAAGCGCACAATAATGCAAGTACACTACTCGGTGACAATGAACAACAAAAAGGCAAGTACACACGCGTGAACATAAGAATGGGTTTCGGATGGTCAACGAATGCACGCTGAACTCTCAACTGACGAGTCCAAGGAAGCTGTCACTGAACGTGTGCAAAAGGCAACAGAGTCGATGTCTTCTTTTGTTTGTGGGTCTTCCCTTCTCTGGAAAGAGCAGGGGCCTGTCAGACCTCTGTGGACGAATGGTGCCGTGCCTTGTTGGCCCGTCTCCTGGCCAGTTCCGAAGCCGCAACTGGTTCCAGGTTTGGGGGCTTGGGATAGTTGTTGATAGCTCTGAATGTGGCTGCCATGGCACCCTGCAATGTACCAGGATGCAAGCAAAGACCTAGCTTGTTAACCCTTTCCCACCTGTTGCCCAGTGTAGCCGTCATGAGATTTTGTATCAAAATGACCGATGAAGACTACTCGCCAGCAACAAAACATGGTCCCACAAGGAACAAATGACGACTACTATACTCATGCAAATGAGTTCTGCGGAATCCCGCAAGGTGGCGGAAGGGTTAGGAAAGGGAAAATAGATAACCACCCAGCTTGTAGCACGAAGGCTTCGTGCTACAAGCTGGGTGGTTGTCTATTTTCCCTTTCTTTACTATACTCATCATAGTTGTGTTTCTTGACGCTAGATGGCCACGCTTGTCCATGTTGTGCCACATGTGTCTCGGCTTTCATTGTATTGTCATGCGGTGACGCCATCTCCGAGCCACCATTTTTACGCAATTAGCGAAATAAAGAAACCCCACTGAATTGAAATAGTAATGGTACCTTCTGTTCAGAAAAAAAAAACAGCTCTACAAATTGAGCGAAAAAAAAAATTTTCCGGTAAATTTGGTACAATTTTCTCCTATTTACACGACAGGGAAAGGGTTAAATTCCAAAGATTTGTGTGCTGTATAGTACTTCGACAGCACGTTCAGAGAAAGAAAAACCAGGAAGAAAAAGAACACTTACTCTTGCCTTTGACTACCAAACGTTAAACCCAAGGTATCAGGAGAAAAAAAAAAAAAAAAAAGGAAACTACCCAGAAGAAGCACAGTACAAATAAGACAACACTAACCTACGCCTAACCAAATCCAACATAAAAGTATCTCCTCTATCCTTATCTATGTTGACTCAAGATATGAAACTCGCAAGGAAAGCATGCAGTGACAGACTTGGAAAAACACTGTCCAATAGTACTTGCTCTCTGCTTCAGGGCAGCATCTTGCCTTCCAGTGACTTAACCATCCCCACCCAAATAAATTAAGATCAAGAGAAAGACAAACCTTCACCAGATGAGGCTCCTGATGGGAAAGCCTGCTGACTGGAAGATTATTCTTGTTCACAATCCAGGCATGTCCCAAGACATCAGCTGCCCTGTATCTTTGCTTTGGGTCCACATGCAGCATTTTCTGGACTAGATGCTGTAAGCATGACATAATCTCGGTTAAGAATGAATATGCTGCACAGACCTGTCTGCCCAGCTCTGAACACGGGAACAAGCCAACGAAACAAACCTTTGCCGGACTCGAGATATTGGCCCAGTTTCCCGACATTAGGTCAAACCTCCCTTCTCCAATCCGGGCCAATATGTGGTTTGGTGTGTCGTTCGGTCCATTTGCAAAAGGTGTGTGCCTGTTGAGAAGCAGAGCATATAAGGATAAGCAGCGGAGCTACGATATAAAAAAGTTGGGGACAATAGTAAACTTTCATAATGCAACTAAGCAAGCTTCGGTGCAGAGCATAATGCCATAGAGAAGACAATAGATTACTAGCTTCTCAAATGGAACTCCTATTTCGCTTTGCAGAAATATGCACTAAGCAGGAGTAGCATGCATGAAGAATTACGAGTGCTCCATTCCTGTTAAGTTTCATGTCACTCAACTAAAACATAGTTCGAGCAAAGTAGTTCAAGGTATTGGTGCCACTAAGGTTCCCACTACCATGCGCCTGAACTTCCAGGCAATCAACAAAAAAGCACATACTTCGTAGTAGTCTGGGCACATATAAATTATAGGTTTAACAAAATGTGGTGGCCAAGACATACTTTCCAGCACCTATGGTATGCAACGACATGGCCTTCACGATTGGTTTTTGTTATCCGAGGAGGATGTCACAGAGGGATGCAATATGGATGCAAAATATCGATTCTTCAAGTCATTTCCCTAAGCCTATCAGGTAAAACTCAGTCGTAGCAATGAAATAAACGAACTCTTGTGCATTTCCATTTTCAAAGCTTGCAAATGAGATCTGCTGTCTACCACGAGTTTGTTAATATCCACTTCAGGTGTGAATTATGATGCACTGTCTACAAAAGTGTCAAATTCACATAACACAATTCCAAGGCACTCAATAATTACATTCCAAGAAAGAAAATGAAGTAACGTGTTGTTTTGTGCAAGTTTCAGCAATTAATTGGTATTAGCAAGTAATTAAATACTTCATCATTCATCAAGTAATTAAATCATCATTCATCTTCATCATCAATTAATTAAAGTAATTAATTCATCAAGTAATTAAATACTTCATCACTCTGCAGTCAGTCATGTTTAATTTTGACATAAAAAGAGTGAAATCATAGGCTCCGAATGCGTGCACAATTAGTTCTCGGTTGCATTCATTTCAAGAAAAGAAAAGTCATACTTTTAACATTCGTTCTGGAAAACGGCACATCGAACGACCCGTTGAACATCGTAGTGCCTTCACCAAAGTGATCGGCTAAAGTCATACGCAGCACACCGAGGTTAAGTCAAGTCATATTGAATATGCAGAAGGCTTCAATCTATCTAATGAGCAATATATCTTGTTCTCTTTTGGCCACAAGTTGAGACAACTAGCATAAACAAGTTGCGCACGCAAACGTAGCCACCGCCACTGAAGGGGATATAGACACATGTGCTCAAAGTAGGGCTGCTATTGCCAAAACAAGCTAGCGGCAAATGAACCATGTGTTTTTGACAATCAACACACTTGTGCGAGTTGCCAGCTAAACGGGCAAGGCTTGACCCTATCCCATTCACAAGGTCGTTCAATCACACAGGTACGCGCAAAGAGGCTACGTGTAGTGGTCTAAAAACATTCGCTTTCCTTTACCTTATCCCTTGTATATCACTTTGTAGGAGTTTGACCAAATTTTCTCAATAGACTCACCCCGCAAGCATGGTGTACAGCAGCACACCCATACTCCATATGTCACAGGCCTCATCATAGCCCTGCTTCTTGAGCACTTCGGGGGCAACGAAGTTGGCCGTGTAGCACGGAGTCATGAGAAGTCCATTCTCAGCCCGCATCTGCTTTGCAAAGCCGAAGTCACAAATGCGCAGGCTCTCCGGACTACCACTTTCGTCTGCATACATGATGTTCGATGGCTTTAGGTCACGGTGAACCACCTGCAATGTCAGTCAACAATGCATAGTTAGTATTCTGGCGAGCTGCCGAAACTTCTAACAAAAATAAACGTGCATGTCCCTGGTACAATGACCAGAATAAGCCAACATGTACTGTATCATCATATACTTAACAAATGATCACACAGACCTGTAACAGACCGAATTTGCAAGTTACACTACACCTCTCCACTGCAAGGCAAGCTGGTACTAGTACGCCTTAGTAGGCTAACAGCCACTACAGTAGGAGCATCCTGTGTATGCACCATGGCAAACCCATTTATCCCTCTATATCACAATACTATTGGAAGGGCAGAATATGATTCCACATTAGTTATGTGCAGCTTTCCTCTAAAATTTACAAGAAACCCCACAATGGCATTCTCCTCAGAATTCTTCTCAATGTTGCCTTGAGCACAAGTAAAGCAGGTAATGCAGCAAGCATGCAACCAGCAGGGCTGCTGCATATGTCCAGGAAACATGGCAAAATTGGTCTGTTACAAGGAAATCAAATGAAATATGTGTGACAGCTAACAACAACTGCACGCAACTAGCATGCACATCAATCAACACATCAACACATCAACACATCAAACACAAGAGAAATGTGAGCACCGATGAATTTGAAAGCAGAAAAAGAGAAACTGACCCCATTGTCATGCAGGAACTTCATTGTCTTTGCAATCACTTCCAGTACAGCACTGGCTTCTCTCTCACTGAAGTGCTTCTGGTTTAGGATCCTATCCAGGAGCTCCCCACCTTTGAGAAGCTCCATGATTATGTACACAGAGGCGGCATCCTGGTAAACCTGTTTAAGTGAAAGAAAAATGATAGCAAGTTAATTCTTTGAGCAATGCGACGTCTACTGAGGGGAGGCCAGGGAAGAAAATCGGAACTGCCGGTACAAACAAAAAGTACTGCGGCATATTTCTGTGTTGATTTGGGTCAGCCGCCTGACCTGGTACTAACTGTGATACAAAAGCAGCATTTAAATGTTTAAAAGATTTTTTGAAAATTTTTTTATTCTGCCACTATTGATGCACAAACTCATCAATTTGCATGCATCCTAGATGATTATTTTGGCCATACCAGCCTTTTATATCACATCAGTGACCGACAGTCTTGTTTTTTTGCTATTTCTTTGTAACCTTACAATTTACTAACAAGCTTTCTCAGCCTTGGAACGCTTAATTCTGACCTTTTTTTCTTTTTTTTTGTTTTGTCTTGCTAAAAAAACTGAATGTTTAGAGAAGGGTGTCTTGAAGGGCCAGTTGGTACATGATACTGAGGGGAAACAGCGCAAAAAGGGGACAAAGTAAGAATGACCACACAACACAAGTGCTTGTGTTGTGGGGTCATTCTTACTTCGTCGTGTTTTTGCACCGTTTCCCCTCAGAATGTTTAGAGTGCAAAGGGGGTGTCAACTGTTATTTTCGGAAGTTATAAGTGTTTAGAAAGAGTGAATGAAACAAGAAAATTAAGTCTTCTCACTCATTCAAGTTAGGATTTTGAAGCTTCACAACTTTTACTGTTGTAAAGCTAGAACCATATAATTAATCTTGTTGCACGCTTTGATATATGTAGAATTCAATGGCAATTTATTCAGCAAGATCTCTGCTGTCAGTTCAACACAAATGTGATCAGATGATGTTTTCATTAATAAATCCAATACTAATGGCACAGTGTACAAAAGAACTGAGTTCATATTTGATATCCCCACATGAAAATACACAATCAGAAAAGTTTTCATCATCCTAGCTTAAATAATAAAACACTGTCTTTAAAAACAGTTTGCCCCATAAATAATTCTTTATCTGTTAAATATGTTTGTTATTCCATGTAAACTAAACTTATTTGGAACAGTACATTTTCCACCACCTCTTCCAGAGCGAAAATGATCAAGAAATGATGACTTACATCGTACACCGTGAGTATGTTGGGGTGCTGACCGTATCGCAACAGTATTTCCACTTCCTCTTGACAGTCTCTCTTGAACTTGTCAATGATCTGAAGAATAACAATGCTTTGTTCGCAAAACAGTTCGGCCCATAAAAAAAACAAGCTTTCCAATAAAAGAAAGCCAAGAGCTACAGTTCAATATAATTTGACCTTCCATAACACAGACCGAAACCAAAAATCACTCCAGCAGAAACCGTATTGAGGCGACTGTCAATGTTAATGTGGTTAGCATTCATGCTGTGTAGTTACACATCATATTGCTACCACCAAAATGCATGATGTAAGGGCAGTGTGAGATACGTATTTCGGCTCCTATGGCCCAGTTCCTTCTAGACACGCTGCACCATTTGGCAATATCGCCGTGCAGTCCACTTATTTTTGGGGGGCCTTCGAGATGCAAGACAATAATTTTGCTAACACAGGGAACTAATCATGCATCACTGCTCTCGGGCTTTTGTGGTGCGGCGTCAAAGGATTGAGCTGCTATGCTGAAGTAGCCTGTGTGATGTGGGTTTGTTCCAATCCAGTGCAACAGAAATCTTTAAAAAAAATTTTTTTTTTGCTGAACACTGGTGTCAAGAGTCTAGTTCAAGGGTCTCAAATTCGCCACAGCTAGCGGGTCTCAGTCCGGAAATTTAGTCTTCTGGAAGGGAGGGGGTGCTAACGTTGTCATTGAAAGAAGGCCTTTCCCATATTTCACATATGGGTCATTTCTGAAGGAAATGTGACCTCAAGTTTCGAGAAAAATATCTATTCTGATCTTGAGAATGACTGAAATCTGGACACCAATTCTGAAATATAGTTTTTGTTCCACGGTTGTGTTTCAACCCATGGTGACAGTGAGGGGTGCTTGATGAAAACAATCCTTAAGACCAGAGAAGCTAAGACTGCAGCTCATGAACATAACTAATTTTTTTTTTAATATGGAACGAGGACAGTTAGTATGTGCGGGCCGAGCCTCTAGTGAGATGTCCACTGGGCAAGTGTTTGAGATCCCTGGCCCTAGTGATACCTGGAAGTGCTAAGGTATTCAGGAATGCTATATGCATTAATAAACTAACATTCCAGGAATCGGACAGCAGTGTGAAGCAGTCGAACATCATCATAATTGAGTAATATCTGGCGTGAAAATACCTTTGTTACACTCATTATTAATTACAGATTTTACTGCACATGAAGATTTTACTGCACATGAAGTGGTGAGGCAACGCATCAAGTACGTTTGTGGAGACTGATGCACAAAGGAAATAAAAATATAAAACCATATCCAAGGTATTCCTGGGATGAAAAATACTACACACTGTAAGCCTTCCATGGGTTAGGATTGCTGCGATTATTACGGCAAGTCAATGCACACAAGAAGCCTTCAGTTTCCTTCGTTTCTTTTTGTGCTTGCACAGCAGCCTATTCTCAGCATTACAGGAAGAACGCACAAAAGGCAGCATACCTTGACGGCATATTCCTTGCCAGTTGCCCTATGCACTGGCCCTCTTGCAAGTCGAATAGGACCCTAAGCCAAGGTCCTCCTTCAGCTCATACTCCTTTGTGATAGCTTCCTTGAAGGAAAGGCCGTACTGCAATTTTCAAGGGAGTAAAATGGAATAGGTGTGCATACCAGTTAAGAAAAATTGTTTGAGTAAGACTTCAGGGGCATTTCGCATGTGCAGTCATGACACTATCCGGAATCCACTAACAATCGTTCGTATGATGCACTGTTAACACTTGGATGTGTAGCAGTGAAACAAGCAGCTGACTAAAAGGCAGTCATGACACTATCAATGTGTAGTCATGAGACTATCCGGAATCCACTAACAATCGTTCATACGATGCACTGTTAACACTTAGATGTGTAGCAGTGAAACAAGCAGCTGACTAAAAGGCATGCACTGCAGCTTGATGTAAATGAGAAAATACACAGCGAGACAGTGTTTTTAACGCCACTAGCAATCATATATAACTCCATGATAAGTGCCCGTATATGAGAAACAAAAACCTGAGGAGAAAAACCTTGCAGTGTTTTTCCACATGTAAAAACCTGGAAACATATTCCCAAATTGGACATTATATTTAATGATTAGCTCGAACGGTGCCTTCACCATGCATACTTCCTCCATATCGTACACACGTTTTAGAGCGTGCAGCTCTCTGTATTAGCACCCACCAAATCAAAATCCCATACACATAAGGATAAGTTCAGAGAGCATGAGCGTGTCTTATAAGGCCCAAATGTGCAGCTCGGAGTCAGTTCACAAATGCTGTTATTTCACATGAACAGAAGCATGCACATAGATAGACAACAAACTGACCACTCGTATGATGACACAATCACAAGTACTAGCTCTACTCTACGATGGTTTGCATAAAAAACATATAGAGCTAGCTAAAACAAGATTTGGCAAACATTGCCTCCTGAGAAAAGACAGGCTAGTGGAGAGTTTTCTTTTTTTTTTTTTTTGCCTTGGTGTCATGTTTTAAACACTGTCTATACAGCAAAAACTCACCCATTTGGAGGACTGATTGTCCTTGCTTTTGACATAATCTTCCTCAGTCAGACTAGGTGCCACAAAACTGAATCCTCGAAACAACTCGTGGGCATTGGCACTTGGCGGCACTCCAGGAGAGTCTGTGGTGAACGCCAGTCATGGCAAAAGAAAGACAATACCGAAAATAATGTTCAGACAGGCAACCTGAATAAGCGAAAAGTAAGAAAAGAGCATAGTATGGGCAAAAAAGGAAATGTTACCTGTAAACTCTTTTGCGCAACACGAGGTTTGTTGCAATAGAAGAAAAGAAAACAGGCGAGGTGAGAAAATGGGCATAGGGAAGAGTAGGCAAGATGGAACAAATTGCTCATTTTAAATATTTGCACCGAGAGTGAGGAAAGCAACTGATCTAACAATAACATTGCAATCTTTAAGATGATACCCTTGAAATAACAATGCAATGTCTATGCAAAAGGGCTTAAATAAGGCACTGGAAGTGCACTAGGTCAGGCTGATCACTACAGTAAAAGCTCGCCAATTCGGATTTCATGGGACCGGTAAAACCATCCGAATTAAACGAATGCTGAATTATCGAAAGTAGTAATAATAATATCTGGGGTTCTCCGTCCCAAAATCATGACATGATTATGAGAGACGCCGTAGTGGAGGGCTCCGGAAATTTCAACCATCTGGTGTTCTTTAACGTGCTCTGACATCGCGTAGTACACGGGCCTCTACCATTTCACCTCCATCGAAATGCGAGCGCCTTGGACAGGATCGAACCCGTGACCTTCGGGTCAGGAGCCAAGCACCATAGCCACTGATCCACCACGGCGGACAATATGACCGAATTAACGAGTTTGATGCCACTAAATAATACCCACGTTGGCCAGGACCACAGAACACGTCCGAATTATCCGATTTGTTCTAATTAACGAGTGCCAAATTAACAAGCTTTTACTGTATAACCTAGAGCAGGTGCCGGCAACCTGCGGCCCTGTGTGGCTGTATTATGCGGCCCCCGACATGACGTCCACCAACCCTACCCCTACCCTTGTCACTCTCTGAAGGCGACGTAGTTTTGACCTCAAATGTGGTTTTTACTTGCAACCTAAGTTTGTAAACATGTGACATACGTGTTGAAAATAAACATGATTTCTATTCCTGCTTTTTACATTATTGTCAATTACAATTCTCCAAATTTTTCTCTTTATCTGCAATGACATCCCCCACCGATTGGCCGTGAGGCCCTCCGCTGTGCCGGCTTCACGCAACTTGGCCCTCCCGCCTCAAAGGTTGCCGACCCCTGACCTAGAGTATTGGTCACAAGTTTCGAAGTTGCCTAACAGGCCCAAATGTCTGAACGAAGTTGTCTCAAGGACACTATGTGGAAAGAAAAAATTTTCATAAAAAGTAAAACACGTACAAGCCGTCTTTGCATGTAGATAGATTCATGGCAATTCCGAGCTCATTGCAGCAAAGCTGCACCACATCACATAGCTTGCGTCTTAGCCTACAATTTGCTTTAGACTGAACACTTATGGGTGTAACACTCAAATATATATGATGTATTAAGCCAAAATGAACAATATGCATGTACAATCTGCAGACATGCCTTCTTCACGGGCATGCCAACACTGGTATCACGCACGGGTTCTGCTGATAAGCCTTCAATAAGCAATTTCTCAAAGCTGGGGAAGCAGGCACGGAAGCAGTTGTTCAGAAGACCAGTATACAAACCTTCTGGAGTCTTCGATGTAAATTCTCGGTCGAAATACAGTGTGTTATCCGGTCTTGAGACAGCTGGTATGAAAGGAGGCACCACTTCCCTTCTGTAAAGCTGCCCCCCAGTCGATAGTGGCAAAAAACGGGTGCGCCTTGATGTCGCCGATTGCATTTGGACCGGAGCCTTGCGGAAAAAGAAACAAGAAAAGAGGGGACAAATACAATGAAGGTCTACAGGACACTAACCTTTCATCACAGAAATGTAGTTACATAACGTCCCTCGTCTACATTCTCGAATACACATGGTCTCATCTGTTTACACAAATGCCTTTTTATTATGACTGCACCTTGTAACAAGTGCAATGTTGTTATACAGTCTGCTCAGTTCTACAACGTCTTGGTTTGACAAGGAATATGGTCACATTGGTTCAAGATTCAGAGGTCAACATTAAAAGTTGACAATACATTAATATATAAAAAATGTTACAATGACGTCATTTATCATGCTTTACAAGAATGACAGTACATCTAGTAGATGTCATTCTCTTCTGTCGCTCCATTTACAACAGACTTCCATTTTCCACACGAACATGTGGCACAAATAAGAGGATCATACACAATTGCATCTGGGACTCAAAAGCTCTTATTTGTTGTCCAAGCTTAAGAACAGCTACCACAACATGTGACAAATAGAGGACATAGCACATTAAAGTAAGGATGGAGAAAACTCACCTAATCTATTCGCAGGGTTTCTCTTGAACAATGCCCGAAGAAGGCTCTGTGCTTCAGGACTGAGGAACTGCGGCATGCTCAACTTGGCCCTGGACAGAGCAAAAGAAGAGTGTCAAACACACACTCCATGAAGCTGCCATGACAATAGAACTCACTTGAGTATCTGTATCATTGTCTCCTTTCTATTGGTACCTTGGAAAGGCAGGCCACCTGTCAGCATTTCAAACTGGAAAGAAAGCAGCAACAAATGATTAGCAAAATATGCTATTAGAATGGATGGAAACAACTTTATTGTGCTATTAGTAGTATTTCATTGATTAAATTCTCTAGTTTTACATGCCGAAAACCATGACATGATTATGAGGTATACTCTAGCGGGGAATTCTGGATGAATATTGACCATCTGAATCTGAGTGCATGGGTATTTTTGCATCTTGCCCCCTATCGAAATGTGGTCACTGAGGACAGGAATCGAGCCCATGCCCTTGAGCTTAGCAGCGCAACAACTTAGTCACTAAGCTACAGCAGCGAGCTATTTTACTGATGCCTACGGAGCTGTTGCAGCTAGCGACAATGTTCAGTGATTGCGACAGAAGGCGAAAACCCTAAGAATAAGCAGAAGCTCATGGAAAACTTGAGTTTTGATCGTAAAGCACTAGCAAAACACAAAGACAATATGATGAGAAAGCCAATGAACCGAACTGAATGAAAGCAGCTGCACTAAAGAAAAAGCTACGCTCTAACAAGTGCTGGATGCAGAGTTTTCAATGAAGTCCTCAGGATTTATTTTACAAATAAAACTGCTAACAGGGAAAGTTCATAAACCAAAAAAAAAAAAAAGAAAAAAGAAAATTAAAGGCCAATGTTTGCCTAGCTTGAACAAAGCTGTAGCCCAGAAGTGAAAAAAAAAAAAAAAGGAAAACAGTATTACACTTCTGTAAAGTGCTGGTATATCCACTACGAGATCTGAAGCAAACAGCAACATAGTACTATGCACAACATTCAAGTTCCGTAAAACTAATACGCAAAGTAGTATCGCAGCAGCACTCACACTAATAATGTACATAATTTCACGCAAGCTGTAAGCTCACACATCACATAATCGATATCAACAAGTATTGCCAACTATAACAATTGGTGACAAAACAGGACTACAAAACATTCCAGCCTTACCATGAGTACTCCGAAAGACCACCAGTCAGCAGCCATTGTGTGACCCTTACGGTTGATGACCTCGGGTGCCATGTATTCGATGGTGCCGCAGAATGAGTATGCCTTCTGGTCGTTGAGCGCTTCTTTGCTCAGACCGAAGTCTGTCAGGCTTATGTGGCCATCAGAGTCCAAAAGAATGCTGCAACACAAACCAAATGTGCATGATGTAGGCAACAAAGCTTTAACGGACCTGCTAAAGCTGGTCAGCTTTGCAAATTAGTACTTCCTTGAAGATGTACAGAAAGAAGACTTTAGACTCATTTTCATTTGTTCATTTGACAGCTGTCAACCAAGTAGTTAGGCACACTACTGAGCCTCCAACTGTCAATAGCACAAGCTTTTACGTAAATTTTTTAAGGCCATCTACAATGAAATTCTAATGCTGCATAACAAGCCTATTTCGCAGATAATGTAGATACAGCCTCTGTTGAAAACTTTACACTAGAATTACTAGTGGATGCACCAGCAAAGGCTTGCAAAAGGGCAATTACCTTCATATGGAACACAAAAAAAAAAAACATCACCATTCACCAAATGTGACAACATGGCCTAAGATATTAGCTGATGCCTCCTGCTTGACTCGGCTTGCTTAAACTAGTGGATGTAACATGCTGCAACTTGCATAATGCCTGCCAACCACCACATGCACATGTGCACCATTTCTGCTACCCCCCCCCCCCCCCAAGACTTTGGGTGCAAATCGTGGGTGTAGCCATTACAGAGGAAAAAAATATATATATTTCATACATGTCTTCAGCGCTATTTGCCTGCAGTACTCGCTTGTACTGGGAGAAGCAAAAAAGAACCTTTGTCATCTTCACACGGTTGAAGAATTTTATTTTTTTCCCTCCCCCTCTTCACTAGTTGCATCCTCAAACTCGCCTTTGTCCCAGATGAGATCATCCTCCATTCCATCAAATTTGCTCAAGATTCCCGTGACCTTGAAATTTTTCTCAATCTCTAAGGAAACCCCACACTTCGAAAATCCAGTGGCACACATCCACAAGGGATGCCCTCTTCAACCATCTAATGGATGTTGTTTGGTGGATGATAGTGCCTCGGAGGCAGCCATTAACACTCAAAGGCTGTGCTTTTTCTAGCTGGAGGTGCCGAAATCTCAGCAAGGCTGCTTCAGGAATTCTCACATCGCACAATGCATAATACTGCACCTGCTCAAAAATTAAGCGTGCGGCTAATAGAAGGGTCATTTTCAAGTATATTTTTGGGCGGATTCTTTAACAAAGTTCTGGGTGCGGCTGTTGCATGTGTGTGGCCATTACATCAGTATATAGTACGTGCTTAAAGCTTGCTTACAAGAAAGCTTAGACCAATACAAGCCCTGCTGCTTTGTGAAGGTTGATAATTACATCCCACTTAATGTTTAAAGGGACACTAAAGTGAAACAATGAATTGGTTTAGATTGGTAAATTGCACTCTGAAAGTACTAATGTCGCTAATTTCATCATCATAAGGCATACTAATAGAGCAGAAAATCAAGGTCAAAGTTTCATTTTTAAATTTCGCACCGAAATCTCTGCATCTGACATCACAGATTTCAAAGTGAATTTTTCCTATTTTGGAGACATTGGCTCAATGATGTTCGTTGAAACATGATAGTATGTTAAGTATCTGGCACCCTCAGGGGGCAATGCACTTAGTTTTTACCGATCAGGAGCTACATAGGCCCTAGTAGACGCTGTCCAAATCTATGACGTCACGGCGGTTGGTGAGGAGAGTTCACAGAGGCGCTGCCACCCCCCTTTTGCTTTTGCACATTTTCTCGCTTACCAAGTGGCAAGCGTGGTGATTTGATATTGTCGAGGAGTAATTTACTAATACAAGAAAAATCATTTTTCTCTTTAGTGTCCCTTCAATGCGACCAGTTCAAAACAAGCACAAAGTGCTGCATGGCTTCAGACATGAAGATAAAGGGCAAGAAAGAGGGAAAAAAAACAAATTAATTCTGGGGTTTCACGCACCAAAATCAGATTACAGTTAGCATAACACTGTCCCATCAGTGAACGCACCATATAATTTCGGACATTGCTGAATGCAAGCACAACGATCTGCTGATGTAATCAATGACATAACACACTTCAGTATAGAGCTACATGCAAAATCATTGCATTTTTAACAGATACGTTATAAGGTTTAACAAGCTTGGCACGCAGATTTGTATGACTGCTGTTAATCAGTGTTTCTTTTGTCATCAGGTTATAACTATATAATAAGTTTAGAATGAAAATTTCATTTCATTTCATGAGGTCATGCTTTACCTATGGTTCATATATTAGATTAACATTAGTAATTAATCATGTTTGTAACTATGAAGACTGGTGACTTGGCTTAAGTATTTAGGTGACAGGGTATTTTTTGCTTTTTGCATTTCTCTTTTTGCAATGTGTTTCCAATGTGCTCCAATTAAAATTGCATAAATAAGTTTGTAGCGTTTAAGAACACAGCCTTCGCAACTAAAGAGGAAAAAGCAAGCCATATTGGGAAATTCCAGATTAATTTCGTCACCACAGGGATTCTTCAACATGAACTTAAATACAAGGACATGGAAATTCTTGCATTTTGCTGGCAAACAGAAGTTCGAAGGGTATTGAGCCCACAACTTCAAGCTCAACAGTGCTGTGAGATAGCCACTGAGCTACCATGCCAAAAGGAAAGAGAAAACCAGCTCACTTCTCCGGCTTGAGATCTCTGTAGATGATGCCCAGGCCATGCAAGGTGGTCCAGAGCAAGTGCCAGCTCGGCCAGGTAGAACTTCACATCTTCTTCAGTGAACATGACCTGAAAAAGTGTGAAAAAAAGCCATTTTTACTATGATATAATTGTTTTTTTAACTAAATGTAGGTGTAGGCAGTCAGAAGACAGAACTTTGAGTGAACGAAAGAAAAAAACTTCGGCTAACTAAACAAAAGGACTGCTGCAATTACAGAATGCATCATATGATGCAGAGCATACATTAAAGAAAAAAAAATAAAGCAACAGCACTGTCAACTGTAAAACACCCAGCAAGCCACAATCTGCAGCTGTTATTTCCATATGCAAAGCAGTCGAAACACTTTTGGCTTCTTGTAGACATTCAGCATGCAAGGGAAACAGAGCTAGACGAGAAAAGTTTGCAAATCGAACTCGGTATACACGTATTAGTCAAGTGACGAGACTCGCCTTCAACAAATAATAAAGCAACAAGGCAGCACAGATCAATGAATTGAAAAAAAAAATAATAATAATGAACGCCTTAACAACGAACATATGCTGCAATGTTGAATACTTGATAAAGGTAGTAAGAACAGCGCTCACCTCTTTGCTTAGCCTCGTGAAAAGAGATCTCCACCCTTCAGAAAATCTAGAATTAGGTACAGTTTTCCTTCAGTCTGGAAGGCTGCAATTAAAAAAAAGAAAGGTGGAGGCAAGTAAGCATCCATTAAGCAGAGTACTGGATAAGCCAATGTCTTCATAATATGCAGTGAAGAGAACCATACCATAATGTAGCTTCACCACAAATGGATGCCGAACTTCAGCAAGGATGTCCCTCTCCATTTTTGTTCTTAACCTGTCGCGAACTATGGAAAGAAAGGAAGACAAGTCAACATGGACGAATGATACGCAGAGGCCCTTCTAGGAAGACTAATATTAGAAAACAAGACAAACCTTTTAACGTTGCCTTCTTCAACACTTTCATGGCATATAATGTTCCTGCATCTGGACCCATAATCTTCTTCACGAGAAATACCTGGAGGTGGACAGGAAGAAATAAACGACGCGGTCATCCAAATGTCCTTTCAATACTACATATTAGCAGTCATACAGAAACAAGTGAGCAAGATGTTTAAACAGTTGCTGAAATCAAAGTTGAGGGGAATGCTTACATCCCCAAAGTTTGCTTTCACATAAGGCTCTCTCATCTCCTGTAATCTGGCTTCTCCGTTATGCCCAGATTACACCTAGGTCGGCACAGTAGTGCAAGATGGCACCAGTGTTCTAGCTGTGGCACTACCCTTCAGCGAGGTTACACGGGCACCATGGGGAAGGGCTCTTTTTCTTTTCGACGTAGGGCCAACATGTTGCGCGGTCATCTTGCATGCTCAACAGGGAGTTTCGTGGGACTATCCTGCGTATGCCTGTTGTATCTAGCTTCGGTTTGGAATTGTATCACTTCACAAGTGCAAGTGTGCACTCATCTCTGTAACCTCGGGTCACGTGTTTACATTGGAGCCTCACGCAATAAAGTCAGTCTTGGGCTAGTCTCCCATAAGGACGGGCGTTCACGCCCTGCCGCTGCGTCTTGTGGCTTTGCTTCGAAGGCCTGCACCTGACCCCTGGCTACACCACAATGCCTTCCCAATTGCTTCATATGTGCCTCCATTTGCGAGATATCACTCGCGAATAACACAGGCTTGGATTTCTGGCAGGAGCAAATGTCAATTGCTCAGTATCTTGGCATAAAAAGTCAAAGTTCCCCAATTCCACAACATGTTACACTGGCATGAAACACTAATTTATTCAGCTAGCTGGCATATTGTATGGAAAGTGAAAATAAAACTCCTTTTGTGGGCTTACAATTCGGCATACCATTTTCTCTGTCCCTTGAGTATAGGAAACCGCAGAAGGCCCTATCATATGAAAAATGGAAGTAATGAAGCAGTGTCTACTAACAAATTTTTCTCATAACGTTTAAAAATGTTATGAAAAATAAACGAAAGTATTTTGGAACCTCAGGGAATGTGAGAGCATTGATTCATTCAGAGAAGATAAACAAATGGAAGCTTGCAAGCTGGCTGCACAGCCACGGCGCAATACTTCAAAATTTATTTACATAAAAAAAAAAGAGATAACATGGCTGTGTAGTTTAGCATAAATGACCATGACACCATGCAGAACATTGCAAGGAACCTTTCTTGAGCATAAGTCAAGTTACAAAAAAAAAAAATAAATAAAATTTTGCGAGAGCCCAAGATAACTTTAACTGCAACACACATCCCATTTACTGAAAAATTTCAAGGCTTGGTCCCTCTTCTACTTAAAATAAAGCCTACTAACTGCCGAGCACAAGACTGCCGGTAACATTCAATAAAATTAAAGTCAGTGCTACAAATATGTTCACAGTAAATCAGCCAGGACCACAAGAGTACTCCGCCTCCACACACTGGTTGATGCACACAGACTACATAATCCTACACCAATAATAAACTAGAAAGGTGGAGCCCTAGTAACCTGAAAAACTTCATCACTAGAGTGTGGCCCAGGGACATCCAACCTCTTTGCTTTGTGTGAACTCGGCGACTGAACAAAACAATGTAGAACTTGCCTTTCCAAATGAGCCCTGTCCAAGAACCTTGAGAAGCTTGAACTGACTGGGATCGCCCTTTGGGTGGCCTTCTTTCGTAACATTTGTCAGCTCAATCTCGTGCGTCCCTTCAGCCATGTCACTCGTTTCCATGTCCTGAAGGAAAATGAAACCACCCAAATTAGCATTACTTGTGACATTGTGAAGCATTGACATTGTGAAGCATTTACGTCAGAAGGTCTGTTTTACCCTGACAGGTGATGACCGCACGAATTCGATACAGTGAAAAGCAATACATTTCTTCACTACATACGAAGCTGTTCTCCCATCACTTCATATGAAGTTCAATAGAACAGCCCTCCCAAAGGCATAGTTGTAGGAAGTAACGCATAAAAATGTTGGCAGTAGCGTAATGCATGTATCAATTAATACCCACTAACATTTGTTATGTATTTTGCTTACTTATTTTTGCCATAACTTATGCATTACAGTACTCCACATCACATGAATTGAATGTATTACTTTTGCTTTTTCTTGGTCATTTGACAGTGATATGTGCCACGATTGTTTCCACGGGTTTAATTGTTGTTTACTTATACTTGAATTATTTTTATCTGACTGCATGTCACTGGCATACTTATATAACCCCCCTTATTCAACGCCCCCCCAAAAGGGCCCCTGTAAGATACATTAACAATTTTTTGCATATTTGTTTATTTACTGGAGCAACATCTTGAAATATAATTTTTTTTCCAAGGTGGCCAAGAAACAAAAGTTAACTTGGGTATATTAGAAAGTTAACCAAAATGGTTGCAATGGAAACAACCCTCTGTAGGCTGAAATTATTCAACTACATCTGTGAAGACGAAAGAAATGTTGACCACTGACCTGGGTTTCATCATTTTCATCGACAGCCATATCTTCACCTGGCGGACCCTGAATGACAAATACAATATTTATGTTAAAACAATTCATTTAACATGCACATCACATTGGCACAACAGTGACTAGAAATTATAAAAGTGAGATCCCTACCAATAAGAAGCACGACGATAGCCTTAGGCACATTCAAAGAGCGTGCTCACTGACAAGAGGTTCTACTTTACCATTTTTCACCATAATTTAGTCAATACAACCCCTCAGAAACGTAACAGATTTCTTATTGCTAGGGCTTACGTTCAACAAGGTTTTATGCTGCAAAGTTAAAATCATTGCGATTAAACTGTTTTGGTATTATCTGTGCCAAATGTTCACAAAAAATAAAAACTGCTTCGCAAGAACACAGCAGCAGTCCTGCTGTGGCAAGCGTAAATTATAAATCAAATAAAATTATGGAGTTTTACGTGCCAGAACCATCATGTGATTATGAGGCACTCCATAGTGGAGGACACCAGATTATCTTTGTCCATTGGGGGGTCCTCTATTGTGCACCTAAGAACATGGATATTTTAGCATTTCAACCCCGTCAAAATACTGCCACGGGAGCTTGCAATCAAGCTGCGTGCTCAAGCCTATCAGACAACATAATACACCTCTGCCTCAGCTATCATGTATTACTCAAAAGTATGCATCAATTAATATTACCAGTGCCGGAGTGTACACCTGTTTATCTAACCAATGCAATACAAACAGCTGACCTAGAACAATGGCTTTTTTTTTTCTTTTCAAAGTATCCCCCCAACCCCCAGTTCTTTTTATGCTTCTCTAACGAGGCTAAGAAATTTATTAGAAATAAAAGCTGCATATCACAAATTATTACACACTCGTTAATGAGTTTACTAAAGCAGTCAGGCCAATATGACACTGGATTAAGCAATACAGAGACGTCCATTTCTGAACACCACGTAATGAAATGTGCGGGCTAGCGATACTGAAAGATGACACAGATGATCAAATGACAATACTTCAGTAGTCTGACACTGGCGCCACGAATGTTAGTCACCGCAAGGGATCGGTAAGTGGAGCAATGTTTGAGATCTCGAATTTAACCCAGAAGGTGTCATACCGTAATAGAACGTCGGCGCGTGTTTAAAATAAACAAGACACAGATATTGAGAAATAACATATATATAATCGAAGGAAGAAATATGCCGAGCTCCAGGCCCGTAGTGTGCGCAAGCACGTACGGTATGCGTTGCTATCGTTCCAGTGGACACACGTACCGTGAAGAACGCGTCAAGCGGATATGCGAGATGTCTACACGACGTCAAAGTTAAAAAAAAAAAAGAAAAAAATTAACTACGTGACATGCCGGCATTTACAGCTCGCTGCGCTTAGGTTAGCGCCCTATAAACGGTGCGATACGGCATTCGTTCGCACTGCGGAACCTCTATTCAACTTTTCCGATCGTACCAAGTGCCTGTCACGCACTGCTAGACACGACCGACACTCCTTGAAAGAACGTTAAAACGACGATAGATACGGGCATTGAGGAAGCAGAGAAGAACGGGATACAGAGATTGAAATGCGCGCAGGCCTGTATCTTATCACCGTTCTCGTATGGCAGTGCCTGCGACCGAGGATTACATCTTTCAGGGAATCGTCGCGTCAGCCTTTCGCACAAGGCAAACACCCGAACATTCGGATCGTGCGCCGACACGCGATCCCGGGACCAGGGAATACACGGTAAAGCTCAAGACGGTCGCACGAAAAAGAGCTATTAATAATGGCCAGATGCGCAAACATGGAATCCGCCGTGTTTAAAAACATCTCATAAACAAGGTCTGTCAAATACGCGGGGCGTTCGCCTACGACAGGCGCAGGGAAGTTACAGCGCTACTCAACTGCAGCTATGCCAACAAATATCACGGCCGCCCAAAAAACAAGGCAAAGAAAGCGAAGCCGGTCAATGTTTGTGTTACAGGGACGTCGGGGCGACGGTGAATAATGAATAGGCGACGGGCTCACTCACCCCGCAGTCCGTTTTGATCTCGACCCAAGGGTCCGCCGCAAGCTGAGCTAACGGCATTATGCTCGCCAGCGTAAATCGTAATATGATTGAAACCTTTCACCCTCAGACACATATATATGTCATCTGTTTCCTGGCGGTAACTTCCGCCAAGATGGCTTGCGCTTCGGAAGTTCGGCCTTTCAATGCCTTCGCAGCACGGGCGGCGTCGCCAGCCGGCACAAGACTAGCTCATTGGCTTCCGTCTACGCTTCGGCGCGAACACCGAACGCGATGGATGGATGCGATAGATGTGGCACGTCGATGCACTAAAACCGCTGAAACATACATCGCTACCGAACGTAGCGCTACCCTGCTGTAACCTTTAAAAATAGGCCGAATTATAGTATGGCCTTTGAGATTTGCATACATGCAATCAGATCTCAGAGGCTATTAGTGTGTCTTGATAGTTTTATCTTTTAGTGTCAATAACTGCCAAAAGATGACGCCACAAAAATTATCACGTTTCACATTAAAGACGCATATAGTGGACTTTCGAAGTTTGGGAATAAGTTAATTGCTTTTGCACTAGAAGTACATTTGTCTTTGTTTTATTAAAGGAGACATGTAATCATTTAATTGCACTGTACAGTTATAAAATTGTCTGAAGAGTGTCGCTCTCAAACGGGCAACGCGCCAACTGCGTGCAAAAATTCTTCATTGTTACGCCCAGGCTTTCTTCACCATATATTAGAAGAATCTGTGGCGGTTGGCTGTGTTCTGCTGTGCATATGCTGCTGTGGACATGGTGCTAGTCCGCTGTTGTGAATGGTGAAAGACGTTTATGCCGCGGCGACTGAACGTTGATCACACGTGTTGCGGGTTTCCGCGAACCGATGTGAAGCAGTCATGCACAGATTTCTACACCAGAGCATCGGCGACGTCAAGTGACACCGTCGAACCGTAGTGTTCCGTGGTTGAAGCATAGTCGAAAGCCCTCCTTTTGAAGATCTCTGCAAAACGGTTCATTCTACATCAACGCCAAACGAAACACCGCAGGTACTATGATGAAGTAATCCTCACTGCACGTATTGAATATGCGAACATTTGCTCGCATTCATGGCTTTTAATTGAACTTGATTGTGAGCCTGCTTTGGCGACCTCTTTTAAATACGGGACGCAGTTTCTTTAGTAACAAAGAAGCGACCACCGATTTCGTCCTCGCGTAGAGAATGTTAGATCAGGTGCAATTTTTGGTCTGTACGCTGCACATTTATGTATAGCACGCATAAACTCTTGCTGGAAGTGGCATTCGATCTTAATCGGTGCGCGCAATTATCGCAGAAAACATGTCAGACGACGACAAGCCAGTGTACCCGGCCTTTCCCGTGGAAGACACTGGAGAAGACTACGACTTGGACCTCCCTCCCACAACAGCCAATGAGTACTTGAGGAGAGTGCAGTGAGTGTGCCCAACATTTCCAGAATTAAATGCAGTCCGAATAAGTAGGGATTGCCTTCAGGTTAGTGTTGTGTTTGACTGCGCTGGAGTTTCAAGTCCATCCACTGTCTTATGTTGTACTTCCACAGATTTCACGGTAGTTGAGCTACATTAAGCGCACGATTTAGAACTACACCAAGACCTACACGAGAACGACCTTCGCACCTGATTTAGAAGTACACCAGGGCCTACACAAGAACAACATTAGTGCAGGATTTTTTTAGTACATCCTTTTTTTGCACTGTATACTTCAGAAGAGAACAGGGACTGGATGGTGTGAAAACTTACAACTGGTTTATTCGTGTGGTGTGACATGTACAAAGGTTCAAGATCGGATATTGGCAAAGAGAGGGAGAGTGAAAGACTAAAAAAGGACGAGAAGCCTTGATCAAAAACACTATTAATCGCTGATGCTTGCCTAAACAACCTGTATAGAAATCTGTAACGAGCACATGCTAACACATTGGTCATTTGCTACAGTGATGCAAAGTGCTTCTTTGATATACCTGACAATCTTGTGACCACCACGTGCAAAAACTTACATCACAGAAGATTGGTGGCGTGAGCACTGCATTTGTTAACAGCGATGTTCATGTTTGCGAAGGTAATACAGCAACCAGCGTATTGTTTGCTGCAAGTTAGGGGGATGAGATAGACGACCTTCTCAGAACATTGCGCAAGTGCATCCTTGTTCTTTACTGTTTTTACAAGAGACAAAGAGGAGATGCACGCAGACATGTGCACAGTTGCATGGCTTGTCCGCATTTCCTTCTTGTCCCTTGTGTGAAAATTCTGGTACGAACAGATCACTGCATGTAGTGTTAAATCAGTTAGCACGAGCTTAGGCATGCTGCTTACTATTTGTATCACTGAAGCCGCAAGCTGTTGCACTTGCCATCCTTATCCCAGGACTGATCGTACCTGTCAGCTTGGCATTTCTCATTCTCGTTACAGAATAGAAGCCAGCAATTGCCCCGATGTTGTTGTGGCGAATTTGGATACCAGCAAGTTTCTGGCAAAGCAAACCGTATCATTCAGTGATGTAAGTAATGAAGATCTTAAAACGATAGCTCTTGGAGTAGCCGATGCTTTCAAAGTAGTTATCTGTGTTGGCATTTCAGTCTAATGATTGTCCGCCACCTCCAGAGGGTTTTGCACCTTCACGTGAATGGCAGAGGAAGCAGGTCTACAACTTCCATGTTGCTAGAGAGGCAAGTATACTTAATGAGCAAATATCGAACTCTGGGAGGGGGGGGGGGGGGGAATGTTCCTGCACTTTTGCAACCTGCTTTTGTTTTTCTTTCTTTCTTTTTTTTTTTTTTTTAGAAAATCATCAAACGGAAAGCCCTACTGAAAAAGGAATAAGGAAAAATGTCCTGTGAAGCTGGTAGGTCAATTCTTCAAGTGTTTTCCCAAGAGTCATCGGTGAACTTTAAAATTTAAAGGGGTACTGACACCAATTTTCCAAGCCAAGCTTTTCTCCGCCACACAAATCTCCCGCATACAGAGACGACTCTGAGCAAGTGCGAGGCTTAGTAAATGCTGATTTAAGAAACTTTTTTTTTTTATACTAAAGTCAATTTTTGCGTGCCGCACCTACTGACATCGAACATTAGCATGACATCAGGCTACAGTATCAACCCTGGTGACTTCATGCACCAGTATGGCTGATGACATCAAGTACCAAAACTTACAAAATGGTTGCTTGCGGCTTGCCAACAGCATGCCAACTACAGAGAGGAGCAGCCATAGAAACATAACAATATCTTGTGTTAGCACATGGCAAAAAACTCATACCGGGTTGCAACGTCAGGGTACAGTAGGAACCAAAACTAGCTTTCAAAAACGTGTTGCAATTCATTTTTCAGGGCACACTAATGCTTATCATTACATTTTCTAGGCTCTTGAGTGCTTTACCTTTAAATTGACTCAAAGAAAAAAAAAAACTGCTGACAATTTTTGTGTTAGCACCCCTTTAACAGACAATGCTAGTTCAGAAGTAGTGCTCATGTATCGATTAAGACATCAAAACTTTTAGTGTAATCACTGGTATGTGCAATTGCTCGAAATTGTGCCACATTCACCACGAATCTGGCCACTAAAAATGTTGGCTCTGATTTAAGTGTTCCAAGTAGAAATTAAGTCAGTAATTAATACAGTGCAGCCAGAAAAGATCTGTGAGGCGTAAAGCTTTTGCTAGTTCAGTGATTACATCTGTATATGCGGTTAGAAAAACTTGTTGCCTACAGCAACTTTCAAGGAGCTTTCCACAACGATCATCATAGCACTGAAAGAAATGCAAAGATTTGTTGTTCTTTTCTTTTTCACATTCCACAGCCAAGGTTTGAAGAGAAGGACCGATGGAAAGTTGTATTCTGCGGCTCTGCTTCACCAAGCATTCACCCCCCTTGTCAGCGTTGTCACTACCATCCCACAGGTTGGCCTATTCCCTGTACAGCTAACCTCATGAACATTCCATGCCTTTTTCTTTAATGTGCAGCAAACAATTGAGGCAGTGATCAGCTATAGCGCACGATGGATTGAAGAGGAGGGTTTCTGTGCAACTATGGTGAGTGTGCATTTTAAAGTGAATCTTTTGGTGAAATAATGAAAAATATAGATCCACTTCGAAGCATCACATACAGTATCTAAAAAAGACACACCAAACATACATGTAATGGTTATCGCACCCCGTTAACATTAAATCTCCTTATATACCATGCATGTGCAGAAGAGACACTGCAAATATAAACCCGAGATTTATGAACAGCTAATGTGCCTCCGGCGCTTGCACCATTAAAACATTTATGTTCGAGTTATAGGTGCACTTATTGATGTACTTGTATGTAAACACGAAATGAGCCAATAACACATACCAAATGGCCCGAATATATTTTGTGTATATTTTTTTTTAGTTGGAAGCACATTTACTAACAGCAAAAATTTTCCTGTTAAAGGGAAAGTGGCTGTATGCCCTACTCGCTTGTGTGGAAAAGCCACTGCACCCAGATATGTGTTCCAACATCCGTGCCTTGGCTCGTGCTTGTGCGTCAGCAAGGAGAAAACTGGTAAGTAACAAAAAACATTCGCAACATGGCTGCATCACGACAGTTTGATGGGTTTTCACTCACTTCAAATAAGTGCTTGCTCTGCCATGTCACAATTTCCAGGACCTGTTAATAGTATAAATGACTGGAATTTGCTATGCGACATAACTGCTCAAAGCCTGCCAACTTGATCCAAGAGCGTAGTATCATCAACAAAGATATTCTTGCCAGCACTTGATTCATGAATTTCACTGTCATTTCAGAGCTCCAAGGATGATCCCAACCTTCCACCTCTGAACCTGATAATATGCCTCATTGCTTGCTACTTCAACCAAACCGACTTGGCTGACAAGTGACGAAACGGGAAAGAAAGGCTGCATCCAAGACATTGACACACTAGAAACATCGCCATCCTCCATCATCTTTTAATATTTGTTGAAAATAAATATACATAAAATGCTTTTCTCTATATTATTAAACAGTCGTAATAAAACGTTATAAGTTACAACTTGATGATAAAAGTACATATGCTTCTGCATGGTTTTGCTGTGAAGTTGTAAAATTAAGACATGCACATCATTTAATAACACTGATATCGGGAGACTTACAGAGCCTCTTTCTTCGGTCACCAAGCACAGGCGTACTGCTCTGAGTACCACTTGGGCTAGATGGTGATTGAGTGAGTTTCTTCGCAGACTGCACGGTCTTCGCTGGCTTCTTAAACTCGCCGTCATCCGTGTCTGAATGCACCGGTGAATCGACAACAGGCGGTGCCAAGTTTTGTGGTGGTGAGCTTTGTACGGAGTCGGTTTCACCAAGTTCGATTGGAAACCGCCTCCTCGGTGAGCGAAGCCTCCCTGACGTGCGAACTTCCGAAGGAGATGTCCGAGTTTGTCTGTGCTTTCTTACTCTTTTCTTAGTTCCACTTGTAGCGTCCTCAATGGACAGCTCACTGATGTCACTGAGATTGGATAAACTGGAACACCGTGACAGCGGGGAATCCGGTGCAACATCTTCCGTCAGAATGTCTCCTCCTTTTGCCTGCTCTTCTACTTCGCAGTTGGCTAGGTCCATTGCGAGCCCCTTTCGTGCCGACTTGTTGGCGCGGCTGTTGGAACCTCTCAGTGGCGTGACATCGCAAGAAGACTCACTGGCTGCGGACACTGTAGATATGCCAAGTGATGAGTTCTTCGGCCGTCCAGTCGGAGTGGCTTTGGAGCCACTTTTGCTGGATTTGAGGCTAGCCGATGAGCTAGCCCGGCTGTTTGTCCGTGAGCCACCGGGTGTGTGTTTCGAAGTGGACTTATCGGCAGTTGCTTCCTCCAAAGCATTATTCTCGACGCCATTTCCTGTGGCAGCAGTTGAATCCGGAGCATTATTCTCAGCACCGCTTTTCTGTGGCAGCAGATGAATCAGTGACTGCTGCATTTGAAACAGAGAAAAAGACAAGTTAGCTTTCTCGGCACTGCAAAAACATGGTGCACGTCCTCACTTTCTCCAAGACCGGCCTAAGTAGGGAGTCTCAACAGATGCTGCAACAGTCCATCCCACTTAACTGAAAAGAAGGTTGTTTGGCATTAGGCGTTCTTGGGAAAGTACAAGTGTCATGGCCATGCAATAAATGTCCACAGATTTTTCACTTACACAATGCCAAATAGTAGTTCCAAGTACAAGGCAGTTCACTAGTAAGCCTGCATGCATATGCTGCACTGCCCGATCATCGCAGGGTAGTGTAAATATTGCTATCAAGTAAATATTGCAGCTGACCATATTTATGCTACCACCCTCCTGACATCAGCACGTTTTATATGCCTCAGTTCAAGTACACTCAAACCTCGATATAATGAACCCGAATATAACGAAATATCGGTTATAACGAAGTAAATGAAGAATACTCTTGCAACAGGTATAGTGTTAAGAATATACCTTTATAACGAATTTTCGGATATAACGAACTTATTTTCGTGTAAGATGCAACTTCGTTATTAAGAGGTCTGAGTGTACATATGTACTGTGCTACAAATATTGTGCACCAAGCATTCTAATTTTTCACTTGAGGTGTACGTGCATGCATATTAATGGAGGCTGTCCGTGTTAATTCAGAATTGAGATGCCTTACAAATATATTACAATACGCACGTGGGCATGTGCAGGGTTCCCCGTTAGGGGGTAGGGGGAGACAAAATTTTCATCCCAACATCCCCCCCACTCCCTCCCGCTGGTTGAGTCCAAAGGACAGCACGCTTTACAATGGATGAAAACGAATCAAAATGAAGTGATGATGTGTTCCTAACAATGGCCTGCCTTTGGTCCCTGGCTTTCCTGAAGTAAAGTGCCTGTATACTAGTGTGATGTCACAGATTTCGAAGCTGTATACTTCTACATTCGGGCTGTCGTGATTCATTAACAGTTCCTGCAACTTCCCCCAATAGAATCCCTTGGCTTATTTTGGAATCCACTGGACGCATCTTTACTACTATAACGATTTAACTAATCCCCTAGTTTCACATCATGACGCCTCTTTTTCGTTCTTGCATCTTTTGTGGCTTACCGAGCTTCTTCTCGCAGTAAGAGCGGCTCCTTTTGGTACTTAATTTACTAATTTGGCTCCAGAGGTCTACAGCTACCGGTATCATTCAAAACGGTGATGGCATGGTGAAACCCTTGATGAGATCTTTTCAAATGTTGCTTACAGAAATGTCCTTCACCTTCAGTTACGGCCTCGCCATTGCCATTCTGTTGCTGAGCAATCCCTTCCTCGGATGCCACTTCTGGCAGCACCACAATAGAACGCCGTTTGATGGCCTCTTCTCTGAGCTTACGAGCCGTGTCGAGCAGTTCCCTGAGCTCCGGGTTGGCTGTGCGTGCAGGCGTCTTTGGTGTTGCGGCCGGGTGGCCCTCGGCCGCGGCCTCTTCCTCTTCCTCCCGTTCCAGGCGCCGCAGGTCAAAGGCGACCTCGCTGGCCAGCTTCTTGTCCGCCGACAGCATGTCCTTGACCTCCGCCTTGTAGTCGCGCATCAGCTCGCGCAGGAACATGAGCAGGGACCGCAGCAGTGGTGACCGTGCGGCCTCCAACTTGTTCTTGAGAGCGATGACCACGGGGATCACGTTCTCCACCAAATTTACCCGCACCTGCACGATTTAGCACACAGAAGCTTAGCCGAGCGAACTCCAGCAGGTTGTAAGAGTTGACACAACAGCACCTTTGGCTAAAGCGGGAACTCAAGGAACAAGAGTACAAAAAGAGAATATCTGCCGCAAATATTTATAAAGCACATGCTCTCTCTTAAGTGCTCCACATTTTATGCCCACCTAGTAGTCACAGATGCAACAGAACAAAAGCTGTGCAGCAGAGTCAAAGAGAACAAGTAGTTCTAGACATATGATCAAGCATAGCCCCGCAGGACCAGATGTTCACTGAAACTGCACAACAGGCCTCCTGTTTGTGCAACCCCATGTGCTCTAAACTTGTAGTACAAGTGATATGTGTAGTAAACAACACAAAAGTAATGTGTTGTCCTCCAACAACAGCATGCTGTAGCCTGCTCTACTGAAAATGGTTAAATATGACGGCAAGAGAAAAACAACTTGCCAAACAAGCCGTATGCAACTAGCTTCATATCAGCAAAGTAAAACAGTACAAACTGCAGCACTGACCATACTAAGAAATACGTATGCTTAACGAAATTAATACATTCTAAAGGATACAGCCGACACCTGACCCTGGCAAGAAGCATAAAGGTACTTACCACAGTGCTGAGTATTGTTTTGCGTGTGGTGTGCAGCAAGGCCTGGGCAGGGTCCTCCTCTGTAGCTGCGTCCTCAGCTGCAGCTGCAATGGTCTGCAGTTTGATCTCTTCAGAGCACAACACCCACAATGTGTCGTGCAGCAGCTCAGGACACTCCTCTTCCATGCCAGGGCCTGTGTTTGTCTCATCCGCACAGGGCACAAGCACGCTCTGGGTCAGTGCAAGGGTCAGCTTGAACCTATCTTCATCCGGCATGTTGAGCAGCATGAAGCGGTACAACGCCATTCGCTGGTCCCGCCGCCCTTCGCCTTCAAGGCTGAACAGGCGCCGGTCCCGTTCGGTCGTCTCGACAACATTTTCTTGCGAAGCCTGGCCACTGCAACCTCGGTAAGAGTTGAAGTAGCAAAGGCACTCCACAAAACGGTGGTAAAAGACATGCGTATTCCGTTTAAGCACGCAGTCCACAAGCCCAAACTCTGCCAGCTCACGGATCCCTCGGTCCTCGTCAATAAGGGCTGAAAGTAGACGGTAAAAGAGCCGTCCGTGCAGCTTGACGAAATCCTGCTGCAGCAGCTGCAGAAGACACGTCAGGACCAAGCTACGAATAGCTGGAACCGAGTCTTTAATGCACCGTGTCACTACGGGTAGGTACGGATCAACCAGGACAGCGTAACGCTTACACATGTCAGTCAGTGCAACTATCAGGTTAGCACGCATCATCGGGTCTTGGCTACTTGACAGGGAATTTCCCATGGTTGGCACAACCGTCTTTGCAAGCATTTCATTCTGTATGCAAAGCATGCCCATCACGACCACCGCATGTGCACGAACGCGTCGCGTGGCGCGTAGGCAGCTTTTTCCGCCACCCGGCAGTCGTGCCCGAGATCGCCTGGCTGGTTTCTTCTCCTTAATCTCATTTTTCTCGGCGTCAGGCTCCGACATGGCAGCATCTTCCCTGCAAACAGGCTCCGACATGGGCTCTGGACCACCTGAACTAGTCATGCAAGCTTGGACAAGTTCGTGAAGCTGGCTGGAGACTGCACGGGGCGCGGGCTGAGCTGCCTCCCCGAGGAGCACGAGATGGCGCACCAGTTGCTCTTCCATGTGTGTGCTGTCCTCACCCTTGGGTCCCATGACGGCCTCGGAAAGGTATGTCTGGCACTTGTCCAGCATCTGCTTGCACCACATCTGGACGGCACGTTCACCCAGTTCGGGCCTCTCCCGATGCACGTTACGTTTGAGACAATGCAAGCAATCCACCGTGTTCGCAATAACCTCAACGGGGAGACTCAGCTGGGATAGCCGCTGCTCGAGGTCTGCGATTAGCTCACGAAGTGCATTCGATGGCAAGTGGCGAGACACTTTCTTGAGGACAATGAGCACGTGGTTGATCGTCTCGTTGGAGGCACGCATGTTATTCGACCCTTCTGGCTGCTCCTCCCACTGCTTCTTCCAGTAGCTGAAGGCAAAGTTTCCCTGGCCAAGGTCACAATATAGAGAAAGCTTGGAAAGCAGCAGCCAGACAGAGGCATCATTGGGACCTCCGACGTAAGTTTTCAGGGCGTTCAGCTGATTGGGCCGCAACTTCTCAGCACGATTCAGCTGCAGCACAGCTTGCTGGAGGTACTTGTGGTGTTCACGGAATGGTCCTTGAGATACCTGAGCATGGGAAGTAGGACCAAAGAAATAAGATACTGTTGTTGCAGCTGATGTACACTGCAATATAAGTCCTGTGTGCCAACTGTGTGCATGACAATGCCACACAAAAAAATGTGGTGACAGTAACTTAGCACTACACAAACTGCCATATCAGCAAAGGTATCACCTCCTTGTTGGAGCTGTTAAGCTACCTAAACGCACCAAAGCCAGCAGTGCTGAGATCCCCACTAAGAAATGAACGAAAGAATGGGGTTCAATCAAAGGGCCCATTTTTTTTCATAACTACATGAAGACAAATAAAGCATAGGAAGTTTATTTGCAGCTTTAGATGAAACGTACCAATTATGAGATAAAGGAAAAATAAACTTTTGTGCACGAAAAAAGGATCACCACCAGTGAGGGGGCCAAACCCACAACATTCACACTACGTTTGTAATATGCTGCCAGCCTCCCTGCCAACTAACTTTCCCAACAGCTTCATTATCTGATGTTACTGTAAACTTCAACCCCCGTCTTTCCACGGCCATGTTACCACCCTCTCCCATTTTCATAAGTTATTCCATTCTGCATTTCATGCAAGCCTTACATTACCCATGCCGCTTACATATCTCATTGCGCTAGTCACGTGTTACAGTTTGATCAACCACATGCGCACACTAAGGCATTCATCACATTTTTTTCCCCCTCCCCAGAGAAGCCAGTGCCTGGAATGGCCTTTCTGACAATGCAGCTCTTATCATGTACCCTAAAACCTCCCCAACATACGTAACTAGCTTTATTTCACAATTAAACAATGTGACACTCTTTGTTATTATTTATGTAGCCCCCACTCCTTCTCAAGGGGGTCTACGTCAGCAGCCAAGAGGGGTAGGCAGAGCCTGCTGTCGTGACTGCGTCCACTTCGGCAACGTAAATGACAGCGATTATGTCACTGGCACGCAACCAACGACCGGGCAAGGCTTTCTCCACATCTCGCTAGTGTCAGAGCGGCGCTAGGGTCCCCCTAGCGGCATGGTGAAGAAGCGTGGTAAATGCTCGGCCAAAACCGCAACATTGCGACGCTGTTTTGTAGTGCAGAGGATCAAATGGAGAAGTCAGTGCAACGTAATGCTACCCCTGGCAAAGATTATGTCACTTCTAATACGAGGAGAATTGGGCAGGCACTGGAGAGAGGCGCAGGAATTGTCTTTCCAAATGCAGCGTCTGCGCGGTGCGCAGCACTGCGATATTCATAAAATGTGATCGCCGCAGCTGTCTGCATGTATTGGCAAGCTTGTTTGTGAGATGTAAAAGAATAAAGCTGGCGCCTGTTTACTGGCCATATAACGGGGTACTGACACACAATTTCGCGGCCGAGATAGCCTGCGGTATCGATCCCCGTGAACACGCGGATATCATCTGCAAAATATCAACAGCGAACATAGCTTGAAAGGTATTTTAAATGAATTTTGAAGTTTGCGTGCGCGATCGAGCACCTGCCCCCTCAAAAGTGACCCATGGTGACCACCCTACTTCCCTCACATCACCACGCTGCAGTATACAACAAGTTACGATGACGTCATAGCCGCCATTTTTCTTTTTGCCGCGTTTGCTCCAGCAGACTACTACAACGCAGCTGCTCGCGAGCCCGTGGCCGCGGCGCACGTGTTGAAAGTTTTGTGTTTGGCAACACTGCTGTCCTGTTTCCTGTTTGAACGGACTTCTTGATGCGTACCGTGCAGAAGTGCGTCACAGTTCTGTGTGCTGATGTGGTCAAGTGTTGCAGCCGCTAGGTGGTGATAGTTGCACCTGGCGGCTTGTCGTTTTTGGAGCTCTCTCAAACCAAAACTGCGACTTGTCGGTAATGAGGAGCGCTTGGCAGCAAACAATGTGCCACGTTATGACTAACAGGCCCCCAGCAACACATTGCAGCAAAAAAATGCGAGGCCAAAATTTTTGTTTCAGTGCCCCTTTAGGAAGATGAAAGGAAATGGACATGCCCCCCTTGCAGCTACAGAACTGTGCACTGTGCTCTACATTCCTAGAGCTTCTGAGAGAACAACTACTACATTCGAGGCACTTGCCTGTGCCAGCAAACGCCAGGCCAGGCTGGCGTCGGGCCCTGGTGCCAAGAGGCACAAGGGCCCCAGGATCAGTTCCTCAACAGTCTCGACAGCCTTCTCCATGACAGTGTTCTCTGCGTCCAGCACCAATGGAAGTGCCCCTTCCAACCAGAGCTTCAGCAGCAGCTCCTCCTCTGGGTGTGCACGCAGGCACTTGGTCAAGGCGTAAAGCGCCTGCTTGCGCACTAGCAAAGTCAGGTCCAGGCAGCTCTCCTTCAGGATCTGTGTGTGAACAGACGTACATGTACCTTTAAATAATCTGCTTCTTTATGCCACGGTGCATGCGCAATTGCCCTAGTGGGAAAAAGTTGCGGAAAGGATGCCGGTTGTCCCAGCCCCCCACCAAAACGGCAGAGGGCGGCACAGGAAAATGAAAAAGGTGGATTGACGGCTACAGACAAAGCTTTGATTCAATGATAATGGTACTTCTTTCATGCACAATGTGACATGCAAGGTTACATTCACTTGTTACTTGAAGCGTTCTCCCAATCCGTAAAAACATGTCATGACACATGCGCTGCACAATGAAGTAAAATGATGATCCATATGCACACCATCAATGCACCGAGTGCTTGTGACAACAGTGGCTCCTCAGCGGGTGCAGTGAGAGTCCACATATCCAGATCAATCGAACATGGCCAATTTGTTGACATGAAAGACTCTGCACCTTTTTTTCAATCCCTCTGCGATTACTGCCTTTGGTAAGGCTTTTGCAACAGATTAATTTCACTTGGAAAGCATAGACAGTTAAGGAGTACTCATTATCTCAACCTGAGCAATTTCAAGCACAGAAAGTTTGACGGGAACCTCAGCAACAAGCCTTGTAACAGTTTTGATGCACGTATTAAACCTAGCAGCTTAGAACACAGTAGACTCCTGTTAAAACAAACTCAAAGAGATCCTGAAACTGTTCTCGTCTTGGTGTCAGTTTGGCATGTTGAAGGTGTCACTCCTGCGGATCCTCAGATTATTAAAGGGACACTAAAGTGAAAGAATGACTTGGTTTAGATTGATAAACTATACTCTGAGAACTCTAATGTCACAAGTTTCACTATCATAAGCTCATTAGCGGAGAAAATCAAGGTTGAAGTTTCATTATTAAATTTCATGACGAAATCTCCGCGTGACGTCACGAATTTCAAAATGTATTTTTCGTATTTTCGCAACATGAAGTTTTCTGAAACTTCGTATGTTAGTCGATGAGGGTGGCGATTTGGGCTTGTTGGTATGGTTGCATGATAATTGATGGTAGCACAGGCTAAAGACACGGACAAAGAAGGCACATTCGAGACACCACAGCGCAGTGGTGTTTTGAATGTGCTGTAATGAAGGTAGTGGATGCGGGATCGGGAGCGCCCGAGTCGGTCCCGAATCAGTCATCGTGAGAGGTCGTGGTAGTGTCCGGACTGCGCAGTTCCAGCAGTTCCAGGGTGAAGACCAGATGTACCCAGCGCCTCCACCAGTTCAAACGAGGGTGCTTTAATGGCAGGAGTCGCGACAACTGGACACAGGTTTTTCTACCACAAGGGCTAGCTAGCAGTGCGGGCAGTGAGCGCTCGTCGTAGTCTTCTCTCTTGGTCCAGCCGCATGTCCACTACCTTCATTACAGTGACTTCTTTTGTCCGTGTCTTTAGCCTGCGCTACCATCAATTCGTATGTTAGGTCTATGGCACCCACAGATGACAATCTACTTTATTTTTACCGATTATGAACTACGTAGGACTCAGTAGACGCCGTCAGAATATATGATGTCACGGTGTTCGGTGCAGGAATCTCAAGGTGGCATCTCCACCCGCATTTTCTTTTAGCGCATTTTAACGCTTGCCAAGCATCGTCTCGCGGTAAGAGATGTGTTTTCGGGACTATGAAATTGTACTTTACTAAGAAGCGAAAAATCGTTTTCCTCTTTAGTGTCCCTTTAACATCACTTGCATAGTTTTTGAGCCCACAGAAACACCATTTGCTTTTTAGCTGGCAAAGTCACCCTCTCCGAGTCTGGCAATACCAGCCTCCTGCTAAGCCAAGTATCTCCCATCAATAGAGACTGCAAAAGTTTGGCATAGCCAAATTTTCTATTAGTGCTAAGGCATCTGTTCTTTGTGTCTAATAGAAGCAAACAAAGCTTTCATATAAAAAATTTTGTTTGACAAGGTCCATACTAACAGAAGCCCTGCTGTTGATCTACAGCTATTAAATACACATTCTACTGCTATTGATTACATGTGTTTATCATTATGGACCACACTATTACAGAACTTATAACAAGAGAATTCAGACTTAAATAATCACTTAAATTCTTTGTGAATTAAGCTATCGTCCAGGTGTTCGAGAAACGCAAACGTCTGCTTTTGTTTTCTTTCTGTTATAGTGAACAATTCAATGTTTAATGCGCTCAAATGTGGAAAAACGAAATTCAACTTGACTGTAGTACTACTGATGTCCGCATACAGCACAGCAATGCTAAACCAACTACACAGAATGCCACCAGTAAACCTCTAGGCAACCATCATTGCCGGAATTTGTTGAAACACAGGGAAGAGTTGGCAATGTTTCATGAAACAGTCTTTGACCATTAGCAAAGCTAGGGCAAAGAGAAGCAGTGCCACCTATGTCCAAGAAGTCATCCATTTGCAGCTGTTAGACACTATCTGTAGCACAATGAATACAGTGGTGAAGCAATCTGCATTTTACTTAATTACACTAAGGGGGTACCGACAACACTTTTCAAAGCTGAATTTACTCTGCCATACAGATCTGAATACAGAGGTGGCTCTGAGCAAGTGTGAAGGTGAGCAAATGCTGATAACATACTTTACTTTTAACATTAAAGGGGATCGTGAAATGTTGCCCCCAAAATTTTCAACTACATGTGTATTCGGAATCCTGGCCGTCCATTCAATGCTATGCCTCGAATTCTTTTCATCATCCGGGTTCATTCAATAGCTATATAAGCACAATTTCGACTCCCCAGTCCACGTTCCCCCGCAACTCTACAGCTCACATCACCTTAAGCCAGCCAATCAAAAGTCTCTGTCGACAAAACATGGCGACGCAGCTAGGCCATAATTGATCAAGGTTCAGAGCATCATACCATTTCGAGTGCAATGCTGTAAAGACATCATGTGCACAAACCGTGTCGACCATCCGACGCTACTGCATGCGAAAATGATTAGATTGCTATACAAAATTACAAATCGAGCCTGCACTGCGTGCGCCCACATGTATCGCCCTGAACCGAAAAAGCCCAGACGAGCAAGTCATCTATCTGCTAGAAGCTAGGGCAAGCGTCCATTCAGACACCTCTCACATGCCTGCGCCGGGGTTAAAGGGGTACTGACAAAAAAACTTTGGCCTCGCGTTTTTTTGCTGCAATGTGTTGCTGGGGCCTGTTAGTCATAACACGGCACCTCGTTTGCTGCAGCGCGCGACAAATAATTAATTACAGGCTCCTGATTACCGACCAGTTTCAGTTTCGGTTTGAGAGAGCTCGAAAAACGACAAGCCGTCGGGTGCAACTATCACCACCTAGCGTGCGCAGCTCTTGATCACATCAGAACACAGAACTGTGACGCACTTCCGCATCAAGAAGTCCTTTTGAATAGGAAACGGGACAGCTGTGTCGCCAAGCACAAAACTTTCAACGCGTGCGCCTCGCGGCCACGGACTCGCGACCAGCCGCCGAGAAGTACAGACTGCTGGAACAAACGCGGCAAAAGAAAAATGGCGGCTATGACGTCATCATAACTTGTTGCAGCGTGGTCACGTGAGGGAAGTAGGGGGGGTCACCAAGGGTCACCTCTGATGGTGTCAGTAGTGCAAGGGAGTCGATCGCTCATGCAAACTTCAAAATTAATTTAAAATACCTTCCAAGCTATATTCGCTATTGATATTTTGCAGATGATATACACATGTTCACGGGAATCGAACCAGCAGGCTGTCTCGGCCGCGAAATTTTGTGTCAGTACCCCTTTAACACGCAGTCGGCTTTTGGACTTCAAGCACTACTGTGAGCTAAAAAATTGCTGTGATATTTTATTACTTCCTAGCTTTCATATAAATTTATTATTTTAGAGCAAGGGAAGGTTAACGATAGATACATCTACAATTTCAAATGTCATAAGGTGACATCACCTCACTAGTGCCAATGGCGGCCAGCGGCAACGCATTGTTGTTTTAGGATCGTAAGAATTCTAGGATTTCAAACAAGCATTATTAAATGTAGGCTAAATATTGTGCCAAAATATTTAGGAAACGGCATGCTCAATGTTTACTGAATGAGTAAAAATTACAACCGGGCAGTTTCATTTTCTTTTCACGACCCCTTTAAGTCTATTTTAGCATGGCGCACCTACCAACGTTGACACTATAATGACATCGGGCTACAGTATTGATCCTGGAGACTTCATGCGCCAGTTATGGCCAGCTGTGATGACGGTAGGTACCAAAACATTCAAAATGGCAGTTTGTGCATCAGCAATGGAGCCACGTAGTGGAGTCATGGAAGTGCCACGATACATAACTTGCAAGTACGTCACACCGCGGAACTCTGGGATACGATCTCGGCATATGCACCGCCACCACCGAGAACATGGCTACAGACGACACAGAGTCAAGCTGTTCGGCTCTCGCACTTCCCGTCAACGCCGTACGTCGCAATGACGATTTGTGCGACATCTGACTGCCGCACGAGAAGTGTAAATGTGATCAAAAAGGACCAGAAGCGGGGACGTACTGTTTCCCAAAGGTGATCACAAACCCGTGCGACCGCACGAAAGAGCTGTCCGAGAAGAGGCGGAGCACATGGCTCATGCGCGCATAAGCAGGAAGGACCTCAAGACTGAACAACATACGTGTGTGCGGGCGTCATTTCATAACAGGCAAGTAATGTTTCCAAATCTCGTGAAGTTCACCCATTACATGCGACACCGTGGACTCGGACACAGCAGACACGGAGGATCAGAGTTCCCCCATTCAACACTTCTTCACTGCTGGCTGCATGATGTCCTGAACAATTCTCCTTCATTATACGCGCAAAGGAAACGATCAAAACACGCCCACTACACCGAACGATCCGCCGCACGAACAAGGAGTAGCCAGCGGTCACCGAGACGTATGTGCCCCGTGTGCTCGGTAATGGCGGACGGAAGACAGGAACTGACATCACCTGCAAGTTATGTATATTTAGCGCCATGTTTTAGTAAATTTGGATTGTACATTGTTCCAAATAATTTAGTTTTTCCCCAATTCTTTGCAAAAACGTATGAACAAGGTCCTGTATACATAACTTGCAAGTGACGTCAGTTCCTGTCTTCCATCTGTCTTCCGTCCGCCATTACCGAGCACATACGTCTCAGTGACCGTGCCGTGTTTACGTTCGTGCGGCGGATCGTTTGGCGTAGTGCGCGCGTTTTGATGGTTTGCCTTGCGCGTATGGCGAAGGAGAACCGTTCAGGACATTATGCAGCTGGCAGCGAAGCAGTGTTGAATGGGGAACTCGGATCCTCCGTGTCTGCAGTGTCCGAGCCCATGGTGTCGCACGTTATGGGTGAAACAACTTCGCACGAGATTTGGAAACATAGCTTGCCTTTTATGAAGTGACGCCCGCGCACACGTACGTTGTTCAGTCTTCGGATCCTTCCTGTTTATGTGCGCATGAGCCATGTGCTCCTCTTCTCGGACAGCTCTTTCGTGCACGGGTTTGTGATCACCTTTGGCAAACAGTACGTCCCCGCTTCTGGTCCTTTCTTTATCTCATTTACACTTCTCGTGCGGCAGTCAAACATCGCACAAATTGCCATTGCGACGGACGGCGTTGACGGGAAACGCGAGAGCCGCACAGCTTCGCTCGGTGTCGTCTGCTGCCATGTGCTCGGTGATGGCGGCGCTATAGCGGCGCATATGCCTGGATCGTATCCCAGAGTTCCGCAGTGTGACGTACTTGCAAGTTATGTATATTTAGCGCCATGTTTTAGTAAATTTGGATTGTACATTGTTCCAAATAATTCACTTTTTCCCCCATTCTTTGCTAAAACGTATGAACAAGGTCCTGTATATAGTATGGCCTTCACTTACCCTATGTCAACAATAAACTTTTTTTAACCAACTGAACAAAACAATTTTTTATGGGTTAACTCACTCACCTCCACATACTCCTCCTTGATAAAGTCACCACTGGCACAGAGCACATTCTGCAACAGACAGAGTGCCGCTTTGCGCACATTGACCTTAGAGTCTTCCGCCCGATACTTGAGCATTTCCATGAGCTGAGAGAGTCGGTCGTCCTCAACGGCCACCTGTTCTCCTTCACCCTCGTCTCCCGGCTCGACCGGGTTGGACACCTTAAGCAGGGGAGTCCACAGGTCGGGCTGTTCATTCGTCACACTCGCAAGCACGGACAGTGCCTTGGTCTTGACCGTAGCTGCTTTGTCATTGCACCGCTTCATGGCAGCTAGCAGCAGATCAGACCGCTTGTCGACCACTCGCTCGTCCCATATGAGGGCCAGGATCATCTCTAGGGCGAAGATGCGACGGTTGGCCAACGGCACCGTCGTGAGCTTGATAAACCATTGAACGACACGCTTGAAGCGCTCCTCTGTCAGCTCGCCCATGATCATGAGCACGGCGTGCGTGGTCTTCATCCTGAAGTCAGTCCGGTCTACGGCGTGGAAGGCGACGTTGTGGATCAGTATGATCGCCACGTCCTGGAAGCTGTCCTTCAGGGTGTCGTCGCACGTCTGCAACACGTGACAGATGAAGGCGACCGCGTTGTCCCGGATATTGGCGAAGGGCCGCGTCACGGTCTGCGAGTTCCCGGCGGCCAACATGAGCAGGTGTGGCATCAGACTCTTGAGGATGGTGCGGAAGTTGTCGGCGGGCTCCCCGTGCTGCGGCAGGCACAGAAGCTTGAGCGCGCAGTAGGCGAACGAGGTCAGCTGGCGGTAGTGGCAGCCGCGGTACTGCTGCTCCAGGCCGACGTTGAAACGCACGTCCGCACCGGGAATGTCGAGCTGCACCAGTTCGCACATGTGCTGGATGAGGAAGTCAATCACTTCACCGTAGGAGCGCAGGCTGAACGTCTGCAGCGCCCAAACGAGGTCCCTCAGCGAATCAGTCATACAGGTCATGAAGTCAAGAAGCATCGACTCCGATATCGTTTCACTTTCGACAGTCGTGCTCTCATTGGCGTCAGTGTCGTCAACAGGGGTGGCAGACTGCTTTCGTCTACCGCGACCGCCACCTCGCGCACTCCCGCTCTGCGACGTGTTTCTGGATCCCGCTCCATCCAGGTTGGTGTTCTTGCTCGGAAGACGAAAACACTGGATAGCACTTTGGAACAGGCTCTCTTGAAAAATTCTGTACGCTGAGCTTCCCGGCACAAGCACCAGATTGAAGTACAGCTTAGAAAAGCGCAAGGCTATCTTCTTCTTCACGAGTGTGGCACCTGACGAGTTACCCTGGCCGATTCCCACGTATACCAGTCCCAGCAGCGCTTTGTAATGGACGCCATTGTCCATAAGCGTTCTCCACAACTTGTCGTCACTGCTGTCTTCGTCACCTTCGTCGACATCAGTATCCGAGAAGCGAGACCACTTCTGGCAAACGTCGCACGCAGTCGACAGCGCGTCCAAGAGGGCATGGCTGTTTCCCTCAACAGCTTCCAACAAATCTACATCAGGGAGACTTATGTCAGTGTACCTGTTCTCCCACGCCGCGTTAACCCACGTCTCCTCAAGAAGGTCGAAGGGCAGTTCGGCGAACACGGAAAGTGTCCAGCTTACGAGAGAGTCAGTGTCGTCCAAGTCCATGGTCGGTAGGCTTAACGTTCCGCAACGGGCAAATATAAAGACTCACATTAAACGAGAAAAATAATTATCCAGTCGCGAGGTGAGCACAACTTCACCTGATGTAAAACTGTAGTTTGCATTTCAAACATTACACTTCACGAAAAAGCTTCAGCTCCACCGCGAACAAACTTAAACGCGCCAACGCGCGACGCGCCAGAACGGCAGATTCAAACATGGATTCGAATGACTTGTGCACCGACTTGTTGTCTTGGCCGTGTCTTGGCTTCCATCGGATCTATCGTATTTATATATCGCGCACGCGCACTTGCGTACAGCTTGCAACGCGGATCCCGGTGGTCTTGACTGCTTGTGCACTTTCGGTTTCGGTTCGTTGACACGTTCCGCGTTCGTTGCCGGTTTAGATATTTTTCATAATTTTGAGGAATTCCGTGATCGCCGACGCGTTTAAATAACCACAGGGTACGCGTTGCTAGTAGTGGCGCACTTTATGTGTAATGCATCTCTCAGTAACATCAGTGGGGTTTTACGTGCATGTTGCAAGGCAAGCCAGGTTCTACAAACGTTGAGATAAAACGTCCCGTCCACAACCTCATGTCCCTTCGATTCTCATCGAAAATAAACATCACAGCAGAGCGCATACAGTGAACTGCATCGTTGTTCGTGCGCAGTAAAAGAAAAGTGAAATATTTATTTATTCATTTTAAAAATGAAGCGCTTTACATGTCGTTCCATGCTTCAGATCTTACAATATACAGTGCCTCTGCAACGGCGGGATCGCTTCTCTTGCAGGTGTGCATCGACGACAAGCAATGCGGGCCCAGATGTGCGATATTATTCAGCGAAGACGAAACAGCGACGAGCGGAAAATCTTTTAATGGCGTAGAATAAAAAGAAAACATCGGCGATTGTGTATGCTCTATAGGCGCCAATCGAGCACAGCTGTTAGAATAAGTGCCAATGCTAACGACGAAGGCGACGACATTACAATTAAGCTCCGCCGTTATCTTTCGTTCGCTTTATTTTATCTTCTTCTCTTATATATAGGTACTTACTTCTGCTATTAGCGGACTGGACTAACTGACGACAGATTGTAACATTCAAGTCTGTGCACTAATTGGCGCACGTGCCGATAAAAGGTTCAAGCTGCGAAAGGTCATGCACATACAGCGGTGCTTCGCAGCAGGGAGCGCGCGTGCTCTGGCTTGGCGCGACTGAGTTGGCGGCGACGCGTCAAAAGGCAAAGTCGCGTCGCCGCTCCCTCCCTGAGTAGAAGACAAAGAAGCTATAAACACACACACATAGCAAGCAAACGCTGCGCACCGCGTGGAGTGTGCAGCTGCGCATGGCTGGCCGCGCGACGAATGAAGAGACCTGCTCCCTGTTGGACATCATCCTCAACAGCAGCCTCTGCTCGGCGGAAGAGAGCTCCTACTCCAGCGAAGACAGGGTACGCGCACCAAGTGTTGCATGTGTCTCGTTCCAACGCTTGCATGGTGTGAACGAATAGGAGCTGTGAAATGTACGTATGCGTAATTTGAAAGCAGTAATGTTACTTACCCCTAACAGGAGCAGTCACGAACAAGAAATTACAAGTGCATTTGTTAACTGGCCAGGACATGTTTCAAAGTCTGTTTTGTTTAAGGGCAAATGAATGTGTTTTAGTGTACAGTTCAAAGAATTGAAAAATGCAAAGGTATGCATGGTGCATCTGTAATTGGCGCAAACCAGCGTCGCAGATAAGAATAAAATGGCGTACACCAACGTTGTAGTTAGAATTGTATGATGACAGCAAATGCACATGTACGTGCGTGTCCATCTTTTGAGATGATTTAGGCGTTATTTTATTCAATGAACGTTTTTAGCGAAATAACGCTGAAATTTCCCGAATGAGTTTCGATGAAGAAACAATCACGCGACAGGGTGTACCACTGACATTTACTTGCATTTTCACACGTTGGAGGCGAACTCGGCCACAACATGTTTTTAAATTCGCTTGCATCGGCCATCTTTCGCGGTTCTTTCCAGAACAGTGCAGCAGCGTGACCTTACGTACAAAGAAAGAAAGAAAGAAAGAAAGAAAGAAAGAAAGAAAGAAAGAAAGAAAGAAGGAAAGAAAGAAAGAAAGAGAGAAATAGCAAAACAAAAAGCGCACACGCGTTCGCGCGCACGAGAGGGAAAAGCTAGCAGACGACGTTGACGTGTGCGGCTTCGATTTTTAACGCGCTTCTCGGAGTTTCACAGCTCTACCGACTTCCCCTCCCTCTTCCTAACGCTGAATAGCAGGTCGGAAAATTGACTCAGTCCGACCTCTCAGCTTTTCTGTCATAATAAACATCTCTCTCGCTCTCTGTTGTCTACCGATTTCCGTACCGTGGCGCCGCCTGCCGCCGACACAGGCCGCTACCGCCTGAGTGACGAGTAAATTGCAAGGCCTTCGTGATTTCGGCGCGCGAAATCGCCGACGCTGCGAACGGGTTACGTGCCGAAAGAGTGAAAGGGAAAGCAATTGTGGAGAGAAAGGGGCGCTATATTCAGATGTCCTTCGAGTGCTGCCGCTTTACAGTGACGCAGAGTTTAAGCGAAGGTCTACGGCCTTTACTTTAGTTTGAGCTGAGCGGTCGATGCCGTTGTTGTTCGGGATTTGATGGCATGCTCTATCTCATTATTATTATTATTATTATTATTATTATTATTATTATTATTATTATTATTATTATTATTATCATCATCATCATTATTATTATTATTATTATTATTATGTAATGAGTGGTGGAGAGGGGAGTTCAACCACCATTTATGTATGTGCGTGCGTGCATATACACATGCAGAACTGAAAATTTTCGAGTCGGGGGGTAAAGGGTTGACCCTTTACCCCGAATGCGTCACCGACATTGGCGTAGCCCCCCTACTCCCGGCTACGCCAATGTCGGTGACGCAACTTCCCCTCGCACCAACATGCTGCGTTATACTTTATCTAAAGCCCCTTAGTTTTAGCTAGAACGGGACAATGAATCCGATTAGATTAGTAAAGTGTTATCTTGGAACTTTAATGTCGTTGATTTCACCCTCATAAGTTTCTTAATAGAGGAGGAAATCAAGGTCGAAGTATCATTTTAAAATTTCGCCCTGAAATCTCCGCGCGTGACGTCACAGATTTCGAAGTGCATTTGTCGTATTTTGGCGACATTGCATGCTCAACAAAATTTCCTGAAACTTGGTGCTGGCACAAAATCTCTGGCCTCGCGTTTTTTTGCTGCAATGTGTTGTTGGGGGGCCTGTTAGTCATAACACGGCACCTCGTTTGCTGCAGCGCGCGACAGATATTTAATTACAGGCTCCCCATTACCGACCAGTTTCAGTTTCGGTTTTAGAGAGCTCGAAAAACGACAAGCCGCCGGGTGCAACTATCACCACCTAGCGTGCGCAGCTCTCAATCACGTCAGCACACGGAACTGTGACGCACTTCCGCACGGTCCGCATCAAGAAGTCCTTTCGAATAGGAAACGGGACAGCAGTGTCGCCTAAACACAAAACTTTCAACGCGTGCGCCGCGGCCTGCTGGAACAAACGAGGCAAAAGAAACATGGCGGCTATCATCATAACTTGTAGCAGCGTGGTCACTTGAGGGGAGTAGGGGGGGGTCACCAAGGGTCACCTCTGATGGTGTCAGTAGCGCGAGGGAGTCGATCGCTCACGTAAACTTCAAAATTAATTTATATTCCTTCCAAGCTATATTCGCTGTTGATATTTTGCAGAGATATACACATGTTCACGGGAATCAAACCCGCAGGCTGTCTCGGCCGCGAAATTTTGTGTCAGTACCCCTTTAAGTCTATGGCACCCTCTCAGGTCAATGTACTTCATTTTTACCGATTATGAGCTACGTAGGGCAGTAGACGCCGTTGAAATCTACGACGTCACGGCGTTTGGTGCGGAAATTTCAAAGGGCATCACCACCCGAATTTTCTTTTTGAGCGTCTTTTTTTTTTTTTTTTTTTTTTTTTTTTTTTTTTTTTTTGCGCTTACCAAGCGTCCTCTCGTTGCAAGCGTGGTGATTTTGGAATTGTGAAAAAGTTAACTCAGTAATATCATAGCAAAATCTTTTTTTTTCCCCTTTAGGGTCCATTTAAGTATATTCAGGTGTTACGCAAGCGATTGCGTCTATTCTGCGCGCCCCTGCGAGGCGTGCTTTTGGCTACTAAACAGCATCCGGTCGCTTCTTGCCAGATTTATACTTAGGCTGCTAAACAAAAATACGCACGCGCAGCAAATAATGTAAAAAAAAATCATTACCGCGTATGTAAATGCTACCGCGCGGTAACCGTTTCCGGCCTGTCGCAAAAAAAAAAAAAAAAAAAAAAAAAAAAAAAAAAAAAAAAAAAAAAAAAAGGAAAAAAAATTAACGCTGCTGTCTGGCAGCAGTGAACTGTTCACAAGCCGGCCCACGAACGCGCTCAAATTTGGAAACATTGAAACAGTTCCAAGTGTGCTTGCGCATGGCTAGCAGGATGCTTTCAGAACACACGGCAGAAATTATATCCTAAGGGTTATATATGTCGAAAGCAATTTCCCTGTGTCCCAACACCCGCCATTCCTATATAATGTGTGGTTCGGAGACTTAGCGCGGACATATAACAAGATATAAAAAAGGCGCCGCGGTGACATGAATGTGAAACATGTATAGCGCACAAAACTTCGTCACGACGCTGAACATTACCAGAAAACTCCACGAAGTCGATCACAAAGCCCACCACTTAGCTTGTTTACAAGATAGCGTTAAGGTATAGGTCGGATGATATACCTTAATCAATTAAGCCGCGCTCATGGCGAGGACCAAGGAAAGTTTCAGGATAAGCGCATGGTTCTTGCAACGCGTTAAGGGCTGATTTAAGCAATTCAAGGTTGGGGGGGAACTTCATTCACAAGTGTATAAGTTTGGTTCGTGAATACGGCTATGAGTACAATAAAAGTCAGTTAGGTAGTTAGTAAACTATCATATACGCTTGCAACTGTCAATTACCATACGGTTTACAGCAATATTAGTCAATGTATATACATGCATATGAAACCCTTGTGCAAGCACCCGACTGCTGAAAAGCGATTAATTGTGTAGACCATGCATGGTCTATTTAAGGATTCTTATACAACAGTAAGAATTCTGGTTTATCCTCAACACGTATGCACATGGAGCGGGCAGATAAGAGAACGGTGAGCAGGCACAAGTCGAGGCGAAACAGAATCTCGCGAATTTTCGACAGTTTTTCCCAGCAGCTGATAGTATAGTCACATATATATAGAAATAAATTTCAAGTTTTGTTACGCCACGAGGAGTTACAAATATTAGGGTTTAAGACAAGATATGCGCATTTTATCCTTTGCTCTGTGGAAACCCAGAAGTTAAAACAGCGCCCTTTTACACGTACAGTGATAGGACATAAAACGGCAGGTTTCTTGAGACACAAGTTCACTGAGTCGTGTCGATTGTTTTCATCCTTTTATCTTTGTCGCTGTTTCTTAAACGGGCATGTATCTGGGCGTCCCTTCCCACCCTCCTATGTAGCAGCCAAAACTACTTTTTTTTTTTTGTTTACTTGACTTAGCCGATTACGGCAGGGCTAATTGCCGATGCAGTCTTGGGTGCTCGTGCCACGCCAGAACGACTCGGAACTGCCGCCAACTCTTGCGAGGAAGCGACGCGCAGTCTGCGGACCGCCTACCGGCTGGTTGCGGGACCAGCAAGAAATAAACGCGCGTATCGACGCCAGATCTGGGCAGCTGGGCAACGCCTTTCATTGATTGCCAATTCTTCGTGTATGGGTGGTACGTGCATAGACTGTGTCGACCGTTCGGTTTACAGCAACTGAAGGGCCGTGCTTCGCAGACGTTTCACTGCAATGGCTTATACGATAAGCGGACAGCGCGGACCCCCCCATAAACTACGAGGCGAGCCTAGACAAAAAAAAAAAAAAAAGAACACGAAGAAGACGAGGAAGCAGTGCATCTATTCTATACACCAATACCGTGCAGCCTTGAAAAAGTTGAGGCACACTGTGTTTGCAAAATGTCATTTGTCGTACTCATCCGTTACGTCATACAGAGTCGCGAGCGTGGACCATACGCTTGATCGATTTAATGATTTAGACTAGATTTCCAATCCACGAATATCACTTGTGCGCAAAGTAGGCGCGAGCAAGAGGTCGATTATTCCAGAAAGTGTAACGCTGTTGCTGTCGTATATATGTATAATGACCAACGTTGACAATCAGGATCAGTGGGAAAGAATTGCCTTAGTGGAAAAATTCATAATTATAATTTTGACACTACATTGCATTCTTTAGCGCGCGACGGGTACGAAATTTCAGTATGCACGTATGCGCAGTGTGGTTATTGGTGCGCCCCATACTTAGATTTAGGTATGACACCACATCCCATAAGCTGACACCCCTTCAGGAAAACTCCTGTACCCGTCGTTAGTATCATGTTGTTCCGGAGGGTCAGAATGAGGTCGCCCCGCCGCCCGGAATCAAACCTCCGAGGTCTACAACCTACAACCAACAGCTAGGACAAAAAGTTGATCACAAAGGACGACAGCTGCTCATTCTTTACGCATCAGAATGACTAGACCTGTCATTCAGTTTACTGAAATAAGACCTCTACCTATCCGTCCCTCCTGTATAGCAGTTCAGTGAAGTAGCCAGAAACTTTCTACGGGGGGGGATTCGCCCCCTTCCTTTATTTATGTACGTGTGTGTGTTGTATGCTTGCGCCTATATACGCACATACAAAATGTAGACACCACCTCCACCCCCCCCCCCCCCCCCGTTTACTTGTTTACTTGACTTAGCCGATTACGGCAGGGCTAATTGCCGATGCAGTCTTGGGTGCTCGTGCCACGCCAGAACGACTCCCCCCCCCTCTCAGCGTCACTCCAGCGGTTGGATTCCTGTCCCGTTCGCAGTTTGTCCTTGTGCACAACAGGAACATTTCGCCTGTCCTGTACAGAGATAAAGCCCATCTGTAGTACAATAGTGACATCATATATATCTTGTCCTTGTGTGTCCACACCAGATCTGCTCCACTTTTCCTGTCCACAGAAGAAGTATACACTCCATCGGGTAAGATGTAGAACATATCATCCTGTCCACAGCAGGATACAATCGGCCCTCTCCACAGCAGAAAGACTCCATTCATCGTGAATGAACTACCACGATGGGATGTTCTCTTATACTATCTGAAAACCACTCCATTAACCGTATACGTTGCACATATTTACCGGCATCAACTAAATCGTACCTGCAAACGACCGTGCCCGAAAGGGCAAGCTGAGGGTACACGCGCGTGCACGCTACGCTCGTTTCTGGACGGTCGGGTGATGTTTGGCCTTGGCATAGTACTCGGCTGGGCGGGGTCTACACGAGCACTGCCGTGTATACATACATATATGTATGTCCGTGCGTGCGTTCTCCTATAGGTGCTTCCTTCTTCCGTATATATATAATACGCTGACCGCTCGCGCAAATGACCCGTGCAAGGGGTGTTGGTGCCTGGTGTATTACATGCGGCCGTGTGTATAGTGAATGAAGCAGGAGCTGTACAGGCGAATTTTGTGACAAACGAGCTCGACTTCCAAGCATGCGACCTTTTCGATCGCGCCACGTGAAGAGGTCTGGTACTCTGGCGGAGCTGGGAAGCGGGGTGGGGTTGAGGGGGGGCTTTGAGGCTGGTTGTAAATTTAGGACGGCCAGAAGACGGCTTTCTTCATCTTTAACGATCAACATTTCTGTGTATATGCGTTGCCATAGAGACGCAATGCGAGCAGCGTTTCGTTGCGTTTACCCCGATGTAGTGTACTGACTCATAGCTATATCAGCCAGTGCTAGCACTTTTCAGCGCTATCCAAACCAGCACTGTCCCGCGTCACTTACGCCGTTCTTGACAAATTTGCGTTGCTCGCAAAGACCGCAGACCGAAAATGTTCTTTTGAGTCCCGCACCGACGGAGGACGCGCTGAGTGCGTATGCTTTACAGCATGTCAAGCAGGGCTCGATGTCTTTGTTGCATTGAGTAGCACGCTGCTTCTCGGCTATCAGAGAACTTGAAGCCAGGGTACTGGTTACGTTGTTTAGGAGCTTAATCCCTAATTTTTATTGAAATAAAATACTACAATAAAGAAAAGACGCTCGTCTGGTACTTAAGCATGGACGAATCAGGTACCTTTATCTAGCTGCAATAATCTTAGCACTGTGCACATAAGGTGCACATTTTTCTTTGAGCAGAAAAAAAAAAGTACGTCATCAGGATCACTGCATGTAAATTTTGAAGGAAGTGACGTATATGATTGTTCCGTGATGCCCAATGAAGCCACCGCTCATCCAAGTTGCTTTGGTCAGTGCCTATATCATAGAATAAGTGTACAGACGCCACCCTGTTCTTTTGAATTAATAACAAGAGGAAGCCCACGCAGCCAAGCAAACCGCCTCACACGAACATTATCATAACTGCGTTTTTGTTTTTTACTCTTTTGCCCCTACCTCGCCGCCGTATACGGAACACGTCGTGGTAACGATGTGTTCGTGGGTTGAGTCGTTTGATGGTGAAGCAGATAGGAGGTTAAGAACTGAAAGGGCGGTTTCTCTTTGACGTCGTGGCCGGATGACTGATGGTTCACGCATGAGTCTTTCCTTTCGAACAATCGGTGATTTTGTGCGTGCGTGCGTGTGTGTCCAAAATTAGACACGAACGAACGAAGCAACAAGGACCAGTCGTCGTATCTCTTTTCTAAATGTGTTCTTTTGTGTGTGAGCAAGCATTAGCAGCGAGGCAGTTATTTCAGTGATGGAGTACGTCTGAGGTGATAGTAGATTGTCCAGATATATTAAACGCATTACCACGTAAGCGAACGCACGTTCCACCCATACGCGAACCACAACGGAATAAGCTGTCCTGGTCGTTAACAATCTAAACATTCAAATTAAATTAACTTTCTTTATAACAACGGTACAGCCGTGCTGTCGGCGTAGTATTCTTTTTTCCTCTCTTTCTCTCCTTTGAGCACATTTTTTTTGTGGTTTATATGCACTGAATATAGCAGGAGCTAGCAACCAAGGGGAGTAAGCAGGCTGACAGGATTTCTCCTATTATGCACAGCTGGAAGCAACCAGTGATGCCTGAGACCCTAACGTACGCCCCCGCCTCACCTTTTTTTAAATTTTTATCTTGGAATGAAATGCAATGAACGAGCGCGCTCATGAATAAACAGCGGTCGTTTTTTTCAATATCCCAGGGCAGCTCCATAATGAGAATTGTAGCTTGTAGATGCAAAGGATTTTCTTTCTTTTTCTTTTTTTTTTTTGCCAGACTAAAATATAATTTAGTCGTAACGTCATCGCGGTGATGCTATCATCGTCGCCTTGCTGTCGTCAGACAAAACGTTCGCAGCTCGCCTTGCACAAACGTGCTTGTTCATCGGACAACGTTTTCGCATAACCAAATCATGCCGGATAGACAGCTACCCCGAGGTACTTCGCATAACTGTATACTTCCACATTGTGTACTTCCTGGAAATTCTCAAAGTCGTAATGACTTTGTGCGTCGTCATATAGACTCTTCTTTCATTCTTTCATGTCCCCCCACTCCCCCGTCCCAATTACAGGGTAGCCAACCTCTCCCCTTTCCGTCACACATCTTTCTCTCTCACTCACTCCCCTCTCCCCCCTCTCTCTCCACAATGCTAGGGATGTTTCCGTGATTCTAGATTGAGAACAAGCTGCGCAATAGATTCCAAAAAATGAAGAATGAAGCAATGACGTGCTGTTTCTACAACAGCCTGCCTTTGGACCCCGTACTTCCGGTGGTAAAGTGAAAAGTAAACCGTTGCGGGAATGCAACGTCAGGGGGTCCTCAGCTACCACTATCGTCGAAAACCCTGCATTATCCATAACTCTATACACTTCAACCAATAACGGGACAATATGGACAACCAATATGGGGCTGACTTGGCGTTCCTTGGATGGTTAAGGAAAAGGCCGCCCTTGCCCCCTCCCCCCCCCCCCTCCACACACACACGCACAGTAGCATGTGCAAAGCCCTTGCAGTGTCACAACCACACCCTGCTTCCGCACCGGACGCGGCTTTTCGGTCCAACGGCGTCTTTCTGTTCCACAACGAACAAAAATAGTGAACTGGCTCCAGTGTATAGGTGAATACGAAGGAAGAAAAGAAAAAGACATAAATTTATAAGAAGAAAAAAAAAAACGAGGTCCGAGACAAGGACGACAGAAAATGGAAAGAAAAAGAGAATTGCACTAGTCAAAAGCGAGCAGAGAGAAAATGTCATTATACCTCTTCTTTTATCTCTTGGTGTATCGCTTGCCTTTTGAGAATCGCAGGCGTGACGGTCTTGATGTGATACGCAGTGCATTCGACCGCAAGGGCTCCTCGAACGGACAAAACGACCGATGAACGCACAGCTATATAATTGGTAGGTAACTTCCAATTCTAGCTAGTAAATTGCGCACTACAGGAACTACAATGTCAGGCGACGTTACGGAGCTCAGAAGTATAGGAAGAGTGTATATGCAAGCTAGAAAAACGATGGAACGTACTTACATCAATTAATACATAAAAGTCGTAGGACGCGAATGAAGGTACAATAATTAGAGAAGAGTTATGACAGTCAGATAAAACTTTAGATGGCAGCGGCATTTCTTCCTTATAGGCGGACGAATATGAACTTACACAAATGGGCGCACACTTCAGACTGACATCGTGAGCTGGATCCGCCTTCAGGCTCATCAGCGGGACTATTTCTGTAGTATTACCGGTCGCGCTTAGGTCATGTGGACGAGGCCTTTCTTGCCTCCGTCCGTCCGTTCATCCATCCATCCATCCATCCATCCATCCATCCATCCATCCATCCATCCATCCATCCATCCATCCATCCAAGCTCCTGAGTATCATAAGTTAATAAAGTGGAGGAGACAGCACTGACTCGTGTATACACTGAGCCTCGGAATTTAATTCCTGTGTGCAGCATCCATGTACAAGCCGGGATGAAGGGCTATTTTTATCAGCTGTTCTTGTAATGTCGTGAAAATGTTTGTGAATTTAATGAACAGTCTTCGAGTGTAATGCACCATTTGTGAGTGTGATGTACAGGGATGGTTAGAACGCCCCTGCCAACCTCCGCACACACACGAACATACAGGGGTGATCGGGCCCGCCAGAAATAAAATCCTGGCTGCGCCCTTTGCCAGTTGCCCTAAACAAACCACTTTTTCATGCACACGACCACGTATAATATACGGAGTACGTGCATGTGTGTACGAATTGTTTAGCATTGTCTGGACAGCTGCTCAGAACAATAAAACGCAGCTTCCTGCATACGAGGAAAGCGGCATGTGTAACAGCCGTGCTTTGACTTCACTACAGCGTTACAATGAGTCGCCATTAGCGGAAAGGAAACAGTTTAAGCCAGCTTATCCGCATTAAGCTTTCTCCTTGTTCCATCGTGTGGACTAATTCGTCCGTCACAGTGCTCTTAAAACGTGCCCACCCACCGAAGCGTTTCTAGACATCGACCACAAGTGGATATATAGTTAAACGACCGTGCACGCCTCCGTGAGCGAGAAAAGCGGTGACAACCCGTCCGGTCATTTTCTCTCGCGACCCACTTTTTTTTCTTTTTTTTTTTTTTTCAGCAGTGACATATACTACGCTGCAAGCGGAAAACAGAAAACATCGTGAAGAAAAGAAAAAAAAAGAAAAGAAAAGGATTGTCCTCCACCGTCGGCGACGGCAGCAGGCCTTGCACCGCGAGACAATGGTGCATTCAGTGCCGCGGCGTCGCCAACAATTGCGCAGAAAACGAGTTCTGACGTGGTAGTTTAGAGAAGCCGCCCAGCCGAGGAAGAGACGCTTAGCGTAGTGCGTATGGTGCCGAAACAAAGACAATCTCGCCACATTTAGTACGGTGACGTGGACAGAGATAATTGGGGTTATTTCTCTGCGGGATATTCCGGCCGGGAGCAGAGGGGGGGGACCCTGAACTTGAAGGCCGCTCGCCGAGACTTACTTACTTACTTACTTACTTTCTTTCTTTCTTTCTTTCTTTCTTTCTTTCTTTCTTTCTTTCTTTCTTTCTTTCTTTCTTTCTTTCTTTCTTTCTTTCTTTCTTTCTTTCTTTCTTTCTTTCTTTCTTTCTTTCTTTCTTTCTTTCTTTCTTTCTTTCTTTCTTTCTTTCTTTCTTTCTTTCCCCATCAGTCACCAATGTCCGCCGTGAAATTGGCAGTACTCCGAGATGATGCCGTTAGGACACAGACTTAAAAAAAAAAAAGAAAAAAAAACAATCCGAGTATGAAAAAGGGCGTAGATTCCAGGGACGGAATCAACAAGACTTCGTTCATAAGAGCCTGTCGGACTTCGCAGGTTGGGTTACGGTAACTTGCCATGACGAACAATTGTGGCGTAAGAGGTTACTTGTGAACAGAGGTCCCGAGTATTTTCAATAAATTATTGGGAAGCGATCCGTGTTCCTTCTCTCTCAACTTCACTCACTGACATAAATCACCTTATAAAAAATGATGCTCCAGTTCAGGTTTGCGATCTCCAAAGCGAAGCCGTGGACTGAGCCTCCCGCGTACACAACATTGCAGGCGTATACAACGAAGCCATGTGTGAGTGCGCATGCGTACGTACACAGCGTTATCATCTTCAGCCTGTTCTATATGTTTACTGCAGGGCGAAGGTCTCTCCCAACAATTTCCACTTCACCCAGCACTGCGCGACGTGACTTTATGCCTGCGAACTTAAAAAATTAAAGGACACTTTGTAAATTCCAAAGTGTGTTCGGCGAAAGCGTGTGGCCATTCGATTGACTATGCCACAGGGGCGTAACCAGAAATTTTTTTTCGGGGGGGGGGGGGGGGGGGGACCTTCTTGATTTCAAGGGGGGGCACCTCCTTGAAATGGCCATTTTTCGCTATGTATGCCATGGCGAAAAAAATTTTCGGGGGGGGGGGGGGGGGGAGGGGGCACGTGCCCGGTGTGCCACCCCTTGGCTACGCCACTGCTATGCCATGTCTTTTTTTGTTTTTTAGACTCTCTCAGCAATCACAGGATTGCTGAGAACATCTCAGCAATCACGGGATTGCTGAGATGGTGTGCAGGGGAGAGGCCACAGCTGGCACCGTTCCAGGGCACGGACGGACAGACGGTCGGACACCACGAGTATGAGCCATAAAAGGCTTTCGCCTTAATATTAACTTCATCATCCCACTTAACTCGCTGCCATCCTCGGCTGCGTTTTTCCTCCCTTCGTATCAACTCCGTTGAACTGACGCCCAGACCTATTTCTCTCGTTTAATGTCAACTACAGAATACAACTGTCGGGGTTTTACGTCACAAAGCCACGATATAAATATGAGCGACGCCGTAGTCCAGGTCTCCGGAAATTAAGCACGCGGGCCTCTAGCATTTTGCCCCCCATTGGGAATGCGGCCGCCACGGCCGGGATTCGATCCCGCGACCTTCGGGTCAGCAGTCGAGCACCCATAACCACTAGACCACCGCGGCAGGTCAACTATGGAATATCGACTGCCCCCTGTTACAATTTCCACTTTGCCCTGCACTGCGCGAGGTGATTACATTTTAAGTATGCCTGCGAACTTATTAACTTCATCACCCCACCTAACTCATCCTCGACTGCATTTTTCATCCCTTCCTATCAATGGAGTTGATACGAAGGCAGGCCCGTAGCCAGGAATTTTTTTTCGGGGGGGGGGGGGGGGACTTTTTGGAAGCCTTGAAAAACACCTATTTTCTTTAATTTTTCTTCGGTAAGACACCGCCTTCCATCCGAATTTCGGGAAGGGGGGGGCAGGCCCCTAGCCCCCCCCCCCCCCCTTTCGGCTACGGGCCTGTACGAAGGGATGACCCATTCTGCGTTGTTTCCGTTCAGTTACAGTGGCCGCCAGCAGGGCCTTGGGTCTTACCCCGACCTGCATCCCGACCGAAATTTCCTTTTCGCCTCTCTGGAAGCCCCTCTCCCCAGAAAAAAAAAAAAAGAAAAAAAGAAAGAGACGCGGGCGCACTCCGGTTTTCCTCCAAAGCGTTCGCGCCACTGTCCACGAAGAACTTCCCTCCGCCTCCCTCCTTCGCTCGTTTTTCGCGCGCGAAGAAGCGGTGTGGTGCGTACGAGCTTGCGTGCGTGCGTGCGTGAGTGTGCGTGCGTAGACGCCGCTACCCGCTGTGTGTTGTTCACGGCCGAACCTTCCGCCGCCCAATCGCACCACCACCAAGCGCCACCACAAACATCCTAGCAGGAAAGGAGAAGGCAAAAAAGACAGACGAGCGAGAAAAAAAAGAACCTCGGCGTCGGTTCCTACCAGAGGCTCACTCGTCGTGTGACTTCTACGGAGCCCCCCTAAACACGCTCCTCGGGAATTCGCTGTCTCCTCCACCGAAAAAAAAAGAAAGCAGCACTCGCCCCCGGGCCAAACAAAAAAAGAGTATGGTGAAGTCCACGGGACAGGTAAGACCTGCGCTCCGCGCAAAGCCGTGCTGTTTTTACGCGCCGTGTTCTAGTAGCATGCGCGAGTACCAAGAGACTACGATGGTGTCGTTTTGCTTGTTGTCGCAGCTTAGCTCTCCACTCGCTCCGATAGGTCAGCGACAAGGTACCGGTCGTTTATTTTGAATATATGTAGTGCATGCTCCTAACCGATGCGCCTAGCTGTGCCTTTGGAAGTGCATTCTCGCACGTTTGAGCACGCGGATGTTAATGTGACAAGCAGGTGAATTTGGAAACATGTAAACTGTTTCAGTACGCGTGCATTGCTTTAGATGTTACAGTTTCAAGAGCGAGATAGAACGCGATCGTGAGCAGACCACGCGGAAAGACGGCGCGCGAAGTGATGACTGGCTCAGGCTACAGATGCCGCTTCCACCGATGCCAGTATACAGCGTCTCGACTTCACTGAGGTCATAATAATAATACAATAATTATTGTGGTTTAACGTCCCAAGATCGCGACATGATTATGAGGGACGCCGTAGTGGAGGGCTCCGCAAATTTCAAACAGCTGCGGAGTTCTTTAACGTGTACCCAAATCTAGGTACACGGGCTTCTGGCATTTAGCCTCAATCGAAATGCGGCCGCCGCGGCCGGGATTCGATCCAGCGACCTTCGTGTCAGCAGTTGAGCATGCATAACCACTGACCGCCGTGGAGGGTTATCACTGAGGTCAGGCATTTCGGAGGCTGCAGTTCTCGACCTCGTATTTAATACTTTCGGTCCATGCACATTCCTCGTCCTTTCCGCGCAGCGCTGTCAACTTCAACGTCATATTTCGAGGTGACACGACAGGGCTGCCATTAATTATTCAGGTTAAAGCGCAAATAGAATTCTTCTTTTGTTTTCCGCTCTAAAGTCGCCGAGCGTTCTGCAGATTCGCACGACAGAAGGAGGTTTTAGGCAGGTGATATTTGCGACATTCACGAAAGAGGTTTCCAGGGCCGAACAGAAAAAGAAGCTTCGGCTATGAACGGTACCAAAGAGAGCGGACGACCAAACAGAAGCGGCAATTTAGACGCGGCTCGCAGGCAAGAAGGCTACGGGGAAGGGACAGTCTTTTGAGAGGCCTCATTAAGGGGCCCGCCCTTATGTAGCTTCGAGGTCACTTGTCGGCGATCCGAAACCGGAGTAACGGCAATGCTGAGCGGCGAGCGCGTGGCCTAAAGCGCATTCGGTCCAGCGGACAACCGCCCAGAAAACCGGCAAAGTAAAGAAGAAAGGGTGGGGGGGAGGGGGGGCATACTTCTAGGTATAGTTGTGTATACCGTCGGGAAAACAGAAAGAAGTGTCTGCACACCTATGTAAGGCTCAGCTGCATGTACTATCGGCCAGAGAAAGTTAGCGCGAACACACGATATAGGTGCATGCGGTATAGAGCACGTGGAAGCACGAGCGATTTTGTTCGCTCTATATGCCTGCCCGCGTTTTGTTACAGGCCTCGTGAGGTGCATATCCACGGTATTTCGACGAGCACTGATGAAGCGATATCTGTGTACAGCGTACATACCCACGATCAGTGTGGTTCCCATGGCAACAACCCCGTGCGATTAAGCAGCTCTCCTTTATCGCATCGATCTGCATGGGGTCAGCACAAACTATACAGGGTTTAGAACATTATCGTGATGTATGCATTGTCATGCCCTTGTTGACATCGAACACAACTTACTAGAGCATTCTGGGTGTGATGCAGAGCGTAAAACATTAAAATAGATCGATGGACTAAAACGCGAGATATTGTTTCACACTCAAGTGCAACTGACATTGCATACTCCTGCGAGAACACTGGGTATTTAGGAGAGAGGTGCCTTCGGCTCCTCCATAGAGTTCCACCGCCATATCGAGTCAATGGCGAAATGTGCGCGTCGACGAAATCTGGATAACGTGTAACGCGTTGCTGGCAAGATGGAATGTCATCAAGCTCAGACTGTCCAGCATTTGATAGGTGGCGCTTGGGCGAAGCAATTGAGTGCCGCCAATACTTGCAAGGCTATTGACTGTTGCGGTTTGAGGTTATAGGAAAGACGCGCTAGTTTCTGCAACTCATAAGGAAGCACCGGGCGCAGCGTCGGAAGAGGGGAGGGTGAAAGTGCAAGATCGAATATAACGGAAAGGACAGGCCACCATATGACCCTGAGTCATGCTCCCGCAAGGGTTGCAGAAGATAGCGTCATTTTCCCTCTTTAAGAACCACTTATTCAGACCAGCTTCTCAAAACGGGTGTGTACCCGCATACACCAGCGATCGCCAGGTCGGGGTACCCCATTACATTAGAAAAACCTGGCGGGTGCCCGGCGGTGCTGGGTATCCAAACATAAGTATCGCACGAGTCGTAGGTGTATTCGCTTTACCATTCACTTCACAACCTCTGAACAGCCTGCAGGAAACAATATTCCTCCTCGACCAAGCGGTCCGATATTTGGATGCCATCGGTCCGCGCGGAAAAGCGCGCATATCTCGAACGTCCGCTATCTCGAATAGCAAGCGCGATTGTGTATACTGTACACTGAGATGCACTATTAAGTAAAATATATACATGCAGCAGTGTTGAACGCATGCGAATTTTCCGTTCTGGCAGATGGCGTCAGATGTTTATAGAGACCAATATGTCTGATAAATTTGTGAGTTTCCCAACGATTTGTGATAGTATATTCGGTCGAACTGCACGGTATACATGTTCTGAGCGAACAGGCAGGAATTATAAAATGAAGGCATGCCCGCCGAAGCAGCCGTAAAGTTCAGTTTTTTCTTGGGTCTTGTGGTCCATAAACTTCACCGCTGCAGATGACTTGTGGTTGGTGGGGCTGGTATATACTTAATGATTATACCGAATTCTGATACTAAAAAGGCTTACTCCCTTCTTCAAGTAAGTCCATGAAGGCCTTCTTATTTTTTCCTTCTTTATCAACCACTGCTGCATGAAACGCCGCGTATCAGGACACTGCCAAACCGCAATGCACCTCGATCAGCAGTCATCATTATGCTCGACTTCGTGGAACAATTATGGAGGAACACAATAGAGGTATAATGCCTAGAAATCTAGGCACTATAAGGTGAGCTTCCTCGTGTGCACAGTTAGAACCGTGCAGGGCAACTTCGTATATATTGTGTACGATCAAAGACTGACTATAGGATACACGCGACCGTTTGTTATAATATTCAGTGCCAAGTGCACTGCACAAGTGACCGGACGTATACTGGCGAGAACTGAGGCTTTCGAGAAATGGGCCGAGGACGCCGAGGTGAAGCTCACGATTGTTAATTATTCACGCGCGTGCTCCTTCGTGGCCGATAACATATAAGCGACACAAAAGCGCGTGTGCGCATGCGTGCAAACACGATATGCATTGACAGCGAAATATACGTGCTCGCGACGGCGGCATGCAGTGCGGCGTTTCACCATCGGGCATGCGCGCAACTCTGTGGTCTTCTGTGCATACGTTTAAAAGCGAACGAAAGTGAGATTAGCATGAATGTTGAAACGGGGTAAGTCATCTTCAAGGCTAGCACGAAGTATTGATTTCATTCACTGAAAACACATTCTTAAAAAAAAAACATTTTTTACAAGCAAAATGGAAAGGCGAGCTAGTTGGTACTGATTCATAATGGCGTAATAGTAGCGCAAGAAAAGACGAAGACAAGAAAGTGAACACCACAAGCGCTTACTCACAACTGAAAGCTTTATTGCTTGAACAGAAAATATATATCTAAACTTGACGCTCGACTAATTCCCGCGCATGCGCATCGTGGGCAAGGCAAAAGGCAAAACCAGAACAAGAACGCCCCCCCCCCCCTCCAACAGCTTGTGAATAGCTTGTGAGTGAACACGCTTGTGGCGCTTCACTTTCTTGTCTGCGTCTTTTTTTTGCGCTACTATTACGCCATTATGAATTTTTTACAAGTCAACGCTGATTTACTGTTTAAATGTACTTTATTTCAGCAAGGTGTAAGCGTATAGTCTCGGCTGTATGTTTTGTTTTTAATGAAATTAAAATTAAGGTAATGAGTTGTCGCCATTTCTTGGCGACGGCTACCTGTTTGCACTCGGTTGTTAGGATAAAATAAAATTCGAGAAAGAAAGAAAAAGAATGCATATACGTATAAACAGTGCTGCATTTGGTGAGTTAAAAAGTTCTCGTCGCTTTCTCTTTCTCTCTGCGCGTGTGCGTGCGTGCAATCAAATATATAACGCGCTGCAGGTTAATGCATCATAATCGAATTGCCACAGCACCTGTACTTAATTCTTTCAGTTACACTGATCGGGATTAAGGCGCCCCGATCGCACATCAGCGCGATGAGAACCGGTTCAAGGATTTATTCCGTGCCAGCAGCTCATTTGTGACGCGCGTAATGAGTTGTATAAGGTTTGTTCTGAGATCAACGAACGCGCTGACGGTCATGTATAGAAATTACCCCCCTCCCTCCGTTTGTAGCGCTATTCCAGCGACTAAACAAAAGATTGCCACGATCACCGACATAATACATAATTGCACACCCAGTTGGAATGGTTCAAGAATGCAGCGGTGATGTTTTTTTCTTTGTCTTAGTCGCGAGCGCTCGTTTCCTGCGCATAGATGCATTTTCAGCGCATATCTCGATATCAACCTCGTTTTCACCGACGCAACGGCGCCGCCTCGCACACGTGATAACAATCTTTCGGTATAAGTGGTGGCGTTTTTCGTGCATACTGCCACATCGTTAGGTGACTGATATAGTTCGAGGAGTGCGATATAGAATATCGGTCGGTATATACGTATATCGTTATATATTTGCTCGTTCCTCGTCGTTTCAAATCGCGCTTTTGATGCACACTGAGCGTTTTGTGGTAGAAATTTGTAAATAAATTTCGTTGCAGCGAAAAGACGACTCATGAGCGCGTACGTCTTATATACCTCCGGTATGCCGCAGTAAAGTTTTTACGATGTATACATATTGTATACAGAGAAAAAGAATGAACTTTTATTACATGTTGTGCAAAATATTTTCATCCACTGTGTCCTGGATTTATTACGATAATATAGGGAACACGATGAACACGCTTTGCTTATGCCAGAAGAAACGTTCGGTGTTGTCGCGAAAACACTATACATTCAGCTGGCGTATGCTCTTCGTTTAATTCACGAAAGAATGCAGGATAATATAACGCCTTTTTGTGCGGAGCGCATCGCAGGGATTTCGTCGTTAAGATTTGGCCCAATTACATAATTAAGCTCTAACAGTGACGTAATGAAGCCCTCCATGCATATTTGAACTATAGGTTTGATTAGGTTTATAAACATAATCAAACTATAACATCGTCCTCTCAATTGCTTCGAAGTCCTATATACTTTCGCGCAAATTAACTCACTCCAATTCGGAGCGTCGGCATTTCTCACTGTTGATAGTGCCTGTATTGTAAATGCATGCCGAATTCTCAACGTTGTCGAAATGACTATACGCTGACAACGTCACGCGGATAGCACGACAAGATCTTCGGATAATTTCGTGACGTAATAAAAACGTTCGAGGCGAATAGCTGCGCTCCGCCGGGGACATACGCAGACGGACCGTCGCGGTGTTGTTGATGTGAAGTGCAATCGTCAGCGGTGATAAAATCTGACGACTTGTGGTCGTCGTCGGGGTTAATGTTGTTTGCGCTGCGAATGTCTCCGCAAGCACCCGAAGAAAGAGGTTTCCAGGAGGTGCACTGCACGAGTGCACCTACTGGATTGCATATTTGTGATCAATGATCACTATATGTACTCATTAACGTGTGTAGACACGTTCACGAGCCCCGGTAACGGCGTTTTCGAACTGCTATTACGTCACACTTCCTTCGATTCCGGAACCTAATGGGACAGTGACATTGTGGTGCAAGAACAGTATACATAGTACAAGGACCAGAAATTTTCGCATTTGTATATACACCATAGGCGTGCGCAGGGTTCCCCTTCTTCCGGGGGGGGGGGGGGGGGGGGTTATTGCAGCGCTCCCCCTCCCTATTAAGCCAATGTATGGGGCAGACTTTGCACCCCCCCACTCTCAGGTGCTCCCCCTCCCTATTAAGCCAATGTATGGGGCAGACTTTGCACCCCCCCACTCTCAGGTGACTAGGGGGGGGGGGGGCGCTACCGCCCCCCTCTGCCCCCCCCTCGTGCACACGCCTATGACTATATATGAATCACAAATCTTATTATCAGGCATGCCATTTATGGGAGACTCTGGTGTAGGTATAACTACGCCAAAGTGTTCTTTAACGACCATAGCTCTTAGTGATCCACCTCACGAATCCTAGTCCTCTCTCGATGGGCATGTGGTGTCCTCATTCTGTCCTCCATTCCGCCGAAAAAGAATATATCTCCCACCTAACTCCCCCCCCCCCCCCCTTTTTTTTTTTCCTTTGTTTCTTTCTCACTAAAGCGCCGTAAACCGCCTCCTGTTCGCGTGGGGCGTGTATAAATATTTGTTTTTAGCATGTAAATTATTTTAGCTTCCTCTCCTCTCGCTTTTTGAAGTCCCCCCCCCCCCCCCCCCGTTTTTGTTTGATTCATCAGTGCATGACAGTTATGTTGACAGGTGATGACATCCCGAGTTGTATTTCAAAATATTCTCTCTATCTATCTCTCGCTGTATCTGCTATAACCACGTGTATTCTGTTGTGCATGCACACCGTATATATGCACAGGTCAGGTTACGTAGTGAAGCTCTCGTTTGGGCTAACTGGTGCATTCTTGAACACATATTGCAGGGCTGTGCGAAAAAGCACGGACGAAGTAGTTTTACAGTTGAAGTTTGCGCCCGTCCTGTGTACTCTACCGTCTGTGTATTTTCGCGCAGCCCTGCAATGTGCGTTCAGGTTATGTACTATGCTCTGGCTTAGCCGTGGGGTAAGGGGCTCTCCCCCGAATTTTTTCAATTTTGCATGTGTATGGAGGGTCCCGGAAATTTCGACCATCTGGTGTTGTGTGCACTGACATCGCACAGTACAGGGGCCTAGCACTTAGCCTCCATCGAAATGCGACCGCCGCGGCCGGGATCGAACGCGCGACCTTCGGGTTAGCGGCTGAGCACCGTAACCGACCGCTATACCATGCACCGCGGCGTACAGGACAGTCGCTTGGATTGTGCATGCATATAAATCACGCTTGCGCCTTTTTAGCTCTCTACGCGAGCGGGAAACCGGCCTGCCGCGGAACGAACAAACAAACGATTGCGAATGAACAAAAGAAGGAAAGAAAGAAAGAAAGAAAGAAAGAAAGAAAGAAAGAAAGAAAGAAAGAAAGAAAGAAAGAAAGAAAGAAAGAAAGAAAGAAAGAAAGAAAGAAAGAGGAAGGAAAGGAAAGACCATCCGGGTGACGACCAGACTGAATGATGTCCATAATAAATTGGCGATAACAGGTGTCAGCCAGTTCCGCGAACACACGGATGTATGTAAACACGCATGCACGTTTCACGTACTTACGTGGCTCGCTGCTGCGCCCTATCGACACTGAACGTATACGAAGAAGAAAAGAAACTAACCAAAATAAACCAGCATAGAAGAAAGTAAAGCAGCGGGAAAAGTTGTTCGAGCGAAGGCAAACAAAGGACATGCTTTGCGGCGTGGAAACAGCGCAGGAACTGGACGAGTATAGAGAACACGCAGTATCATGTACCAACTGGCCCTTCAAGACACCCTTTTACATGCTTTCCCGAGGGTATGCGTAATACCATGGTCCCTAAAGTATTGAGGGACTATGGTAATACTTTGGCGATCTGTGACGTCACCGCGTGATGATTTGATCGTGCTGAGGTCGATGCCGCGGGACGACGGTCGATCGCGTTTGACGAGGCACGTAAGGCTTTTTCGCCTTAAGAAGGAGCGAGCAAATTCGATCCTGCAGATGGCGAGTTACCGGATCACTCGCGTTTGCACGCACTCGAAGAGACAAAGGATCGCTGGGCGTGCCCTTCTCGAGGCTCCGCTGTTGGCCCAGTTCGATAATGCAAAGCACGCATGCCGCGGCTTTGAGCAACGCGGCCGCCTTCTCGCGTTAGAACGATGAAGAAAACTATAAGGTAAACAATAAGAAACGCAGAGATAGAAAAGTCGGGAGTGGAATGCAATCTGTCGCCGGGTTAAAAGGGTTGAAGAAAAGAGTGAAGAGTGGCGCACGCTTTGTACCGCTTGATACCATGCAGCACTGTGAAAGCCGGGGAAACAGCGCCAAGAAATGAACTATAAACAATTAAGTCATGGTGTTTTTACTTGCCGGAACGACGATCTGATTATCACATGCACGGCCGTACGGTGAGCTAAATCTATACAGATTAATTTTAATGTTCCTTAACGCACATCTGAATGGACGTTTCTGGGCGTTTATGAGCGTGCACGATGTACATTAACGTTTCTGCATTTCGACCCTTCGAAACCGTTAACTCGCGCGCGTGCTTAGCATATATCATAACGCCATAATCGCTAAAACGACGACGGCGAGTTATCTATCGTTAGTTAATAAGACAGCCTTTACTCCTAGATTGAAGAACGTATCTGTTAACTAACGAATAATGATACCTATACGCAAACATATGAATAATTATAAAAAAGAAAAAAAAAGACATAGCAAGCGTATATTTGAACTCTTTATGACCTATATAGCTTGTTGCAAATTCATTTCATAAAGGATAAAATACGGGCAGCCGGTATTCGAAACATTTGAATGTATTTTTTTTTTTCGTATAATAAGTTAAGAGAAAACTTGTCGAAATAGTCATAAGCGTGCGCAGAGTTCACCGTCAGGGGGGGGGGGGGGGGGGGGCGAAGGTTCGTTGCAGCGCCCCCCCTCCCTATTAGGTCAATGTATAGGGCCGACTCTGCGCCCCCCCCCTCCCCCTCTTAGGTAAATAGGGGGGGGGGGGGGGGGCACCCTGCCCCCCTCGTGCGCACGCCTATGGAAATAGTTCATAAAAGTATGATGCCTTACATCTGTTTGTCTCGAGAAAGTTGGTGGGCAAAAGGCCTTAATTATCCTTGCTCGATTGTAATTATATCGTTCGTATATTATCAAATTTATGAACGACAGATTCCGCGTAAGTTGTCTATGAGAACCTGTAGAGTAATATAAATACAAAATTTTATTGCATTTGAATAGACAAACGAGATATTTTCAATTTCTGTCTGCGCAACGTGGAACAAGCTTGAGAATGCTCTGTTGAGTTTGATAAAAAGTTATTTCATTGCGCTAATGGTCAAAACCTGTCGAAGGCGCGCGACTGCTTGAACGATTCGTGAGTGTACAGTAGACTGTCAAACGCACGAGTGAGGACCAGAGTTGTTTATATGTAACGTTCACTGGCGTAAGGGGGGGGGGGGGGGGGGTTGAAAACTTCAGGGCAGGGGGGGGGTTCCAACCTTCCCCCCCTCCCCGCCTCCCTGAAATTTTGCATTTTTGCATGTGTACGCACCCATAGAAACACACGCATGAACTTATATAACGTATAGTTGAACGCCCTCCCCCAACCCCATCCCTGAAGAAAATATCTGGATACGCTACCGGTAACGTTTTATGCGATGCGTGGCGTACACGGTGCACGCTTAAGGTCCTCCGTACAGATCAGCTAAAAGTCGCAGATGTTTATAAAAAGCTGGGCGTACGTGGCTGGGTTGGGATCAACTCAAGTTACTCAACGAGAGTTATTTCACATTCGGAAACAGCAGCGTATAACACCTCGGTGTCACACGCTGGTACGGCTAACGAACATAGTTTCGCTGTTTACGTGTTTCACCGACACCATGCTAATCGTACTTGTTTGGCAACCCGTCGCATATTTCCCGTTGTGACGCATATCCTGCGAGCTCTCGCTGAACAGCGATCACTTTTTCGTCGCTCTGATAAAGTAAGCATCGTCGAAACGGGGTCAGTTGCGCGCTTGCGATGTAAATGCCACGTAGTTCGCTCCTACCTCTCTGTGGCACATTCGAGCAACTCGTATACCTGTAACTACTGAAGCCTTGCGCAACGCAACAGGTTTGGTGACCATACTGGTAGGGCCAGTAAACAGAACCCTATATGCTTAGATGAACATTTATGGCTTATACGCTTAGATGAACATTACAAGCGAACCGTTATCCCGCTAAATATTGCGTTCACTTATGCGAGGTAACTAAAGCGAAAGAGGGCAAAGACCATCAGCAAAAACTATCACGACTGTTATATAGGACTGCTCTGAAACCTTCTCCGCTTCCTTGTTGACCTAATTTAGCTGTTTAACACTAGTTTCTAGCTTTCACATCCCTGGTTCGAATAGTCTGATGTATTCCGTACAAATGTGCTTTGAGCATCGATGTATTCCCAGCGCTTAGGCGAAGTAGGAAAAAAAGAAAAAAAAAGAAACATGCAAACACGGGAAGAAAAATGGACACAGTACGTTCGTATACTGTCCCTTTTTCTTTCCGTGTTTGCATGTTTTGTTTTGTTTTGTTTTTGTTTTTTTGTGTGTGTGTGTGTGTGTGTGTACTTTGTTTTTTTCCTATTTCGCCTAAGCGCTGGAAATACATCAAAGTTCGGTATTACAAATATAGCCCAGCAAACTCCTTCGAGCATACCGCGCGCAGTGGCGTAGCCAGGGGGGGGGGGGGGTGGTTCAACCCTCCCCCCCAGAAATTTTTCAGTTTTGCTTGTGTATACACACACGCACACACAAACGCACGCACGCATACATAAAGTATGGTTGAACCCCCCCCCCCCCCCTCCTCCCGAAAAAAATTTCTGGCTGCGCCCCTGATACCGTGCGCGGCAAGCAGGGGCGTAGCCAGGGGGTGGCACACCGGGCACATGCCCCCCCCCCCCCCCCCCCCGAAATTTTTTTTCGCCATGGCATACAGAGCGAAAAAATGACCATTTCAATGAGGTGCCCACCCCGAAATCAAGGAGGTGCCCCCCCCACGAAAAAAATTTCTGGCTACGCCCCTGGCGGCAAGCAAGAAAGTGTGTCTCTGAAGCGTTGCAGCTTCCACACTGCTGCACGCTTCTAACGGTGCGCGGAGGAACGCAATCTGCATCGATCAAAGCCGACCGGAGAGAGGAAACGGCAGAGACTTCGAGAAGCGAGTAAAGTAAGCTGTCGTAACGGGGTCTCGGCACGTGTGCACCCTTCGCAAAGCGCTACGAGTTGTGTTCATACGAAAGTGGGCACCTGTTCGAGCTTCGCCGACTTGCGCTGTCGCGAACTCGGCTCTTTTCTTTTGTGGTCGCTCGCGCGCGCAGCGAAGTCAGTGGCCCAGATCGCGAAGTGCGGCGTTCGCGTTGCGAGTCGGCAAACGAGGCGGCGTCGTTGAATAAATCACCGGTTACTATACGAGAACTGGGATGAAGGCGCCCAGAAATCCCACACCCTGCAAGCATAAACTCTAAGAAAGTAAAAAAAAGGGGGGTGTCCTTTGACTCTTTTGTAAGTCCTGACTCGCCAAATATTTATGACTCTCTTTAAAGAGGCATGTGAACTCTCTTTGGAGATCATTATACTCTGATCGGAGAGTCGTGGCACCCAAAAGAGAGTCATCGTGCCTCTTAAATACCTGGCGAGTCAGGGCACACCGATAAGAGTAACATATCCCTTTTCTTGTTTTTTTTTCTTAGAGTGTAGGTGTGTACCAAGGCCAAGCGTGCAAACTGTGCCCGTTTTCTTTCCCTCTCTCTATTCACGCATTTTTATTTTTTACATGTCCGTGTCCCAAGTACTTTCCTTATACAATAGCAGACTAACACACTCTGGCCTTAAAATCTCCTTCCCATTTTCCTTCAGTACCGAAGATATACATGAAGCTTTGTTAAGCCTTTCCTTTGCTGCTTCAATTTTCCAACAATGTTTTTGACTTCTATGAAAAACAAAAATGATCAAGGTCGTGTCTGAATCGTTTACCTTGTTTATAAAGAGCATTGACCCTTAGCTATTAATTATTATTATTTCACCGTAATGTGGGAAGCAAGGACTTCAGGTTGACGTGGCTGTCCTATAGATTCAAACCCCCACATTAACAGGCCGCTTGTACTTTTTCGTCAGTTTACATGACTTTAACCGGGATAACTCCTTGATACCCCGAAGAATCAACAACGCTTGCACGACCCCCGAACGAAAAATAACAGATTCATAGAAAGGGCCACGCTACATCGCGACCCTCAGTCCTGATATCTTGAGCATATATTTCCTGTCCTTGCTCTCTCTTTTGAGTATTATTTAGAAAAGTTTCTGAATACTTCTGGTGACTCTATGTTTGTTCTTGAGAGGGGTTGCCGAATATGTTTTCGAATCGAATACAATATGTACGAATAGTCGAAGAAAGGTCTATTTTTCGCATTACATGGTGCTTTTTTGTAACATTATCTCCAAGATGTCAGTTTTGTTCGCTTTAGGCATCCTAAAAGGTGGAGATAAAACAAACATGATACAAGTTACAAGCTTTGCTACTTTTTGTATAACATTTCATAGATATGAAATTTTCACTTTATATTAGAAGTTCTAAGAGCAAAAAGTGTATTAACTTCTATGACTTTCGTTCACACATGGTCTGCACGTGCATTGGTATCGACCAACCATTTCGCGCAATATCTGGCCTCCGCTCACCATGGCAACGGACGATGCAGTTCGAATCAGTAGTAGCTGGTTAGATGTAAATAATAAAATAATAATCATAGCTAATACTGAACGCATTTACAGGCCGAACGTTGCAGGTCAGTACTTGTATCAGCCTCGGAAATTTGTATTATATGAAAGAAAGCAACGAGGTAAATAAAAGCGGCGAGTACGGTGGCGAGTGAGTGAACGCATGCTGCCTTTTTTTTTTTTTTCTCGTTTCACAACAAATAAAAATAAAATATCGAGTTTTTGGCACAAGATTGGCGCACTGTTAGTCAGTTTGTCAACAGACGACCTCTTGGGATAGGGTAAAAACTGAGGTAATTATAGCAGGCCCGTAGCCAGGAATTCTTTTCGGGGTGGGGGGGGGGGGCTACCCCCCCACCCCCCCTACGGGCCTGAATTATATATAGTGTCTCTAGCGGCGCTTTGAAATGTCTCGAGCAGGCAAACTTTTACGAACTAAAGCCCCACGCATTTACAGCAGAAGGAAAATTGTGCTTTTGTGCTGGGGCTCTCGTCTTTCCACCAAATAGGCGCGCGGTCACTATATAATTGACGTAGTCTGTTGATGAGCGGCGAACAAAGATTCCGCTCCCGATACAAAGGCAACGCGGACGCTCGGAATCCTTTATCGGTGAAACATTGATGAGGGTAGCAGCACCGCGGTGCAACAGCCGGGCATAGGTCGTTGAGAGCTGAAAGTTGCCTTCGGAGAGCCGCAAGGACAAGTATGGCGTCTTTACGCGGTCAGAGCGGGGTTTTCCCTCTGACCACCCGTGTTTGCTTGCTCTTCTTGGCTGTGCCCGTAGTGAGTATCCAGATCCGTCTCGTACCAGTCTATACACGCCCACGTACTTCTTGCGTAAACGCGCTCGTCCCGTATCAGGCGCATTGTGCACCTGGCAGAAACAGTAGCCGAGAGTGTGCTTCGGGACATGTCCCATATGCTGCGACTCGGCTGTTTAAAGCGACATCATTTTCTGTCGCTCGACTGGGCGGAAACGAAATTCAATTTCAGAACTGTCAATCAGCCGAGCTATACAGTCAAGAGAGAGGCGCGATCGTTTTACTCATATTTACGTCGCAAAATAGAGAGGGAACGAAAGCTGTCGCGTCGCTTTATCAGTGCCTGTATTTTGGGTGCGCTGAATCGCGCCACACTTTTTCCATTTTTAGACACTATCGCTCAACGGCAGCCGCGCTCCTCGCAGTCTCCACGTGACAATCAGACGACGCGACCACGCGTAGCAGAGAAGGGATGAAAGGGAATACAAAAGCGGTGGCACTGAGCGCACAGTGCTACAAGAGCACTTGACAGCGCACTCGAAAGCCTATTTGATCGATACTATCAAAGCGGCCCATCCCGTGCCAATCGGCCCAGCGGAAATAGACGCACGCAAACGCGCGATCAATCTAGGCGCCCGTATAAAAAGTACACGACTGCCGGCCAGCTGTTGATTGTACACTGTTTGGAGGAGCACAGCCGCGACTGGTAAAAAGCGAAAGGTGTTACCCCCCCCTTCTTACGGCCAGCCAAGTTTCTCCCTTCGCGCTCAGGGTCGCAAACCAGTTTGGAAAACAAGGGGCGGGGGTACCGTCCGGTTACTACGTCGCTCTAGTGGGGGCTAGCGCGCAACAAACTGACGATCGAGAGCGCACGGGGAGAGCAGAAGCCAATCAGCCAGTGCGCGGACCGGTCGTTCGCAGGTTCCGTCGGCTTTTCCAGCGGGCACGTGCCCGCTGGCGGCGTGCGTCAACGCGCCGCAAGAGCGCCGCTCATCCGTTTCCGCTCGTCTGACCGCCGTTGCTTCGGCCGCTAGCTACAAATAGGGAAAGAGTACGAGCCATCGTCAGCCAAGCTGGGCTGCGTTCAGAGCGGCTCGCTTAAGCCTTGCGCCTCCGTCGCTGCCGCAGACGCCACCGAGATGCCTCAAACGTCGTTCCCGCCTTCTCTCTCTCCTCAGTGCATCGCTCTCCTGAAGGAATCGATACACCTGTTCGAGGAGCCTGTGCAGGAGGGACAGCAACACATCTTCGTCGTGCTCGGCGCTTCGGTGAGTGGACGCGCTCCTCACTCCCATTGGCTTGGTTTTGGTTTTGCACTGCCCCTCCTCCCAATGTTTACCGACCAGCGCTTAGCGACGGACCCGAGCTTGGCTCGTTAAAAACAAGGGCCCCACGTGGGAGCTGGTTGGTTGGTCTTCGAAGGCTATGGGGGTAATTCGGAGAGAAGTTGCCGTTGCTCCCGCTCCGGCCGGCAGTGCCGGCGACGAGATCAACGGTCACTCTACGAACGACGGACTAGCTATTTGTGTGGTCGTGGACGAGCTCGTAGGTTTTCGAGGCGATGCATGTACTGGAGTGTTCGATGTGCCTGCATGGCGGTGTGGTGCGCGGACGCACTTGTGGCTGCACGCGGTAGCACTCCTTCCCATTGCCTGCTGAAGCGCATCGTTTTTTTTCTTCCTCCATGTAGGTGCACGCCAGAATTGAGTACCTGCACTTTCCTTGTGTTTTCCTTATCGATGACGACGGGGTGTGACGTTCGAGTTGCGCACATGCATGTGCGTCGCGCGTCTCGGGCACTTATTCATTGCCCACTTTTGATTCTTTTTCTAGGGGGGACTTGGCGAAGAAAAAAATTTACCCTACGTTATGGTAAGTGCGTGAAGCCATTCCGAATTTAGTACTCCTTTTCGAAACATAGCGGACGACAAATAAATTGAAATTAGCCGTTAAATGTAAATTCCACAATAATTTGCCATTGCCATTGGTAACTTGATATCCGGAGCCCTAAACTGCATTTCAGGTGCCAATAAGGCATGTTGGCAGATTCACTGTCCAGCTGTAAGATTTAGAATGGATGATGGTTCAAGCAAAGATAACGGCTAACCCAACCTGTATAAGAAAAAAATTGAGCAAGATACGTATTGCATGCATCTAAGGTGCAGTGCTTGCCGTATATTTTTTTAAAAATCTCGACATTTAGTCTTTTGCATTGTTATACAGGCATTATGTGCACCAGCATCAAACCAACTAACATGTGTAAAGGTTCTATCAAAGATGCTATATCCCCGATAAATTACAGGGCACTGTTCCGAGACGGTTTATTGCCACAGAAAACAAAGTTCATCGGCTATGCTCGCACCAAGATGACCTTGGAGGAGCTGTGGGGGAAGATGCTCCCTTTTCTAAAAGTAAGTTGTCTGTTTTGAGTCTTACTTAAAGATATATATAGAATGATAACATTCTACTTAGGTCTGCCAAGTTATATGCGTTACTAGTAGTTCATAAAGAGTGAAACAGAAAAAAAAAATTTAGTAAACATGCACACCAAAGTCCGTGTTACTAACTGAAATGCACCCCTTGGGAGCACACTTCAACAAGTGTCTTGAAATCAAAGGTTGCGCGAAAATTGGACACGTTCACAAGCGAGGGTACAGGGACAAGCACTTGTACAGGGACAAGTGCTTGTCCCTGTACCCTCGCTTGTGAACGTGTCCAATTTTCGCGCAACCTTTTGATTTCAAGTATGTCTAACACACTAGGCCAAGAACGAGTTTTACTAAAGTGGTGTCTTGCTATTTTAATTCTGCGCGTGTTTTGTATGCCTTTCTTTGATTACCACTATCGAGTCTTTTTAGTCATTACAAATTTTCTCAACTTCCTGGCTTCTTAATGATAGCTTAAAATTAATTACTGTGGATTTGCTGTTGGGCACAGTGCTTTCCTTTAGCGTTGCTGTATGTTACAATTATGGAAAACACAACGCTGCTACAATCTCCAGGAAAACAAATTTTAGAAAGTAGGCATTGAGCGAAAATAAGTTTTCAGTACTTTCAGTATTTAGAGTTGCTGGGGGGAATAACCTCCCTTTGAAATCGTTTTCTGCCTCAGGTGAAGGACGACGAAAAGAGCCGGTTTGCCGAGTTCACCCGTGCCAACTCGTACTTGTCTGGCAAATACGATGAGAGCAATGACTTTGTAACTCTCAACAAGGAAATGGAAAAACTTGAAGGCAATGCCGGTGGTAACCGAATGTTTTACATGGCCCTGCCACCTACCGTTTTCCAGCAAGTTGCCAGCAACATCAAGCAGCATTGCATGAGCAAGCAGTAAGTGGAGACGGTGATGGTTCATTTTTGCCTAAACTTGAGAGGAAGATTAAGTTCAAGTCCAACTCCAGCCTTGATATTCATAAATATGCATTAGTGCTCCTGTGCAACAAGTTGATTGATTTGAATGAAATATTTTGTATTAAACGAGAAAGTTCTGTTTGAGCAACTTTTATAAGCAGGATTTCTATTCGGGCCCTGAAATTTTTTTCACAAAATTTGCAGAAAATCGCTAAAGACGCTGCACCAAAGGCGGCCGTAACAGTTCTGTAAACATGTGTTAGAGCAACGGGAAGGAGACAAATTTGACTAGAAAATTTGTAGCTTGTGTGAAATGGTCACAATATTTATGGAGGTTTCGTGAATACCACACTTTCAAATTAGTGGATTTTGGAGATGTGCGTAGTAATACAAATTTGTATATTTTAGGTGTGTTATATGGTGCAACTTGCAGAATTCTGATATTGTTTTTCGTTGTAAATGTCTTAGGCTAGTTTTTCTTTCTTTTTGATTTTGAAGAATAAAAAGGAAAAGACAGCCTCAATCGAAAAAGATGCACATCCGACTGTCACTATATGCGAACTTTTTCTTCTAAATGAACATATCTCAGCAATACAGGCCCAGTGATTGCTGAGAAAAATTTTCTATAGTCCCATGTATTTTAATAGAAGTTGTCAAAGTTGAAGCATTGCTAGTTATAGCTGCCAGACTTGGCAGTTAGAATATCAATTTTGAACAACCTTGCTAATGAAATAAGGTATATGCTCCTGCTCTTCCTTTGTTGCCAAAAGGAAAATCACATTTTTAATTTGCTTTCTAAAGTTTTGATGTGCTCATTGTGAAATATGTATTACAATGTTATGCTCATCATGTGCATCATACATAATCTAAAGTGAATATTTATAGTTATGAGCGTCTCTTCATCCTCTTATATTACATAGCGTTTCATGCGGTAACCGAAATTTACTTCGACTGCCAGTGAGGAATATTTAGGTGATGTTATGCTACCGCTACTAGCATAACCTTTGATATTGCTTTGATCTGCGACACTTGCTTATGTTTTTTGCTGCTGAGCACTTAGTTACAAGTACAATTCCATCACTGGCAGGCCTTTTTTGATAAATCGTGGGGGCATATTGCAAAACAAACGGTAATGTGCTTAGGTTTAAGTGCACAATCAAGAACCTTGGGTGGTTGAAATTGATCCGGAGGTAACCGCTATGATGCCTCCATTTGCTTTGGGACCTTATAAATCTCGCGATTCAATTGGCCAATCATTACTGCCGATACTGCTAGAACGACTTGTGGTTTTCTGTTTGTTTAGTTGAGCCTGCCTTCAATATTGCAGGGGCTGGACCCGTGTTGTGATTGAGAAGCCATTCGGCCATGACTCGCAATCGTCGGCCGAACTTTCCAGCCACCTGGCCTCACTGTTTGAAGAGTCTCAGATATACCGCATCGACCACTATCTCGGCAAGGAGATGGTTCAAAACCTCATGGCAATTAGGTAAACAGTCGCTAGATGGTGCACTACCTCGTCATCGTTACTTAAAAATTCCCCGATAAAAGCTTGCACATCCTTGATTATTGCAGCATTATCGCCTCTACATTTGACATTTAGCAAGATCTTAAAGCTACATCTGTTGCGTATCTTCATTTTTATGCTCTTAACTACACACAGAAACCTAAATAAGCATTTTGAGGTTAACCTAAACGTAATTGTTTCTAGATTCTTCCAAAAGATTTTGATTCAGCAAGAATAGTAAGAGAAACCAATGGGCTCCATATCTTTGTAAGTGAAATCTTGGTCAAGTCAACAGGTTGTGAAGCCAAGAAAAGCACAGGGGAAATTGGCTGTTTTGTGTAATTAAAACATGGAAGTGAGAGTGGGCCTAAAGACAACTAGTCACAAGCTTTACCAATTTTGTGTGTACTACTTCTAGCCATGAGACTTCGTGTTATAGAAAAGAAGCTATTACTTGATTGGGAAGGAAAGAAAAAAAAAAAAGCAGGCATTTTTTTTAGTTTTTATCAGTTTGCATTGCTTTCATTGACAGTGCAGGGCATGCACCTCTACATGTATTATCAAAGCTTAAAGCTCATTATGTCTGTTGTATTTAATTGTTAAGGTCATAGTTTAGTGTGACCAAAGATTCGGCCTTTCAAGAAGGTAGCACAGAGTATGTGCAGACACTGGTTCACTTAACTGGCGATTCTGTATTAGTGACCAGTCACTAGTGAAAAGTGGCCGGTGAGCTTTGTGACTGGCTTTTTCTAAATAAATGATGGATAGTGGTGGCAGGCTACTCACGATTTCTTTTTCTTCATTTCTTTCTGTCCCTCCTCAGGTTTGCCAACCAGATCTTCGGTCCTACGTGGAACAGAAACAACATTGCCAGTATTGTCATATCGTTCAAAGAGCCATTCGGAACACAAGGCAGAGGTGGCTACTTTGACAACTTCGGTATTATTAGGTGGGTACTATAATTTGGTGTCAAAAGGTTCATCTTGCCAGGCATTACCTAAAATTGCAGTAGCACAGGTTATTTGCAGGAGGCGAAATGGTTGCCTTGCATGTAGGTGTGGCGGTCAGAGTGAAATGCTTATGTGTCGTACATCCTGGGGATGAGTTCATCCGGTTTATACACATATGGCTTTTGTTCATTTTTACTAACAAATATTAAGCGTTGATCTTACACTTGGTTTGCTTGAAAGCCTAGTCTACATTACTGTTTGCTGTTGTAGGCATGCTTAATGCCTGTCAGTCACGTATACACAAAAAACTCACTTGCTGAAGCTGTATTCTTTATTTGTTCTGAAGCAAATTTCAACTTGCATGTTTTACTGCAGTTGCGATGCCATATACAACTACAGCCAAGCGCTTCCTGAAGCTAGTATGTTATGTGGTTAGACACATGCTCAAACTGTTTCCTGAAAAGCAACCAACACTTATATTTCCCCCCTTGCATTGCCATTCGCTCATTTTGTTTGGGGTGCTTTCAGGGCTCTTTGTCATCATTTATACTGACATAAATGAGCTGCCGTGTAAAGTTTTCAGAATAAAGTTACAGAAACTGACTTTGTACTCACCCCCCCTCCCACCTCTGTTTTAGTATGTATGCGTATGTTTGCTGTAATGTGAAAATTGAGTTGCGTCCTTCTAATCGATTACTTTGTCTTTGTTAAAGGGATGTTATGCAGAATCACCTGGTGCAAATTATGTCCCTTGTTGCCATGGAGAGGCCAGTGTCCACAAATGCAGAGGACATCAGGAATGAGAAGGTTAGCAGTCTTGGTTGCTTGCATTTTGTGTGACTGTGTGTGTGTGCGCGTGCTGATAATCGGCAACAGGATGGCGCACTGTTTCCTGCTTCCTGCACCATGCTTCAGAGCAGGAAGACTGCGCCTTATTTCCTTCTACAGTAAATATGTGAGGATGACATGTTGCAATCTTATTGCATTCGTCACTTGTGTTGACATTTCCTAACGAGGAGTTAGATTTGTGCTGCACAAGTGCTTATTTATTGATTTCTGTTGTACATTCTCCAGGCATACGAGTTGTATGCAAAGGCAGGTTGTACAGGTGAAGATAACAGTATTACCCTTAACGAATGCTGCCAGTTGCTCTTTATGCCAGATTGCTAGGTTTCTGAGGCAAATTATCATTTATGCAGTTATATAAAGCACTGAGAATATGATTCTGGGTATTATAGGAAATGTCAGAGCTATGGGAGCTTGTGCACAAACACATCTTCTAAAGAATTTGCTGTGTATAGCGATCTCTTTAGCACCTTTAGTGTGCTGTGTGCACTCCAGGAACACTGCATTATAGGTTGTCTCGTGAAAGGATGTGACATTAGTACCACACACGGGAAACAAAGAAGCTTTTTGTAGTTGCAGCAACGTGAGAAAATGACGGCATTTGTTAGCACTGTACAGACGTGAAACCCGGGTCCACTTGCCTCAAGTGATGTGAGTGTTGAGCAGCATTCGAATGATGTTGGCACTGTGCAGGTAAAGGTGCTCAAGTGTGTTCCCCCGATTACTATGGACAACGTGGTATTGGGCCAGTATGTGGGCAAACCAGGTGGCACTGGAGAAGAGACCCAGGGCTACCTGGATGACCCCACGGTGCCAAAGAACTCTCGCACAGCGACTTATGCCACAGCAGTAGCCTACATCAACAACGAGCGCTGGGAAGGAGTGCCTTTCATCCTTCGATGTGGCAAGGGTGCGTAGGCATCTGTCATGGAAAATGTGGGAGTTTTAATGCGAGACATTGCCTTCTTTATGTATTTACTACTTTTCAGATGGTAGATTTCTTTCTTGCGTTTGGTCAAGCTGTGCACAAAATACACAATCACGCACATATAAAAATGATGCATACACTAGTGCTTGTGCTTGCATCATTTTTCTCTCTGCGTGCTTGCGTCTTTTGTGCGCTGCTTCATTAATATCATGGCTCACCAACTAGCCCATCAGTACATATTGCATTGTTTGCCTTATGTTACTTCCCTTCTAAATGACACAAATATTTGAGTTAGTGAGGTAGCAGTGGCAGCGCATGACTAGAGTGTAACACTGTTGCCTGTAGCTGTTGGCCGTCTGCACTACGATAACAAAAGCGACGTCCGATGCTTACAAAGCGCGAAGCGTTGGTGAGAGTTGGATGGACAGAGAACTGCATGCATATAGCAATTTAGGGGCTTCATGCTCTTTGTCTCGCAGAGTAGCACATGCGTAGTTGCAAACGCCAGTGCCAAAGTCTGTTCAGGCATATAATCACTGCCCCAAGTTGTCCATACATATCCACAGATATATATGGCCCGAAAATGAGAATGAACTTTAAATCCTGAAGACGTAACCAAAGCTTTGCTATAAAATATCTGTGCCTGATTGTAGTATGTGAAGGAGGGTCCCATGGCACAGTAGCTAAATGTTGCGCGCACATCAGCATGAATGGCAGGTGAGAATAGTCTGTACAGAAGATCTGCGGGATATATTAGTTACTGCAGAACACTAACTAATATTGGGAAACAGTTACCTGTTGCCTCCTTTTCAGTGTTGGTGTTACATTATCACGGAATTTCTGCAAGAGCCGCAGGCTTTAAACTCTCAGCACACCAAGTTGCTGGCACCTTATACTTGCTATGGTGGCTGATCTTTGGTGTGTAACTTGCTTTTTGTTCTCTTTGCTTTGAACTTTATACTGTGCAGCACTGAATGAACGTAAAGCAGAAGTGCGAATCCAGTACAAGGAAGTTGCCGGTGACCTGTTTGCTGGTGAGAGCAAGCGCAACGAATTGGTACTGAGGGTGCAGCCTGACGAGGCCATCTACGTCAAGTTCATGACCAAGAAACCTGGAATGGCCTTCGACATCGAGGAGACCGAACTGGATCTTACCTACGGCAGTCGCTACAAGGTTTTTGCTAGTTTTCTATTTCATGTTTGTAAATGGTTTTGTACAGTTCAGACAACAGAGGGCTGGAGAGGAAAGGATAAAAACATTCAATATTGATAAAACCAAATGTATCGAAAGGTTCAAGTAGGCTTCAACTTCTTGAATCACACGCATTATGACTCACATGCTTATGACGCGCATTATGACAGGACTCTCTCATGTATACAAACAAAATGCAGTAGACTCAATAAATGGAAATTTCTTAAATTGAACTGCTGATTAAATGGAACTTCTTATAATAATGATTGGTTCCATACTTGAATTCTGCCAAAAGCAAGTCTTGTAATGCTGCCCTTTGTGCACAGGAATGCTTATAGTCTGACAGTCTATATCAATTAGACTCTGACAGCAAATGAGATGAGGGCAATCTCTTTTCATAATCTCAAGGTCTCTTCGCCAAACGATAAATTTACAAAGACTAAAACTTGTCCAGTCATTAATTCCATCGTCATAGTCTAGCTAGCATGCTGATAATTGCAATGGTGTGCCACCAACCTTGCTGAAATGTGCACGCCGCCTTGATCTGGTCATGACATGGTTCATCCTTCCTTGCAGGGCATGGTCATGCCGGATGCTTATGAGCGTCTCATTCTGGATGTGTTCTACGGCAGTCAGGTGCACTTTGTGCGCAGCGATGAACTGGCAGAGGCGTGGCGTATCTTCACACCCCTCCTGCATCAGATTGATAAGGAGAAGCCGAAACCAGTGCCTTACGAGTATGGCAGGTACGTTGCTTTCCTTTTTGACCATTAGCGGACACTGTCAGATCGATAAAACACTGTATTCCTGGAGGTGTGGCTCCTTTAGAGAGTCTGCTACTAAAGTATTTCTTAGTGCGTTGCTTTGGTGCACCACTTATACGTCTCTTTCAAATTTCAGCCGAGGCTTCAAGGAGGCGGACGATCTCTGGAAAAGAGCGGGCTTCAAGTTCTATGGCACATATCGTTGGACTAAAGCTTAAAATCCATCCTCGTTTATTTATAATTATCACGTACATATGAAAAAACATTATTTACAGAAAGCGGAAAGTATGCCTCTTCGATTGTTCTTTTTCAAAAATAAACATTGATTCCCATGTGTCGGATTACTTTTAGTCATTCACATTTCAACTGGAAAATGTGTTGCGCACGTTTTCAACCATTGGACACAAGGTATGTGTTTTTTTAGCTTAATTTTTGTGCCTCAAATTGCACATTAAGGAATCCGAGTTGCAATTCAGTGTTTGTGTCATTTTATGAGTGTGTCCTTTATGCGCTGCTTCATCGAATATCATGGCTCACCTAGTAGGCCCTCAGTAAATACTACAGTCGAACCCCTTTATAAGAGACACTGATGTAAGAGACAAATGGGTATAAGAGACACCAGTGTGCCTACCTTCCAATTGGGGTTGATAAGAAAATGCATACGTGGTACCCTGCTTATATGAGACACCTCATATAAAAGGCAAGAATCGCTGCCCGATACATGTCTCTTATAAAGGGGTTCAACTGTAATACTTTTTAAGGAGGAAAATGTACCTGAACTCAGTGGCTCTTATGTCGCTGCTGCCTGGGCCAATGCTTAACCCCACTGCGAATATTGCAATAAAAGGGCAGATCTGCTGCGCATCCCTGTAGGGGCGGCCCATAGGACGTGAAGGCCCGGCGCTCGTAGGTCTGCTTCTAGGCCATCCAGTTTGCTAAATTGCCTTTTAAGATCGTGTAACATCGAAAGCATATGAATAACATGACACTGCTGTTGATTGATGCAGTTAAAAAGTGAAGCATGTACTTGTCCGTGATATGTTTCTGTGGAACTCTTGCTTTATAAAACGGGTAAGTGATTAAAAAGGTTGCTGCATACACCCAAGGAAATTTAAACATTGGACGCTCTACTGCCGAAGAGTGGTAACCTAATTGCACATTAACTGCCATATCTTGTGTCAAGTCTGGAAATACGTCCTGTAATGAAAATGGGTAAGCTTGCATAATTTCACTTGTGCTGCTGTATACGAGCGCTGAAATGAGGAACTTTGCTGCTCTTCAGACATGAAAGTATATATAGACTGAGCTACTATGATTGAGTGTGTGGTGTTTAAATCGCTGAAAAAGGCAGCTGTATTACTGATATGCTGACTTGGCTCCCCTGAGAGGAATGAAAACATAATTTAGCGAGAACGCTGCTTTGCACGAGTCATATGGAATTTATTCTACTACATCACTCCATAGCAAAGCTTTCTTTGCGAATGCACCGGGACTTTTACGACCGTGTTGAAGTAGGTCCTGCCGAACCGCTCGCACTAAGTACAGCCCGATACGTACAGCGTTCGCATAATGAGTCAGCTTGTATGTAGCGCGTCACAACTACTACTACAGATGTTCTGAGAGTGCCGATAATGTTCTCTAGGACAGTGCGCAGTAAAACGACCAACTGTTCCAGGATATACTCATTGCAACAAATATATACATACACAATTAATTCAAGTGAGTCAAAACTTTGAAGACAATCGGTGATTTTGGGCGGGGTAGGGTCACAAGCACACGGCCTACGTGACGGCCTCGAGTTCTTGGACACAGGCGGCTGCTTCGGAGTTCAATTAATTCAGTTATTTAATGAGATTAATTCAAGCTAATTTTATTAAAGAGATTCTTTCTAAGCCCCCCCCCCCCCCCCCTTGTTTTTTATTAACCCGAGTTAAAGCGTGTCTGATTCGCCATGCCGCAGTTTTTCTAAACTAAACTTGCAATTGAGCTCAATAAAATATTCGCACGGTTTTAGCGCCGTGTGCTACGCGTAACCGCAACTTTTGAAGAAAAAGAAAAAAAATACAGAAGAACACATTACCTCCCTTAACTTCTTCTTGCATAGAGCAGGTTTAGTATCATCCCCCCATGTGTATGTCCTGTAATGAGGAGGAAACTATTGGCCATTTCTTTTTATCCTGCCGCCGGTACACAACATTGCGGAAAAGAATAGTAGTACCACCTCTTCGCAAACTGGGCCTAGAAGTATCAGAACCTGTTATTCTATCTTTTGGGGCCACTGCTCTGGGATACAGTCATAGGGATGTCTTCTACGCCATTGAGGAATTCGTCAGCGAAACCAAAAGAGTATACAGCTAAATTCTTGCTTGGAACATTTTATTATCAATAATTATGTCAAAGCATTCTACTACCTATAGCGTCTGCGTATATTAAACTTCAAATATCATTGGATGGGTTCACCCACTAATTGGCCAATCCCCTCCAATGGGTATGAGCCATGTCCAGAGGATAACAACAACAACAACAACACATGCTCTGGCGGTGCCCTGCGTTACGGGTTCACGAGGACGTTACATCGTCCAAGTGGGATGCTGCGTTGCGCAGTCCGGATTTGAAAAAACAGCTATGGGCAGTCCAACAGGCCCACGACGTGGCGGAGAGGCAAGGCCTATCTGTCCCGACGTGGGAGCGGCCCGCTACGTGCTAGTTCACGCCCCGACGGACATAAATAAAGTTTCTCCATACCATACCATACCGAAACTTCGCACGATATGCGCAAAAGACCGCAACGACAAAGAATCGTGACGTCATTATCCTCTCCTGGCTACGTCACCATTGTTTACAAGGGCGCCATCTTGTCTTGTACAAATTAACGGTGAGCGGCGCGACGCTTGATCTGGCGTTCAGCACTAATTACAGCCACTGCGTGTCTCACGCTACCGAGAATATTTACCGTCTTATTTGAATGACGAGAAGTAAGAGGAATTGTTTGGGCGCAGTCATTTAAAGCAGCAGCTTTTCGGACGGACGCTAAAGGTAAGTTGGCCGCGTTTGCCCTCAACTGCGAAACAAGACACCACGCGATGCAGAGACCCGTTTTCCGTCTACCTGCGTATCTGTATTTATGCTCGCACTGGGTCTTTTTGTGAACGTTGCGGTATTATCTTTCAGGAGCACGGCGACTCGTTTGAACGACAATGTCGCGACTCAAGGAAAAAAGAGGTTGGTACACTCACTCTACGCATATCGTATTGAAACTCAGTCGACGAGGGGCGGGGTAGGGGTTTGGCAATGCATTCTACCGTAATGTACTTCAGAAGTTTAAAATCTGCCTTTTCCCTCTCTTTTTTCAGTTTCGGAGCTTGAGCAGGCGAGATCGAAGCTTGATGGAATTCTACAAAGCCTCATGGAAAAAACCGAAGAAAGGTAAAAATCACGACGAGTTAAATATAGTGTCCCGCAGTCGCGTTGGTGTGTAAGTCCTTATGTAACAACGTTGTGAAAGTTATACCGGTGTCATGCGGTGCACTGGTAATCGCGATTAAGCCCGACAGGGATCAACAACTATCAGCTGTGATTGGCTCACTTCATCTGCTTGCGTAGAGGAGCCAATTACGATCAAGAAAATCGACGATCCTGATCGGGCCCGATCGCGACCATAAGTGGCCGTGTGACACCGGAATTACTGGTCTTTTGCTAACAACCGAAGCCCCTCCTTTTTATACGTGCTGTTTAAAACACCCGAAATGCTACTTCTTAGATTACAGGATGGCCTTCTAATTATCACTAACAGAGCCGCAACAGTTTATCGGAAGTATGAAATTACATTATGTAAGCACAGTGCAATTATAGCCGCTGTAGTCGACAGTTGATGTGTCTCTTCTAGGTAGTTATGTATAAAGATAAATAATTGATCTCTGTACTAGGTTATTACATGTAAAGGTCAACAATGAATCTTTCTTCTACATGTATGAATGTGGCATAATCTCTCCTTCAGCCAGAGTTCGTCGTCTCAGTCGGAAGATGAATCAAAAGCATTGGATTCCACGACAAAGTGAGTGTTTGACCATTCGATGTCGGCCTAATGTCCAGTACGCTTGCTTGTGATTACAGTGCATCTTAATTTGTCGTAGGGACGCATCTCCTAAAAAGGTTCAGAAGACCCAGAGGAAACGCCGTAGAAAAGATGACTCAGCTGTACAGAATTCAAGTATGTTTTGCTTATGAAAATGAGACTGGATTTCTGTCTATGTATGAATGATGGGATGTAATAAAGGTTAGGGATGGGAGCTGTTAACATATGGAAACCTCTACAGTACATCTTTGTATGGCACATTTCTCATGGAAATAAGGTAAAAATATCACCTTTACAAGCAAACATTCATATACCTCAGGATATAAACTAATATTTCTCTGCACAAGATCGAGGAACAAAAATATTTTCATGTTCTATTATCTCATTTTTAGTGGGACAGACATGCTAGTGAGATTTAGGAGCAAGGGGCCACATAAATTGGGGTCTCAATTCCAAAATGTTTGGAAAGATTATCTTTTACTTGCGTATGTACAGTACTCGAATGTGCATGTGTTTATTGCGATCTGTATGCTGGTGACTTAGCTTACTTTTATGAAAAGATCCACAATACACATAGCTGAGGCCTGTTAGGAAGTTATCTTAAAAATGTTAGCATAACAGAATGTAACGATAAACTTCAATGGTAGAGTTTAAAATACTGCTGAAAATGGCTAAGACTCATAATTTTTTTCACATTCATAGATAGAAAAAAAGGTATATTGGCCGACAAACTTTACATTGATAAAAGAAGGGACCATAGATTAAAATCAATTTCCTTTCAGGGGTGATGCCTTCCATTAATCATTCTTTTTTTGAAATGATAAGTCATGTTTTTCTGCCAGGAACTATATACATTGCATAAAATGATGGCTCAGTTATCATGGTTTGTGTATTTGAATTGGTTGTTCTGTTGTCTTTTGAGTTGACCTCCCTGCAGTAATGCCTGTAAAGGCGAAGCAGGTACCAAATTAAGAAAATAGTGTTTTCCTTAAATTGGCTTTTTGAAAGATGAAGCTTCAAATATTTTAGATATACATGATGAAAACCTTTCTCTTTGTTACAGACACATACATAACGAAGATATACGGCTGCAGTGTAGATCTCGCACAGTTTGACGAGAATTCTCCATTGTATTCAATGTGTCGTAGCTGGATACAGAATAAGCCTCTGCAAAATTTGGAGCGCAACCATGGTGGCGAAGATACAGACAAGAAAAAGGTAATGAACATGTCTTGCATGCACGACATACATTTTGTGCGAGGGCTTCTTATCAAGGACGGCAGAGTGGTGATAGCTCCGTTACAACACAATGACCGATGGTATTTTGATAAAGTGAACAATGTTGATTTCATGCTGTGTAAGCAACTCACCATAGACGAGTTGCATAAATGCCAGCAACACTGTAAAAAGCCCCGAAATGTTCAAGCAACTCTGGGCTCAGCCTCCATCGTGCATGAAAACAAATGAAAAAACACGCAAAAACGCGGCGCTCGTGCGAATGAAAAAAAAGTATGAACGTGAGATTGACGTTTCATTTCGATGCGAACATTTTGTGTGGTCCGGGTGGTATGCATGCCGGTTCGCACGGGACTGCTCATGCACAATGGCGGCCGTTTTCTGTACATACGTACAGATGGCGCTGCAACGAAATCTTTTTTGCAACTCGTCTATTGTGATTAACTCAGAGTCGGTTTACTTAGTGCAGGTAAAATCCTGGGAAAAAAGAAAGCTTGCGAGGAATTGACAGAATCATCTATGTTTGAGACTCCCACTGTCCATTTCTGTGTTAAGTCTTGAAACTGCGACTGTGCTATTTATTTGCTTATGTTGTGGCATACAAGTGCATGCAGCTGCTTTTAATGTTGCCTTCATGTGCTGGCTAGTATGATATATCGTAACTAGTGAGAAATACGTCACATGTAGCAAAAGATAATACAAAAGACAATAGCACAACTGCGAGCAGATTGTGCTATTTGGTACGAAGCGCTTGTATACATGCGGCGGCAACACTAGATGGTAAATTCTAGTTAATCGAAGGATATTCTGCACATCTCAGAAGCGCTTGATTACCTTTATTCTTAACTGTGAGACATTTGCACAATAGTTAAATGAAGCTAGAATAGCTTCACATGTTTTTTAGTATTTGTAGTGTCCATTTAGTGCTCCTGTACCCTACTTTGTGTAAATAAACTCGCATGATATAAATTAATGGGTCCCTCCCTTCCTTAAAGGGGCCCTGCAACACTTTTTGAGCATGCTCAGAAAACGCTGCCGATCGGTAGTCCAGGCTCTCGAGAACACGCGAGCCAAATATTATAGCGTAGCACGCGGCGTGGAATTCACAATAAATTCTCAAAGTCAGCCAGAAATTGCTTTCTCTTCTCTCGACAAATGACGTTGCGTACCCAAAAATCACTCGTCACTGACGAGAGATTTTTTTGTATCAGCCATTGGCTGATTTGAGCATGGCGTGCTCGGTAGTTACAGAGGCCGCCGCGGGAGGCCGCGACTTGTCCACGCGTGCGCGCGCGATCGCAATGAAAATTGGCGTAGTCGAACAAAAAAAAGAAAGAGAAAAAGCGCTCAAGATACGAGGCGCGCGTGACGTATTTTCTTTCCCCGTGCCATCCCTCCCTGCTTAGCTTCCAGCGCTTTCGACGGGACGAGAGAAGAGAGAATGCAATTGCAGCGTGCGAGAAATCTTTGTAACTCCACTCGTACTGGACGGATTCCAAAAATTTTTGCGGCAATGAATTCGTGAGGCAATAAGCTCCTTTAGTGAATCCATCCCATGGCTACTTGGAAAAGTGTTGCAGGGCCCCTTTAATCTACTTAGCTACAGATTCTCCCATAAAAGTGAGTCGAGCAGTCCACTCATGATCTTAGCACTACTCAGTTACCCAGCACGACAAATCAACTAGCCCGTATGGCTGCATAGTGCTACCACAGACCTTTTGGTGTAGAACACTAGTTCTCTCTTCCAGAGCACTAACGACATTACAGAGGAGGACGATGTAAAAGGAATTCTCTACCTGCCTGCACCCGTGCCACCTCCCAAAGACGAGGACGGCAACGTCAAGGACCTTCGAATACCGTCACCCGTTCCACAGCCCAGTGAAAAGTTTTTTATGGCATCGGTGAGGCCTTGAGGTTGTCTGTGATTGGCCAGCATTTTGTGCCGGATGGGAATGGATGGAAGCATATCTTAATGATTGCGGCTTTTTTAATCTTGTAATTGGTGATCTGGAAAGCCGGTTTCATGTATGCTGGTGTATAGAGAAAACAACTTAGCTGTGCAAGTCTGGGTGTGGGTGCTTTTGACGATTCGAGAAAAGTGTTGCAGTGTGACTGGATTCACTGCTAGTTTTGAAAAGGGAAAGGCACCCATAATTCATGTGTTGGCATGCACTTGTATTTACCCTCCCACATACTTTTGCAAATGTTGGTTTATTAATTACTCTGTATTTAATTGTTGGGTGTTAGAGTTGCTTTATATTCATAAAAAACAGTTGTCGCAGCCAAGAGAAATATTGTTCAGCTTTGTTTAGCTATTGGCACTTTTTACACTTACTTGAACACAGGGACCTCCTCTTGCATGTGTGCTGTGTGCAATTTATTTCAATCAGAATATGGTAATAAAGAACACGTCTGACCTAAGAACATGCTGCTCATAATTTCAGGATGACAGTGAGGTTGTACCTGTGCACGTCTTACTGGCTGGCCATCAAACACGTTGGAAGAATGTGCGGCAAAAGTAAGTGTGGGGACTGTCCTTTTCTGGCAGCTTTGCTTAGTTTCTGTGGTACCACCTAAGTACTAAATCTTTAATTTGAATTCTAAGTAATGATGGTGGTATTCTTGTGTTTTATATATACTGTAACCACTTGGAGACATCATTGGAACATCTAGTACATGTAAAGCACTGCTTTCCAAGGTGTTCTCAAGCAGGTGTGTACACACTAAGCAGGGCGGCCACTTTTCGGGAGATTCGAGATAGCATTCGTACAATCGGGAGATTAGGTCAAAATTCGGAAGTCTCCCGGACAATTCGGGAGAGTTGGCAGGCATGGCTATATACCAACTGCTTATGGTGTTCCTTTTTTTTTTCCCCACCAGGTGGAAAGAGGCCGCTATGGCCAATGAAGAGCGCTATAAAGAAAGTGCAGCAATTCTTCTCAAGGCAATGAGGCAAGTTGGGGATGTGTAACCTATTAAAAGTGTCAATCTCTTGTCACTGGCTGGAATTTTTAACTTGGCATGCTATCACCAAAAACACTTCATTGACATACAACATTACATGCTAGCTTTCTGTCAGTTGCATAAATGATTTGCTTTACTAATGAGACTTTTTGGTGTGCACTGTCTGCTTCCATGAGCAGTGCCACTGAGCAAATGTGCGTTTAGTAAATGTTTAACAATAAACGTTAGACACTACTGCACAAAAGGAAGAAATCTGTAATATCCTTGCTATAAATTTTTCCTCGTGTGATGTTGTTTCTTTTCACATTGCAGCCATGACCAAGATGCACCATCACAATGGGAAAGTGCACCAGCTTAAGAAAAAAGTGGTTCTGCTAGCATCAGTCTGGTCAATTACAAGGCATGTCTCGTCACAGACTTGAATGCATCAAAATGTACAGATGAGCTTAACTAAAGCAAAGGGTAGTGCAGTAAATATTTATGTGAGAGCTACTGAGCATTTGCAGTGCACTGTCCTCATATTTGCTAACAAGCCTTGACTGAAAGTTAGAATTGTAATTCTGCTAGTTTGGAACTTAACTGAAGTTGCTGAATGCACCATGTTTGCTTTCCCATACATATATTGCCTTTTGCAGAAAACCAGTTTACCAGATACTTAGACAGTAGTAGCAATGCTAGTATGCCACATTTTGGCTTATGGTTTTAACAGGAAAGACGAAGCTTAACCATCGTTGTAGCGCAGCAATTAAGGTGTGCTGCTCAGATTGAAGATGTGGATTCGGTCCCTGGCCATGGCAGCTACATTTGGATAAGGGACGAAGTGCAACGACACCCATGCGATTAGATTGCAGGGCACATTAAAAAACTGCAGCTGTTAAAATTGAATCCAGTCTCCTACTATGGTGTGCCTCGTAAAACCCCAAAATTTAATTTTGTCTTAAAAAAAAGAATTCTTGAAATGCAGATTTAAAACTTTTTTTTACAAGAACACCTACGCAGTAAAGATGTTTCCAATGTATATGTGGCTGCACAAACTGCCATGATGCATCACTGTCATCAGTGTTACCAACAACTAAGTTTGCAGTATTCTGTAAAAGGGTAACACATACGGATAACCTCCAACAACTAAGTTTGCAGTATTCTGTAAAAGGGTAACACATACAGATAACCTCAAAACTAAATGCTTTTGAATTGACAGAGAAAGCCTTGTAACAATCTATTTGGGGAATTGCTGAGAAGCACGTTATCGAAATACAAGAAGCCCTTCATTTGAATGAGTGGCACCCTCTGCTTTCTGGAGACTTGGAGATTCGGCAGTAGTGCCAAGTTGAAAATCATTCAGATTATAGCAACATAGGAGAGAGGCTTGCGTCAAAAAATCCACACTGATAGCTTATCTGAACTGCATTGTCTGCTTGACAGCCACCATGTTTTATAACCTTAGTCAGTCCTGAAGACACTGTTTTAATGTAAATATGGGCTAGCAATTCCAGAATCTGGCAGAAAGATGTCAGTGTGCTTCACTTGCAGTACCTTTCCAAGCACCCAAGAAGTTGATAATTAACAGCTCTCCACAGCTCGAACTTTTGAACATATAACCCTGTCAGTTAGAATACCCTCTCTTTTGTTTTGTCTTCGAAGGTAGGATACTTTTAATTATACTCTTATCTTGGGTGTGTGAACTTGTTACTGTGGCTTTGAGGGCATTCTGAGTTAAAGTACCCGTTGGGGCACCCCAACATAATAAATGCTGAATTCACAATGAAATATCTCTGGTCACTTTCGCAAGTAGTTAATTGTGCACACGGTACACGAGTGTTTTTGCATTGTATCTCCATTGCAGCTGGCTTGCCGAGGTTGTACATTCAATTTCTGATCGTCAGAATGCCATGGCCTCTGTAGTGTTATTAAATGATGTTGAATAAATGGATGCTCTGCTCCAGGTAATCATAATTGCGCAATTGTGTAACCACGACTGCACTGTGGCAAGATTATGGAGCTTGCCATTTGGCAGCACGTGTGTGGCAGTCGCAAGTGTGTGGGGAAGCTAAGTCAGACATTACCCTTTGCCACCAATGCTTCCAACCAGGTCCAACCAGGCAAAAGGGATCTTGACATTTCTATCGTGGACGAAGTTTACTGCTTTGGAGAATGCTCTGCCTACTGTCCAATCACATGACCTGCATCAACTAAATCCACACTGTGGCCAAAAATTTTCTGATCTTTTCATCTAGTCCTCTATACAGACAGCTCATTACTCTTGGCAGCCATTCTGTTTTTACTCATAATAGACAATGGTTATAAGCTAGCACCAACCACAAATTTTAACAATTTCAATTTTCAATCGTTTCTTATCGCACGTATAGGATAATGATGGAACAGTGGTGTGTGAGGAAGCAGCGAATGAAGCCTCAAGAGCATAGGATAGACCCGACCTACCGCAGTTTACTGTGGTATCAATTGAATGAAGAGAAAAATTGGCAGCTGCCAGAAAGCAGCTAGAAACAACGCCCATTTTAGACAACTGTACCATGTGTAAGAACTGCAAGAAATTTGAGAATTTCTGCAAGTTCTCAATTTGAGAAACTCCTCCTGAAACACTTATCAGCTATGTCACTTGTATTTTTATGACATCACAAACTTTCAGCAGTTAAAAAAAGAGTACTCAAGAAATTTGGGATTAAAGGATAATTCAACTCCATGCCCTGCAATCAAAATTTTAATGTCTCAATAAAACACAGGCAATGAGATGCTGGATGCTCCCAATTCATGGTGTTCATGAACAACCATCTCAAACACGGCACATGTAATCTCTGTAACAATAGTTTTTGGGTTCATGAAACTTGAAATTGCTGTAGAAGCACATGCATGAATAGAACACTAAACTCAAGACAGTGCACCTATGTGCAAGTCTCCTGCCTTGGTCGTTCTTTGCACTTAATGAATTTGTGTAACTAGAGTGATCGGAACTGCACATTACCAATTTTGCATAACTGACACATTCTCTGCAACATATATTGCAGTTATTCAAAGTGGACTGATCGCACCGTATATCTATAGAAGTTCAAGACTGTAGTTTCAGATCACCTGCTTTATTGAATCAGATGTTTCAGCTTTGTTCTATTCTAGATACAATGCTGAAAAGTTTTGTGCATTCACGTTGGATTTTGTTTCAAGAGCACGACAGTAGATACCCAATGTGGCTTTGCAAGCAATTCGTGCTGAAGTTTGCATATAGTCTTCAAGGAACCCTCAAAAACTGAATTTGCATCTGCTGTGGCCACTAAAAGAATACAGTGTTCATAAAGATGTGTATCTTTGTACCTAAGGCAACAAAATCTGTGATGCCCAATTGGTTGAGAGTAACAAAAATGGAAAAGTGGGCCAGTTGCATGCCCGAAACAACTTGCATAAAAATGCTCCCACCTCTTGGTCAATTTGCCAGGAGTGAGCCTTATTGTGTCAACGGGGCACAGTGCACTGCCACAAGACAGTTACTTTTCATGCTGCTATATGATGTCATGAGCTCAGTGCTGCAACCTACAAGCTGCCTAATTCGAAACATAGGCTGCCTAATCACTGTGCTTGCCAAGATAATTTTGGACAGCATTAGCTTTGACAATGGTAGCAGCCAACCTTCATTGTGGCCACTGCCAAAGTGAAAAGATAAAACTTCACGCCGTGACATGTTTTATAAAAATATGCAGCAATGGCATGCATTGTAGAAAAAGTATTTTTTTTTCATAGACTGGTTTGTGCCCATGTGAGTTATATATTGTCCCTTTATCCCCTATTAATACTAGTGATGTATGCGAGTTGTATGTGTAAATGATTAATTCCATATGCTTGTTTACTGAATAAAACAAAAAATATACACATCTATACGTCTTGCTACGTAGAGCTTGTTTTGCAAGCTCATTTGCGTCGTCATTTATTTTGCCCGGCTTCATCACGACCTGTACAAAATATTCCATAGAAAGCATTCACATCTGATGTCAATGCATAGAAAAACCCAAGATCGAGTGCAATATACACAAAGGCCCTTAATAATTGCTGTACACAATCTGCAGAATAAGGAACCAGATTCGTCACACTGCTAAGACTTGGAGAAAGTCTTTCCCCCGACTGTCAAGATGTTCTCAGCCTTTGGAAGAATGCCTGCAATAAAAACAGAAGGGAATGATGTGCCAGTCAGAAAATTTTATGGCTGCACACAACTAACTAGGAAGCAGGCTTTCCACAAGGCCCAGTATCAAGTTCAATAGAGAGTGTCAAGATGAATGTAAAAGTTCCACTGAACATTTCACATATGTTGATGTGTTTGAAACTCAAAGCTTTCAAGAAACTATGCTCGAAACAGCACTTGTTTTCTAGGAAATGGTACTGTATTTTAAACAAATAAAGACAAAATCGTCACAAAAAAATCTAATCTATAAATAGCACACAACGTAGCTTGCAAGAAAAGTGCTGGGTCAACAGGGATGAGGCCCATCAAGTACAATCATGACAGAACAGCACTTGTAAAACAAGCAATATAATGGTTCTAAGACATAATGTGTTCTACTTCTAATACATACACCATTTAATGTGTGCACTATTTAATTCATGATGCATGTATAATAGGTATGGCATGATTAATGCACTATTTACTCGGTTTTCACTGAAAAGTAAAAATCCACACTACAGAGAAAGCAATTTAAGGCGGCAATGCAGAGTTAGCGTAATGAAGATGCATAGTGATATCGGCGCTTCACAAAGATGTGTAACGCTTCACTAAGATATGTAGCCAGAAAATGCACTACTATAACTGTGAAAGTAGCACTCTAGATAACAAGCCATGCGTTAGCAAGTAATCACACCGCTGACCTTAACGTAGTTCTTGAACACCTTGGGATCACCCTGCAGGTGCATGCAGTAATCTTGGATCTGCTGTGGCGACAGCCTGAGCAGGGTTGGAAGGTACTGGTTGCGCAAATACTCCATGAACTCCTCGCCCTGAAATCGAGGCCAGATGAAGTGCCCAACTCGTAGCACATTTTGGTCAGACACAAAACGGAGAGAATGTCAGTAACCAAGTATACCTGTGGTAAGCAACAATGCCTCCACTAAGAGCCCTGACCACAACCTTTGAAGTCACTACTATAGAGGGATCACACAATAAATATACAGGGTTCAAAAAGGAAACTAGCAATGTAGCTCAAGAGACAAGCAGTTTCACATGAAAAAAGGTCGCGTTAGTACTGTCTTGACACGCGTTCAGCCATCCACAGATTGGCGATTGCGCTCAGCAAAATCTGCATCTAGTACACTTCTCTACAAGTGGTCAGTTTTGAAGGCCCAATACAAATGACACATGCTTCTTTCTCACTCGAACCTTAGTGCAGTGGTAAGCAGCTGTGTGCATTTATTTGCATGACCATGGCATGGATAATTTTGTTTTTCAAGGCTTGCAACATCAGAGCAGCCTATCTGCATGGGAAGTTTGCAAGCATAATACGGTTAATTTTTATTGACTTACATGGCACTGCAGCAAAATTGAGACAGATGCAGGAACAGTGCTACATACCCGCTTGGCAAGGACTGTCTTCATACAAAGAGCACTTTCAGATAAGGCCTGGGGAAAAAAAAGAGTTCAAGGCTGACATTGTTGCATCTATTGCACAAGTCCAGAAATCACCTGAGAGATTACACATAGAGCAACACGAAACAGGAGTGTACTCACTCGGTACGGGCACAGCGAGAAACTAGACTTCGCAATTTTTGTAGGCTGGCTTTACATTATGCAAAGAGCATGCTATAACCCTTCATATGTTTACACTCCCGTGTGTTCCTTCCTTTTGTTACCAAGAGCTTTTCAACCAGACAAGCTCTTGTACTAAAGTGGACTATCAATAATTCAAACAAATCTTCAATTTTTGGTTGGGCCCGCTGTGTTTTCAATTTATATTAAAGCCACTTAATTCAAATTGCCCCAAAGAAGTCCGTGTGAATTTTGGCATTGACCTTAATTTGGCGCATACAGAAGTAGCTCAAACCCAATCAGTGAACAGATGCAGTGGACTATGATCACTGCTAAGACGGAGCACAACGCACGATGACTGGGCACTGCCAATTCCTACACGCCGGCTATTTTGTCAGGAAAGCATTCCTACGAAGAATCAAAGGACCCGATAATGACGTGAAGCACTGCGACAGACTTGTGGATTGTGCCCGGGCGTCGTGTATATAATCCCTTTGAACTGTGTTGGTTGCTATGTGGGCCACGTTTTTATGTTCACTAACAATCGCAAATCAAGCCAATTGCCTGCCTACAAAACGGTCTAGCTAGTCAAACTGCCCGCACCAACAATCGCATGCTGACCGAGGATGAAGAAAACACAAAAAACACGATACGGTCTGGTCTTGGTCTATCACGTGAACGCTTCCTTAAGGGGAGACACTGGTCTGAAAACTGCTTGTCTTAATTTTTAGTATTTCTAGCTGAAATTTACACACATTATGTATTTTTGACTGCTGAAAACAAATATGCACTTACTTTTTGTCTATCACGCACATATTTTAAGATATTGACTGTTCCATAAATTTGCATTCTGCCCAGACTTTTGAAAACTTTCTCACAAAAGACCTTTATGAATTTGATATCACTGCATCCTATGAAGACCAGAGAGTGCAAGATAACCATTACTTTATTTTTAGCTGTATCCATTCAAAAGTTATGGCCTTAACAAGTACACTCATGAGGAATCTGAACCTGTTGCTTAATTTTATTGCTAAATAAATCACAGTTCTAAATAAAAATGTTGCGATTTCTTAATTTTCTTGCACTAATGAATGCACAAGCTTTCAAATACTGCAAAAATGATCAAAATCCGACTGCTACATCAAAAGATATTGTGGGCAACAGCCTATGATGTGATGAAAAATGTAGTTTTGAGAAAATGAGAAAAGAAGTTGAAAAACCTGGTGGGTACTTATTTTGAACTGTAAAAGGCATGATTTGGTGTTCTTATAATAGTAGAAGCCACCAGGAACATAGTCATCATTATTATTCTTAGTATGGTTTCTTTTCACTCTGTTCTTATTGGTGATAAGCTGCGTTCTTGCAGCCACCCATATTGCTTCCTCCGGAATGCATGAGCAAATCTGAACTTCTAATGACTGCCTGCCATTGCACTGTTATCAGTTGGGCTTCTCTGGGAAATGGCGGATTACCCGACGATGCACCACTGTTTAGCGGACGCATCTTCAAGCATCCAAGATGGAAGGAACAATTTACTCCACGTGATAGAAATGCAGCAAAGCTGTGCAATCACTTTTTTTTTTTAAAGCATAATGACTTCGCCTCGGCCGGATGAAAAGCATTCTTGTGCCAGGAACAGCTAATAGAAGATTGTGTCTTTCAAATATGGCCAAAATGGCTATGATACTTAACATGGTTCCTGCACAGTGCGCTGTTGAATATGACTTTTTTAAGTGCTTTGGTGAGTAAAAATGGTCATGAAACTGACTTCAAGACCAAATAACTTGACAAGTATGCATTGCAAGTCTGTAATATTTTAAAAATAGCTTTCTTAGACCTTATAGATTATGAAAAAAAAATATTTCAAAAAATTGTTTTTTTTGAAATTTTTTCGCCTCCCAGACCAGTGTCTCCCCTTAAGCCACTTTCGCCGCAGTACACTAGTGTCATGCGGAAAAGCGTCCTAAGAATGGGAAGGGGCTACCAACTATCACAGGACGCATCACATTTCGTCCTTTAATTACACATACATGCACGCATAGTATAATAACGAGTACCAGTACGACTGCTGATGTCTAGAAACATTACTGGCAATCGTGCAGAGCTATCTATGATGTTGTTGCAGCACTGAGAAACAATAAACATCACAACGCTAGTTGCTATGCTGCCCAGAGTCATATTTATGAGAACTTCAGATAACTCAAACAAAATCCTGAGGTCCCTTCAGTTTGAGTTACTGAGAGTCTGCTGTAGTTCGTAAGCATGCATCTCTCCCCATTTGATTTTACACAGGCTATGTTCCCATTCATATTTGATGAGTGACGTGCTACCGTACACCTTTGCCAGACATCTGGCACGTACCAGGATGGTCTGAGCATCGGTCAGGTCAAAGGTGTCCTTGAGAGGGGCATGGAAGCAGGCTGGCACGACCGACTTGTACACAAAGTCTACGAAGTGGGGCTCGGCATCTGGTCCACCCCAGAGCTCCACCATTTTCCGCAGGATTGTGAAGCAAGTCTTCTGAGCCTGTAAAGTAATTGCAGCCTGATGCTCTGAAGGTTTTTCAGATGTATGCTATGCGAGTGAATGATTCCAAACGTATTTCCTGACTGGGTACATGCTGTACTTTTGATGCACAGACAAAGTTGAAGTTCTCATACAGAGAAAGCAAACTGCAAGTCAACAAAACATGAAACATAACGTCAGAACCATTTATAAATTACAATATTAGATACTTTATTATAGTTACGATAGAGTGCTAATTAAACATGCACCTGGCAAAGCTTTAAAACTTTGCGTAAAATTCACATTTTCAAACAGCCTTATGCTAAGGTGAAATATGCCTGTCACTGAACATTTGTTAACCCAGTGTGGCATGATACAAGAAAATGCCATGCTGCTTTGTTAGGATGCTACTGGGGAGTGCTTCTGATCTGAGGTTTATCTGAGCAACATTTTGGTAAAGCAGTCAAGCAGTGCTTGACTAAAGCAATTGGCAAGAAATAGTTTATCCTTTTACCTACACAAGCAAGTGACCAAATATATCACATGTGATGTAGTCTGAACAACTTACCACTGGGTCAGGGAATTCGACAGCACCCTGGATGATTGTTGTGAAGACTTGTTCCAGGCTTTGTGCATCTAAAAGGAAAACAGATGGGTAGCATAGAAGCGAAAATTTGAATTAATAAAAGCTTTCACAGGAATAAGCGACCAGCCAAAGTTCAATCAGCCATCTTACGAACAGAGCAGCTTTTAGCATTTGATGTCCTGCAGAATATTTCAGTTTGAAGTTACATAGTACACATCTGCACAAAAAGCATCAGTGAATTCACTTTCCTTGTGCATTTAACATTTCAACATTCAAACTTCCCTCATTATTCGCTCATTTTATGTCGCCTGCAGGACAAAGAACTAAATAAAATGCCTCTCCTGGCAATCCACAATTACCCAGCTTTACGTGAGCCTGAGACAATACCATACTATGCCAGCAAATTTCATCAAAGCACCCACTTTGACGCCATCAAATACACTTCCCTTCACTTGACACTGCATTCGCATGGTGAAATTCCAATGAGAGCATGATGAAATTTCCAGTGAAGCAAATGCATGACTTTGTTACTCACTTAGTTAAATTAGCTTGTGTGAAGCAAGCGCCCATTTAGCATATATACTGCCTTGCACTAGCACAAAAGGGTGATGCAGGTATTGTCCTATCTTATTAATTATATTCATAAGAGAAGTAGCTATATATGTGCACAGTTTCTCATAAAGTGGAACCACAAGGGAATGGAAAATGTTCTATTTAAGAGGACTTTTGTTTAGTGAAATATGTTTATAGGGATGCAGTGCCTAAGTATGAAATCAGAAAAATTAGGTGCAGTTTCAATCAAGCAGCAATTCTGTTCAAGTGTTTCGCATTAACCTAAATTCTACTGTGCCACTCTATCAACACCTCTCACACTTTTTATGCAAACAGAATACAAGTTTTTGTAAAACAATGCAAACTCAGTCATAAAACCGTAGAACAAGCCTAAACTCATAAAATTTATTAAAAAAAAAATTTGGGAGCATGGGCCGGCCTGGAAACAAGCCAAAGATAAAAAGAATGTAAACAAGGACAAGCACTCAATCTTTCTGTCTAGTATCCACAGTACAAAACATATGAAAATTCATGAATCATTATCCAATTCACAAGCAGCAGCTTTCTGTCTTAAGCATTTCACAGCCTCCCCGGCTCTATTTCTCCCTCTATGTCAACCAGAATACCTGCTACCACCCCCTCTGCTCTCAATCTACAGCATAGATTTAGATTCAGATTTATTGGTTTAAAAAAAAGTAGTTACAGGATCACAAATACAGAGACTAGGGTCCCAAAGTAACAGGACTGTAGTGGGGCCCTCGGTTCATTATAGAAACATTAATAATAATTGTTGGGGTTTAACGTCCCAAAAGCACCGTATGATTGTGAGAGACGCCGTAGTGGAAGGCTCCAGAAATTTCAACCACCTGGGGTTCTTTAACATGCACCTTAATCTAAGTACATGAGCCTCCATCGAAAATGCGGCCGCGACGGCATTAGAGAAACAACATTGGTGTTCAATAACTTACACATATGAAATATATTATTCAACATTTCATTTCATATCAATTAAACATGAAAAAAGCACAGTATAAAAAAAGCCAGGTTACATACAAGTAAGCATAAAAAGCAAAATTCTACGGTAAAACATTTAGGATTAGAGTACAGTAGCACCTCGTTGATACGTTCCCCGCTTAATACGATTTTCCGGCTCCTACGATCGCAATCGCGAAAATTAAATTAACCCCATTCGGATCGTATGATTCGGATCATACGTTTTCCCGGATCGCACGTTTATTTTCCGCGTTTTTTCGGAAACGTGTCAACGAGGTTCTACTGTACAGTTATCACAGGTAGTGATGTCGGGTGATTTTTACTGCAAGAGGCACTGTTTAAAGGGGCCCTGCGACGCTTTTTCTTCTGCATTCTACAGCGCTGGAATTCGTGTAGTGCCGTAATACTTAGATGAACGCAAAAAGAATTATCGAAGAAATCGGTACACGGCAACGGAAGTTATAAGCCGTCAAACTTCAAAACCCCAGCAGACGACGAAAAAACGTTCCCTTTCGCATTTCACTCTCCCACTGACGTCAAAGGCCGCTTCCAATCACCGCGCGCCTCTTACAGAGACGTATCCGGACGACTCGCCTCGTGGTGGCACGGTAGGACTGGACTCCCTCCTAGGAGGGAGTCTAGTCCGGCCGTGGTGGTGGCCGTTGTGCAGCGCTCCTAGCGTCGTCTTGCAATTGTTTTGAAATTTTCATATTTAAAAACGGAAATCCTTTTGTGTCTGAGGAAGCATAGAGAGAGCTTTTATCATTTTTAGCGCACAATAGTGTGGTCTATCTGGGACCGTATGCATATTACACGCGACTTGTCGCATCGAACCAACCAAAAGCGAACGGCCTATGTCGTCACTCCCACGTGGTCAAGCGTCACTTCCGATCACAAAAATAGCCGCTGTATGTCGCTCTAGTCCGAAAAACAGTGTGGTTTCTCCGCAGAAATAAAACTACAACAGCATTGCTTTCGGCGTTTCCACTCGCGCAACGATATCGGTGCATTCCACAGTTCGAGAAGAAGCGATGAAAACGACACGCTAAATTTGTGTCGCAGGACCCCTTTAACAGTGTCTCAATGTTATGGCCATTATTTTTCATTCTGCAGACCGTAGTGCAGTCCTCGGTCATTCTAGCTCACCACGTAGCAATTAGGCGAGTGAAGAAGTACACTAGTACTGCATGGTCCTTACATGTAGTCATTTGGGTCACAGCGTCCTCACCTTGCGAGGCAACCACCTCAACCACGTTGTTGGTGATGATGGCAGCCACGAAGAGGAAGTATGCACGCTGCAGCAGTTGCCGGTCGCGCAGTGCCTGCTCATCCCCAGGGCTCCACGGGTGCAGCCAGGGCACCGAAGATGACCCCGACCAGCGGCATGAACATCCGTTGCAGGAAGGGCACCACCTCTTTCTGGAACACCCAAGACAGCTGCCCCCCCTTGCAACCTCAGGTGGCCAAACCCCACAGAGCCTGTTTCCAGGTTCCCTTCCATACACGACTGGCTCTCCATTGATAAAGACAATAACAACCACCCAATTTTTCCTCCTGAACACTTCCACAACCTTGTGGGATTCTACAGAACTGATTTGCAATGATATGTGTACACATGATTAGAGTTGTTGGTTTCACCCTCGCCCCCAGGGTTCTATAATGTGAACCTAAATATAAATGCACAGGTGTTCTTGGCATTTTGCCCACAAGAGCATGCCCAGCTCACAAATCTTAATTCAATCCATGGAAATGCTAAAAAATAAAAAATACTTGTACACAAACTAAGCTTTTCCTTAGACATTTTGACCAGAAACGGCTTTAACAGGTTTAATGACCAAATGTTAGCAACAGGGAACACTATGAAAATTTTCCCGAAATGTGCAGCTGCAGTAGGCCGTGGCCATTTTATGTGCACCCACGTTAACAGCGAGAACATTACCAAAACCATTTACGCTATAGTATTTGCCATAACACAGTTTAGCTTTTGACGAGACATCGCAAGTCTTCCCACCTTGAACTTGCAGACGATCTGGTTGATGAGCGGTATGAGCTCCTGCACTGGAGCGCACGTCCGGGTTGCGCAGGAGCTGCTCGCAGGCACGAGGCACCAGGGGCAGCACTTCCTCTTCGAGGCACACAACCATGCGGTGAAGGAACTGCCGCACCCCTGCCTGGAGCAATGGTTGCTCGTACGGAAGCTACGGCACAATTAAAACAACAATGATTATTGATGACAGCCTGTGCATAGCCTTTTGTCTCAAGCTATGGTACTTATTGGATTGTGCATTGTTGCAGGGGTCACATTCTACATGAATAATCATGAATTTTGCATGGCGCATACCATTACCCCCCCCCCCCCCCTCGCTGTTCCTGCTTCTACTTGTTCAGCCAATTAATGCACACTGAATCTAGTGTCGGATTAAATTGGCAGGATTTGTAATGCAGCCAAAGATTTCAAAGACACTGATGAGTACACAGATTCCTTTTTATCAACGGAAGCTGATGTTTCATGCACCCCAAAACAATTTTGTGCCCTATGGTTTCATCCACATGTACTACATGCCATTCATGAGCACTTACATCCAAGGCTTGCAGGAACACCTGAAGGGCTTCCAGGTAGATGGAAACACAGCTGCAGGCTTTCATAGTTTGCTGGTTCGAGAAAGCCTTGCTCGTTCGACTGGAAAGTAAAATAAATGTTTCTAATCGGGTTGTTTATAAAGGAAATAAAAAATTATGACAAAAAGATTCACCATATGTGCAATAAAATTTTCAATTCATTAATGCATTTAGGCAACATATTACCTTTTGAAATTGTTCACGTAGTGCAAAAATTTGACACAGGACAAAATAAGGGACAAAGATGAGCGCTAACCTTGAAAGTTAGCGCTTGTCTTCCTTCCTTCTCTAGCGCTGTCATATTTTTGTGCTACGTGAACCGTTATGCATCACCAACAAGCCCACCATCACACTGTTGTCAACTATATTTCTGAAATTGATTGCACTATGATTAGCATATAAGGCTTGGTTTGCAGACAGACTAAGCGCCACTCACCTGGTTACTGCAATGGCGTGGATTCATGCACTCCGCAATGTCCCGCCGCTTCTCTTCCGATGGCTCGAGAGGCAACCGCTGGGCCAGAGCCTCAAACTTGCGCATCACAGGAGTCAACTGGTTCTTCAACAGCAGCTGCTTCTTTTTCTGAAAACCGCAGGAAGAGGTGTAACCAACAGACACTGAGTGGAGACCTCAGCAACTAAACATTTATAAACTTGTAGCTTTCAACATTCAGTAATTTATTCCTTTCAGCATTTCCAGTGCCCCCCCCCCCCCCCCACTTCCCATGTTTTCGTCCTAAATGACATTCCTGAACATTCATTACTATTCGTAATTTGCTATATTCACTGCTAGAATCAGATGCTCCACTCCACTTCACACATAGTGCACTATAGTAAATCCAGAGGTCACCAGAGTAACAGCGAGCATTCTCCAAGAAAGCACTTAGCTTCACACTGTGATGAAGGAAGAGCCAGAAAATGACACAAATTTTTTTCTCAATCAGCATGAACATGAATGGGCAAGTAATGACAGCCACTGTTTTGGCAGCTTGATGGGTATTCATATCGCCATACAGCCCAAATGACGGTTTTTATTTCTCATTAATCAAATCAAATCAAATTTTATTCTTTCACAATACATTCCGAGTGTTTTTGTGAGGTGAATAAACACATTGATTACATCAACTGCCGCACCTGCTACAAGATGCCAGTTCCCTTCCCTCTATGTTCCGCCCAGGACTCACCTCGGCGTTGAATTGGCCTGACACAATGAGCATGGCAGTTGCCTCAAACAGGTACAGCTGATCGTCGGGCGACAAGAGGGAGGACATGGTGACCCCGTTCTCGGTGGGGCACAGCACCAGGAGTTCCTGCACCTGCTTCAGAATGTCCTCGGTGAAGTTCAACATGTGCGCCCTATGCGGAAGAAAGCAGAGAAAACTGCCATCAGCTTATTGTACAAAAAAGAAAAAGAAAATATCTAAAAACACCTAGCATTACTATGTGGAATATGAGTGTGAAGTTGAGAATTGAATGGTTTTGTTCAGAGGTGTGCTTTCATATCACACAACAGAAACAGAACAATCTATTATTACACAAAGGGAAGGGCATGATTTGGGCTTCACTGAACAATTAATTAATTGTCAATATAACTGCAGCTCTTAAAGTAAAATCTTGGACATAAACTTGGCAAGGTAGTCACAGACTGTTGAATTTGTTATGTAAATGATTTGACAATTGTTTTTTCATGTTCACTACAGTTCTCACTGCTGCTGCGAAGCTGCAGCTAAAAGCTGAAATTACACCGAAAATGACCTTATATCACTGTGAAGCCACATCAGAATAACTTGTGTACAGTGGATATGCCCAGCTATGCAAAGAGAGTGAGTTATGCTAGCTTACTTGTGCGACTTGATGAACTTCGAGAAAAGGTAGGACACCCGGCTGCGCACGCTGGGACTTGGGTGACGCAGGCCCCTTTCATCCATGAAGGCAACCTAGCAGAGGAAAAAAAAAAGAGAGAGAGAGAAAACAACATGGCTGATCCTTCCGTCATAGGAATCGGTATAACATGAAAGTGAAACGTGTCTTCACAGAGGTAGTTTAGCATTCACTGTGCATTGATACATGAGAGCTTGTACAATGTATATTGGCATTTGGCAGCTACAGCACAGTTTGATGTGGATGCACCCGTGTTGACGCCTATAGTGGCACATCTCTATCCTGATGACTAATGCCCATGATCATGATTTAAACGTGGTGGTAGCTGAAGTTAACATACCTGGACACAGCATATCGTGAACCCCGCACAAAGACGGCATCAACAAGCACATAAAAAAGTCACAGTGTCGCCGCAATTGTGAAGCAATGAATGCGATAGCTACAAATTGGAATGTCACGCAAAGAACGGCAAGCAGCTCAAAACTTGCAGTGCCATCTGTTAGTGTACATTTACAACATCATATCCGTGATGGAAATATGTCGTTGAAGTATTGGTGGACACCAGAATAAAACACTTTTGTGTTAAAAAAAAAGAGAGAGAGGAAGGATAGAACTCTATTTTTAAAAGCAAAGAGTGTTCGCACAAAGACCCCCTGCATGAGTCACATGAGGAGTCTCAAGTGGATAATGAACTTGGCTGAAAGTGTAGTGCGCATTTGAATTAATCGAGAGATAAGATCACATTGGTGTGGCACAATGCATCTTTATTTTGTCAAACTTGCCCCCCTACGTGTTCACCATCTCGTGGGAAAATGTGGCTGAACCTCTCTGGGTGTGTGAACACCAAAGAAAGGCCTCTGTTTGTGCAGTACAAGTGTTCTGAAATCATGCCCTACAGAGATGATTGCACACTTTTGCAAATAAATGACTATGTGTTGCACCCAACTAAAAAAAAGCTAGCAATGCAGTACTCGAACCTAGATATAACGAACACGGATATAACGAAATATCGGTTATAACGAATAAATGAAGGAATAGTTTTGCAATAGATACAGTGTTAGAAATATACCGTTATAACGAATTTTTGGATATAACGAACTTATTTTCATGTAAGATGCAACCTTGTTATAATGAGGTTTGAGTGTACGTGCAGTTGCTTCAACATGAGCTGCAACATGACACCCATGGCCAAAGGAGCTTCAACACTGCATTTCAGCGGCCAATATATGAGAAATGAGAGTTCTAAATGCTGTAGTTGATTACAAAAATTTTTACGACTGCTGGCACTGCTCTGCAGTCCAAGTGCCCCTCTGACCAAAGGTATACTACGTGAACCCCTTTATAAGAGACACTGATGTAACAGACAAATGGGTATAAGAGACACCAGTGTGCCTACATTAGAATCACGAGGTTGATAAGAAAATGCATACGTGGTACCCTGCATATAAGAGACACCTCATAAAAAAGCAAGAATTGTTCCCCGGAGCGCACATTTCTTACGTAAAGGGGTTCAACTGTATGTTGTAGCTCAGACTGAAACACACAGTGCCTTTCTGCTGAAAACAGTTTCAAGTAGCTTCATAGCACACGCTGGTACACCACTACTTCATTGGTAAGGTTAGACGCAACCCTATTTATTTAGGTGGCACAAGTGCCTGCTCAGTAATTTATGTTGTGCTTGCCAATTATGTCACATGCATTTAAATGTAGTGAATAAACCATTAACCATGTTAACAAGCAGTAATTGCATACGACTTCAATAAGCACTGCCCAGGGAGTAAGAACACAAAAGTATTCAGCATCTATCAATGCTTGACCGTGGCAAAAACCATATTATCGGCATTCAAGAGCTCAACTTACAAGAACATCTGGAATGCTTTCTGGCTCCTGGCTGAAGAACTTCTCGTACCTCACGATGGTCTCGAAGAACTGCAATGTCACTGCAGGATGGCCACACGTGCTTACACCACTAGATATGAGCTGCCGTGAAAAGAAAACAGCACCACATGTGTAGATGGAAACGGTAAGGCGTGCTATTGGCTTTGAATGACATCAGTGTGAAGCATGCATGCAGGCCTTAGCAGTGTGGAACGACACAAACAAAATGAAGAATCATAAGTGAGATTACTTTTTCCGACATGGCAGGTGCGTCCTGTCTCACAATTTCAACTTTTGAAGGTACGAATATCTCAAGGCAATAAAATGGCAGTGAGCTAGAGAAACTTAGACGTGAAGTTGCTGCCACAGACTAGGTGAGCTTACACCCATAACAAAGAATAAACAAACTAGGCAGCCAGTCAAATGAACCCATTGCAAGATGGTCAAAGGTGCTCTCCAGTTCTTTCCAGTTACGTTCACGTCAGCTGGAGAATCAGGTTACCATCTTAAAATTTTACCAGGGCAATGCTCTTCTGGCTATTGCTAGCCCTGCTTCTTTTGTTGCCACTCCATACGGGTCACTCGTCAGCTTCCTTTTGCAGTTTACTTTTATGTAGTTCGTGTGAAGCAGACAACCCTTGGCCCAAACCTTGCCCTTTACAATAAAAAAATAACTTGGTCAATTGCAGCCATTCATAACTTCAGGGGTTCGAAGAACACCAAACAGTAGTACATGAAAACAGCTAAGACTGAGAAAGTTTTTAAATAACCGTCATTTCTCAGTTGCAGTGAGCAGCAAGTGTGTCAATGCACGAATATACTACATGAGTCAATGATGTGAAAACCGAGTGTCTTGCATGTTTAGCCATGCCACATGCACTAACATGTTAATCATGGCATAGATCGTGTTCCAAGCTGTAAGAAGACTTCTACATTGTACTTCTCACAGCAAACACAGAAAATGGTAAACCCTACCTGCCGCATGATGGCTACAACTGGTGAAACACCATCAGGAGCCCCAGCCATCTGAGCATTATGAAATCCCTGGGAGAGAGAGAGAGAAAATGGCAAAGTTGATTCAGCAAATCGGCAACACAATTCAGTGATGTGATTCACCAAAGCCATTTTGGCACAGCTTCTGGAGCAACTAAAATCTCACTTTGGAGCAGCATAACAACCGTTCGGAGCAGTTACTTGCCACACATTTTCGGCCGCAGACATTTGTCTCTTTGCCGGAGTTGTTGCATCACATATCACAGTAGAAAATCTGTTTATGCACGCATGCATGCATGTTTACTTGGAGTACTCGTCAACATGAAATTAGGCCACTGATCTTTGCTTTTCTGTAGACATCCCCAAGTCAGCTCAAGCTACCTAACACTTCCCAGGAATTCGCTTGCTATTCGTAATTGACTCTGGCTTTCCCTGATGGTTTAGTTACAATATGGAAGCACAGTTACCTAAATTTTTCGTGCATTCTATTTCCTTTCAAAAAAAAAAAATCTGTATGTTAATGCTTTTATACAACCTAGTCCTTCATTGTGTTGAGAAGTGTCTGCTGTCGTGCTTTATGTACAGAATCGTTAGGGTCCTGGTTAATGAGCGGCTCATAAGGAACGGGGTTTAGTAACTGGTCCTTTCTTCCCGTTATTCAATGCGTGCTCAACAAAACTTATGATAATGGGGGAGTACGTATTTACATTTGACAAGCTGATTGACATGCACAGTTGCCAAGGTCGAGAAGCCCAGCCGAGATATACCGGAATACTGGGACACCATACTTCTCAGCGAAGTAACAGTCACTGTACAGCACGTGGTATTGTTGGTAAAACCTGGCCATTGTATGGCCTTAAAACTTAGGCACCCTGCATGAAATATTTTAGAAGTAAACTAGAACAAATAGCACTACAAATTAAAAAAAAAGCAAAATTAAATAAACGGTCGGTTCTACGTGCACGTACTGAATTACTGTAATCAATACAGGCAGTCATGTAAGACTGCCGTCCAAGAACAACTAGGTCATTATTACTTTTCTCTGACTGTATCCACAACAGTTAGAAACTATTTTATTGAACTCCATAATGTTATCTCACAGTATGGTCTAGCAGTAATAGAGAACTAATCCAGTAAGTTTTGCAATATGGGCGAGTCGAAATTGTTTGGAAGGTTTGTCCCCAGCAACTGCTTCAACTACATAGCACTTTCCCGCCTACTGTGACGACCACTCGAAACTACAGTGGTAACTTATGAATTTCGAGTGCCTGCCGTGATGTTTCTCACTGAAAGAACGGAAGAACGTCGTCTTGGCGCATGCTTGACACAAATAATGAAATTTTTGACAGGATGTAGCAGGATGTAGCAGGTTTCACCTTTTGGTGCAGGTTGGCACAACTGGCGCAGCTATCACGTCACTAACAATTAAAAATGCATACATCAGACAAATGCCTGCTTATGCAACCACGCTTGGCACATTCAGCACAGTCATCTTTAACAACTTCCGTGGTGACACGAAAGACCTATAAACCAGGAGATTGCAAATATCAAATTTCCAACTTCGAAGCACATTCGCAGACGAAAACAGAATGTAAACAAATCTTTTTCGAATATGAATATACTACGAATAAATTTTACAAACTTTCTTTTTTACCCCCGACCAATTGGAGATAAGAAAGCAAGTCTGATGTACAGCAGTAATGTACAGGAAAATTACACGTTGTACAACACAACCACTTGAGAACATCACATCTGCAGTTACTTAAAATGTCATGAAGATAACCGCCTGACATATTCCAGGAACAGTGACACCCTCCCACACGACACAGTTCCTCCAGACACCGAAAACAGCCACTCGCTAGTCGTACCAGTGAATGCTTGTTTTGGCCTATCGTCACAGTTTAACCCTCTGACGGTCAATGACGTACATGTACGTCATTCCAAACAGGCACATGACGGTCAAAGACGTACACGTACAACATTGCACGTATGATTAAAACACGCGCCTTTTTTCATCATTTCTCTTGCTTGGCATGTGCTGCCACACTTTGGGAATACGTGGAGCTTTTTTCATGCCCGGATGTCTTTTTTTGTTTAATTTTCTTTCCAGCAGCATGCTGTGGAAAAAAAAATTATGGTCACCCAAAAATTTTTAGAGAACTTTTTTCTTAAACAGATTCATCTGGAGAATTTAATTCAGCAATAATAATAATAATAAAAAAACATTTTTGAGACGCATTTTACGAAAAATATCGACCGTAAGAGGGTTATTTCCTTCACAAATGCTACCACAATCGGGAGCAGCAATGACAACTTACTGGTACAAGCGATGTTCACTGTGGGTGCTTCATTATAGGTTTGCCCAGAATAGCGCTGGTTTGCCTTAGTTTTTCTTTTTTTTACATTAGTTTTTCATTTTGCAATAGCTGCCTGTTCATTTCATAAGGTGACTGCTTGGACAGATCCGTAAAATATGAACGAAGCCTTGAGCACTCGCACATCTCGTTCATTAAATTGTGCCCTACTCATGCACTTTGAAACAGCTATTTCAAGCAGACTAAACACAAGTGGAGTTGCATTGCGCAACACTGAACAGGTCTTACAGGAATAGCCTCGCCAAGGAGGTACAGGAATGAGATGGCAACTTCCACGTCTTGAAATGGGAGGCTCCGCCAATTCTGCAGCGTTGAGCTTATCATGCTCTGTGTCAGGGACAGGGTCATGTCTTTATCCTAACAGACAAAAAGCACATGTCAGAAACACAGTAAAAACAACGTTGACAATATTAGCAGCCTAACGATAAAACTCCTTTCTGTCTGGCCTCCGACAATAAGGTCATAGGCACATTTGCGATTGCTGCCATGGTTTTACATGGACAGACATGCAAGAGCGTTACCTGGCTGATTGTCTGACGTTGAATTGTGTGGGAGAGCACGCGCGCCCATGCTTCCTTTCCCGTGATAGCAGCGCGTTCAGCCTGGCAGCGAGGAGGAACTGGTCGCTCGAAAGGGGCAAGGCAGCCTCTTTCGGAGGGCCATTGTTCCCGCGGCCAGTGCGCTCTATCCCCCCCCTTCCCCGACTCGCGGAACGGGGTACTCTCCCTAGGCGAGAGAAACAACCCTCGCTGGGGGAGGGGGAACCGGAGGTTGAACAAAACCGACAAGGAGACGGAGAGACGGGGTCTCGTACCAGGCGACCACCAGGTAACCTCGCCTCCGAGTCCCCCTGCGAGCCACATCGACCAAGGAGTAAGCCTTACCCTTTGTTCTCTTCATAGAGCGGACGATCCCTCTAAGCGACTTTTACGCGGTATTGCTAACGTAGCAATAAAGTGTTGTTTTGCTGATCTAGCCTGTTGCCTTATTCGCCCGAACCCATCGTAGCTGCGAGACTCGAGCTACGGAAAGGGGCCGTTGATACGCGCACGGTGCGACTGTGTGCGGCTGGAACCGTAGCTAAGCTTCTGCGCCAGCCGTACATAGGGGCGGACCCCCTTCATCTGGCGCCCAACGTAACGAATTTGGCAACGTGGCTGGGTTTGTGGACGCGAGCGACTACCGACGCTCCGTCACCGTAGGACAACGTGCTCGTCGGAATTACTAGATTTGATCATGTTGTCTGATGTCGCGTCGCAGAGTGTCGATCCTAGGGCTAACGCGGGGGAATTGGTCGGACATTCCGACAGTGTAAATTTTGGTCGTTTCACGCGGGACGACCAGGAGGTTGCAGCGACCGCGTTAGAAGCGACTAGGCCTACGGCGACGGCGTGCGCCACGCCAGGCGCCCCTCGTCACCTCGCGACGCGAACAGAGCCACGCCGCCACATGTTGCTCCGGCACACGCCGCAAATGTGGTTGCGTCCTCGGGCAATAGTGTGCCCTCGAGCGAGGTGCTCTTGCAAAATGCGATGACAATTATGGAGAGCCTGGCTAGCGCCCTCCAAAACACAGCGCAGGCCTTCGGCAAAGTGCGGTACCACGTGTCAAGGTAGACATCCCTACCTACAGTGGTTACCACGACTGCAAGAGCGCCAACGAGTACCTCGATCAGCTGCTCCACTATCAGCAGGCAACGGGGCTTTCTGGACGCCGAACTTCTCGCGCGCGTGGTCCCAGTGTCGCTAACAGAGCAGGCGGCTCGATGGCTCCGACTAACCGGACATCGCGCCCGCACGGTAGAAGAGTTCCGCGACAGCTTCCGCGGCGAATTCCTACCGGCAAATTACGAGTGGCGTTTGAGGAGGGGAGTTGGAGCTACGCACCCAGCATCCGGACGAATCATTGCTGGAGTATGTACGGGCGATGGACGAACTTTATCGTCTCGCTAACCCTCTCGCCACCAACGCGGAGAAAGTCGAGCGCGTTACCACGTCAAGCGCACCCGACTTTTGCGGCACACTTCAGGGGATGCAAGTTCGCAGACCTAGAAGAGCTCGCCGCCGAAGCGAAAGCGCATACAAGGGGACATCCCCGCGGCGCGAGCGTACCGCCCGCCTCCGCCAGCAGCGCAGTCAATCGAGCCTCGCTGCGCGTGGAGCGATGGCGCGGGACCTTCCGAGGCGTTTAGGGGTAACGCGTCAGCATCTTTCGCTGATGAGCACGTACCACGCGGTTGGGAACTGTCAGACCGCGCTTTGGACCCCTACGCGTACGCGCTCCGTACGGCCCATGCTGCCCCCGCACGTGACATTCCACGGCGAGAGCATGCGGCCGACACGAGACCAGACGAGCGGGCGCAACGCGGGAGCGAGGCCCGCCGTATCGAGGGCGCCGTGCACGCCGAGCCGGCGTGGTTTCCGCGGTCCCTGCTACCAGTGTGGCCAACCGGGGCACATCGCTCGCGAATGCGGCCGCACGCCGGGTCGGGAACATACGCGCGGTTCGGGAAACGGACGGCGCCGTGAACCACATCGGACACCGCGCGGCGATCAGTAGTTCCGCCGATGCGTTCGGATCACTAGCGCCTACAATCTGTCGCGCAAGTGATGCCGTAGACTCGCCCGCACCGCTAATCGAGTTAACGATAGCTCGAAAGAAGTTTGTAGCACTTTTGGATACCGGGGCAAGCGCTTCCTTGTTTGGGGACGAGGTGTTGCACCATCTCTGCGAGAACAATATCCGCTTGAGACAAAGCAACACCATCTTCCGCCTTGCTTCGGGCACAGCACAATCGAGCGGTGCGGCTAGACTTGTGATCCGCTGGGACAGACGTGTGAGGCGACAACGTTTTGCGCATCTTCCCGGGTTGTCAATGCCTCTAATCCTGGGTCGAGACTTCCTCGCCAAGTCAGGTATTGTCATTGACATAGCAAACGGAGGTTACCGAGGAGCGCGACGGAGACGCGCTAAAGCTTTTCTCGAAGGCACCCGCATTGACAAAGGCATGCCAATGGCAGGGAGCGGCGCGAGGGAGCCAGGAGGAAGGCGCGCCGAGAGGGCGAGTAACCCCGCCCAGAACAATGTGCCGCGGTTCAGGGAAGGTCAGTGCACCCGCTTTTGGCAGAGGCACAGAGCTTGCTAGAAGGGGAAAAGAGCGCAGCTGTCGTCGCTGTTGTACGAGTACGACGCGATGTTCACTGACCGCCCAGGCCGCACTACGCTGGTCAAGCACAAAATCGACACGGGTGACGCAAGACCCTGGAAATGCAATCCCCGACCGATTAGCTTGGCTAAGCGCAAAGCACTTGACGCCGCCTTGGACGAACTCATCGACACAGGCGTGGTAGAAAGGTCGAACAGCCCATGGGGCTTCCCGGTAGTTCTAGTTCCAAAGAAGGATGATACGTATCGCCTTTGTGTAGACTACCGTAGGCTGAATGAGGTAACGAAGAAGGACGCATACCCTCTTCCATCCATTTCATCGCTAGTGTCCAACCTAGGCGGGGCGAAGTACTTTACAACGCTCGATGCTAGTCGTGGGATACTTTCAGGTCGAAATGGACGGCGGGAGACAAAGAAAAGTCAGCTTTCACATGCCACAGAGGACTTTTCCAATTCAGGAGAATGTCTTTTGGCTTGGTGGGAGCTCCCGCTACGTATCAGAGGCTAATGGACCGTGTTTTGGGAGATGCTAAGTGGCAGCACGCCCCCTCGCATATCTAGACGACATAGTGGTTTACTCGAAAACGTTCGAGGAGCACTTGCGCCACTTGAGAGACGTTCTAGAAAGGCTGAGGTCTGCGGGCATCACTCTGAACCCGAACAAAGCTCAGATAGCGGCGACCCGAATAACATTGTTGGGATTCACGCTTGACGAGGGTCGCATTTTTGCCGAATAAGGGTAAGCTCAAGCGATAGTCAGCTATCCGTCGCCGAAAGATATCGGTGAGCTGAGGGCGTTTTCTGGGGATGGTGAACTTTTATCGCCAATTCATTCCAGACTGCGCGGCAGTGCAGGCGCGCCTTTGACGAAGCTCTTGAGGAATGGCGAGCGTTGGGCTTGGAGCCAAGAGCAGGAGGCCGCACACTGCGTCGCCTCACAAAGTTGCTGGCTAACACGGCTGAACTGCAGCTACCCGACTTGAACAGGGAGTTTGTGATTCAAACAGACGCAAGCGACCTGGGCTTAGGAGCAATTCTGCTTCAGGAGCACGGAGGTGCCCTCCGACCGATTGCGTTCGCGAGCCGTTCGTTGGACGCCGGCGGAGAGGAACTACTCAGTAACGGAAAAGGAGTGTCTCGCGATAGTTTTCGCTCTCCGTAAGTTTGACTATTACATCGACGGAGTTGCGTTTGTTATTGAGACTGACCACATAGGCGCTCACATGGTTAAGGCGCTTGAACGAACCAAGTGGCCGCCTGGCTCGTTGGGCATTGCTGCTGCAGCGTTACGACTTCACCGTACGCTACCGCAAGGGTAAGAACAATGCCGCGGCCGACGCACTATCGCGTGCTCCAGTCCGACACGAGGCAAGTCACGAGACTAACCCGGAAGCGAACTGAGAGCGAGACACTAACGCTAACGGAAACAGCGGAGCAAACGTTAGTTCAAGGCAAAAGCGTGAACCACGTAGAGGCTGTAGTTAGCGCGGAGATTGTCTTCAGCAGAAGGGAACTGTTAGAAGCTCAGCAGAGGGATCCGTTTTGTCGTAAGGTGTTTGATGGGCTCCGGGGAGCCGGGTGGCGGGGAGGCCACCGCGCACCAACGGGCAGCTGGTAATGCTGTCGGTGCGGAGCGCTCGGCAACAGCTGGTAGTGCTGTGAGCGCGCTGGATTCTTATCTGCTGGATTCTGATGGCGTCCTGCTGAGGTACATCCCATCCGACGATGACACAAGTGAGTCATTCAAGGTCGTGATACCGCGCACGTTGAGAGGAGCACTTCTTCGCTACTTTCACGACTCGTGCATTGCTGGGCATGCGGAGCGGCCCTAAGACTTACGCTAAGTTGTGTCGCCTCGCTACCTGGCCAGGTATGAAACGGGATGTGATTCGTTACGCCCGTTCGTGTCACGTGTGTCAAAGCGTCAAACCCCGAGGCGGACGGCCGCCCGGCCTCATGCAGCCGATTAACAGCCAGACGCCCTGGCAAATCGCGGCATGTGACGTAATGGGACCATACCCCACAACTCCTAGCAGAAATAAGTTCTTGCTGGTGGTCACGGATCACTTCACTAAATGGGTAGAACTTTTCCCCCCTTAGGAAGCTGACAGCTCGAGTGATCTTGGAGAAGTTGATGGAGGTATTCACCAGGTTCGGGTTCCCTGAGCAGTTGATTACAGACAACGCGTCGTATTTCACTGCAAAGGTGTTTGTTGACACGTGCGCCGCGCTGGGCATTAAGCACAAGAAAACAACCACCTACCACGCTCAGTCGAACCCAACGGAACGAGTCAATCGCAACATCAAGCACATGCTTGTCGCGTTCTCTGAAAGGCATAAGGACTGGGATACCTACCTTCCAGAGATCGGGTTTGCATTGCGATCAACTGTGAACCGATCGACTGGGTATGCGCCTTCTTTTCTGAACCTGGGGAGAGAACTGCCGAATCCGATGGAGACTGTCCTCGCGGATCACAGTGGAGTGCCAGTGGCGACATCAGCACAAGCTGAATACGCAACGCAGCTGCGCGAGAAGCTAGCGGAAGCTTTACGTAAAGCACGAAGTAATCTCGGCACTGCTAGGGCACAGCAGAAGGCGCAGTACGACCGCACGCACGGAACGTACACTACGAAGTGGGCGATCTGGTGCTGCGGCGCAATCATGTTCTCAGCGATGCTAGCAAACAGTTCGCAGCCTCGCTGGCACCGAAGTGGTCCGGGCCGTACCGAGTGCGAGAGAAGGTTTCCTCGCTCGTTTATCGGCTCGCGAACATGAAAGGCAAACCAAGCGGCGGACCGGTGCACGTATGTGACTTGAAACGCTACGTGTCACGGGAGGAGCACGAGGACTACGGCCAGTCCCCCTCCAGGCCGCAGGCGGCGGGCGAACGCCGAAGTCGAGTGAAGAGCCCAGAGCCGCGTTACTTCCTGCGTAACAGGCGGAGACAACTCTGCATGGCAGGCCGCGTTTGATGTTCTACGGGAGCTGCGGTAATTCACGCGCAACACGTTCTGTGCGTATTAACCGTTTCTGTGTCGACATTAACCGAGCAGATGGATAGCCGGATGGGAAAGAGGTGCCGCCGGGACGGCTTGTAGAGGAGACAGCCTCCTCACGGCGAACCCCCCCCCACACCCTCCATCGTCGTCGTCGTCGTCGCAGCCCCACCTCAGCCAAGCATCGCCACTGACGCCCTGACTGGAGAGTTCGCCCGGTACATCACGCCGCCACCTGCACGCTACCCGATGGCCCTCACCACCGGGCCTGTACGCAAGAGAGGTCCGGCGACCAACTGCCAGCCCAGCCGGGAGAGCCAGTCAGCTGCCTCGGAGCCGCAGCCACAAGGGCGTGGCCACCTGGGACGTGCCAGGGTTGCGTGGAAACCCCCCATGGCCTCTGCTACCCTCGAGGCCATGGCGCTGCACGCCGAAAAGGGAAACCCCCCAGCCCGCCAGACCGGAGGAGCCCTGGCCCAAGGCGGCAGCCCAGACCATGCTGGAGAGGGCAGGCCGAAACACTTCACCGACTGGCTCATCTCAGTCGCCACCAACCACCTGAGTGGCGGCGTTCAACGGGTGCGGTCCAGACCACGGGGCTGCCGACGCCTGATCCACGGCGGCAGCAATGGCGGTGGAGGCGACAGCGGAGGCGCTAACTGGGGAAGCTTGAAGCAAGCAAGCAGGCACGGCAGCGACCGCAACGAGGCCAGCGGACATGGGGGCTGCGGCAACACAAGTGGGGGGCACCGGCGACACCCACGGCAGAGGGCCAACCGAAGGAGGGCACGGACCTGGACCTACCGTCCTAGCCGTCCTCGATGATGAATAACAAGATATTCTCATGTTTCAGCCTCTGTCGTTCGGGGGACTTCTTAAGGGGAGGAGGATGTGGGAGAGCACGCGCGCCCATGCTTCCTTTCCCGTGATAGCAGCGCGTTCAGCCTGGCAGCGAGGAGGAACTGGTCGCTCGAAAGGGGCAAGGCAGCCTCTTTCGGAGGGCCATTGTTCCCGCGGCCAGTGCGCTCTATCCCCCCCTTCCCGACTCGCTGGAACGGGGTACTCTCCCTAGGCGAGAGAAACAACCCTCGCTGGGGGGAGGGGAACCGGAGGTTGAACAAAACCGACAAGGAGACGGAGAGACGGGGTCTCTCGTACCAGGCGACCACCAGGTAACCTCGCCTCCGAGTCCCCCTGCGAGCCACATCGACCAAGGAGTAAGCCTTACCCTTTGTTCTCTTCATAGAGCGGACGATCCCTCTAAGCGACTTTTACGCGGTATTGCTAACGTAGCAATAAAGTGTTGTTTTGCTGATCTAGCCTGTTGCCTTATTCGCCCGAACCCATCGTAGCTGCGAGACTCGAGCTAGGAAAGGGGGCCGTTGATACGCGCACGGTGCGACTGTGTGCGGCTGGAACCGTAGCTAAGCTTCTGCGCCAGCCGTACATAGGGCGGACCCCCTTCAATTGCTATGTCTAAATTATCAGGCAAGATATCAAAGTGTGGCTGGAGGCTCCAGTTCACTGCCAATAAAGTACAAGACCACCACAATGGCATGAAACAATGTTCACCATCCGAGTTCCCGACAACATTAAAATTCGGTGACAAGTAAAGCTTTTGCACATACACATACTATGCACTGTCTAGGTGCACCCACAGATTTTTCATTCAGATGGTGCCCTACTTGGATATCAGCAAAAGTTTGTTTTAAAACACTGCACTTTGTGTTATTGCAGCTCCTCTCAAAATCCTTTTGTAGCTCAGGCATTCAGCCAAACAACACAGCTGCCAAATACTTTCGGAAAACAATACAAAGAGCAGTTGTTCTCAGTTCAAAACTGTTAACTTACCAGCTGAGCAACATTGTCAAAGAGCACCTTCAGTGTTTTCCTGTATTCTAAAAATAAGGCTTCGTCTTCGCCCTGTAGAAAAAGGAATATCCAAAAGATAATTACGATAAGAAAAATCTCAAATGGCTTCATACCATGTAAGCAGCACAGCTCATTAGTCTGCTGTCAAAATATTTCTGCTAATGGTAACAATGACAGCAGTGAAGAATGCACTGGAACAAGGAGTTGACAAAATTATCAAAGAACAGTTGAAGTATTGCAAGGAGTAGCTTTTCCCTTTGTGTGGCTGTTACCTAGACTGTTACCTTTTTGTATCACAGGACTAATTATATTCTCATCAGGCTCAAAGTTCATGCACAGTTGTAATACATAATAATATCTCAGGTTTTACGTCCCAAAACCAACGGTATGATTATGAAGGACGCCGTAGTGGAGGGCTCTGGAAATTTTGACCACCTGGTGTTCTTTAACGTGCACTGAAATCGCACAGCACACGGACCTCTACCATTTCGCCTCTATCAAAATGTGACCGCCGCGGCCGAGATTGCCCCCGCGACCTCCGGGTCAGCAGCCGACCACCATAACCACTGATCCACTGTGGCGGACCAGTTGTAATGCAGACACCATTAATTAAGTCAGTAGGGTGTTTGGACTGTTTTCCTATTATACTTATGCTCAAAACAAGGGTAAGTTCAGAGGATGCCTTTGATGCTGTCAGATAAAAGCAACAGCTTGTCAGCACTGCCTAATGCAGTGCAGCAGCTGCTTCTGTGATTATCTTGCCGTTTGTAAGCTTTCCTGAACCATGCTTGAACAATACACTTGTAGAGCCCAAGATAGCAGTCTTACTTGAAGCCACCTCTACAGTTTCTAGAAACCAGAAAACATTTTCAAGTTGGAAGCAGAATTTTAGTTACAAAAACAATGCAGCTTCTAATACTAGAACACACACCCCACCCACTCCTTGTTTTAATTGAGAAACAGGGCAAAACAAGGCAACAAGAACTCACCTGTCGTTCAAATAAATAAGAGCTGTCATATTTGTATTTGTTAATTACTATGTACAACACCGCCTGAAAGAGAAAGACAAAAAACATCATTAGCAATGCAAACGAATGTGCAGCTATAGAAACCACAGCACAATCACTGCTTTTACACTTATTCTCCGCAAACAATTAATGTGCTTGGCAAAGACAAAGAAAGGCTCTATGGTTGATTACTTATAACTTGGGCCCTATTACTACTGAAATCCTGCCACTATTGATGCTCGCAGGCGCCTAGTTTTAATGCTTAAAAATATTGTGCAAGTTAGTTGGGTCATGAGAAAAAAAAGCTTGTTTTTCTTTACAGTATGTGATATATACCAATTGATTCGAAATTAACTGACGAAATCACTATTTGCTTCGAACGTAAAACCAACTATTTACCCATCCCTAAAGATTGCCATGACCCATATGGAAACACCAGCAAAGCAAGCCCAGTTTAATAACAAGTTGACAACTGAGAAGGGTGGCAGCTTGGGCTACCAGAGAAATCATCATGGCAACTGAGCCCAATGACAGATGTAAGCTGCAGTGCATCTCAGCATATGCAGTTGAATGAGTGCTCATGTGTATTACAATATGTACTTTTCATTAATCGCAAAGCATTCAGGTTATTAAACTTGCATGGGCATTGAAGGAAATCCCCATTTTCTGAATGTTTTTCTTTTTTTTAAAATGCTCAATGATTGTACAAGATTTCATGCAAATATGTTCGTACATGTAAATCTAAGCCCATTCATAATGAACCAGAGCAACTTGTGGCATGAATACGATGATCAACTGATGGATTTAACATCTTGAAGCAACACCACAGCTAAGCGGAGCTCCATAAGAAGGCACTTACAATAATTTCTGACTCCAACGTTTGACACATGAGCACTTTGCATCCTGCCCCCCAATACAAATGCAGCTCCCATGGTTGGCAAATAAATCTGCGACTCATACGCGGCAGTACAAGGTCACAGCCAGTAAGCACTGCACATCTAACTGTTACATCTCCGAGTACCTACTAAGTGGACCAATAATAATACCAGCCAACAAAGGTTGATGTAGATGAGCTTAATTTGGTAAAATAGGAATAATAACACTGATTTTTTTTTTCACCTTACACAGCAGACATCAATAGCCACTTGTACACTGTTTAATGAAGCATTGCACTTCTCTCTCAAAGTACGAATAAATAAGCAACCTACCAAATAGCCTCTCTATAGCTCAGTACAAAAACTAGCCAACACCAGAGTATTTATTATGCGAGCAATTGAAGCAGTGATACAGCACTCCTCACACACTGTCCGTGTTGGTGTTATACAACATGAGCATAACATTATGTGAGCATCACAACACTAACTGAGGATGTTTTGTGCAATAAAAGAACACTGATGCAATTTCATTTTTTTTTATAAGCTTGGGAAATTGAAAGGTTCAACTGCAGTTATCAGAAGCACACTAAAGCCAAATCAATCTCAAAGAGTCAACAACAAAAACAACGACAATAAGAGCTACGCAATGTCATCTACGTACCCGACCCGCAACAACCGAGCTCCAAGTACTCACCTCCATGTTGGCCTTGTCTGGCTGCTTGTAGTTCCCTGGCTCGTGCTTGAGGTACTGAATGTATTCACGCGCAAACTCAGCTACGCCTTGGGACACGTCGTCATCTTCGTGTCCCAGAAACTGCAGCATTAGAGGGGAACCTTGGAGGCCACCTCAGACTGCACCAGCTGCCGGTTAGCGCCATCGCCTTTCTTGTGCAACCTGGAACCAGGGACCCCACAAACTCTACAAGGGCTAACAAACCAATAGAACAAAAGAGCGACTGATTCATGTGTTTAAATTAAATGTGACTGCAACCAGATTTTGAACTGCATAAAAAGCGTAGTTTTAGATTGCACAAATATACAAAAGCCTTCTTGCAATGAAAAAACTTTACATCAGAAATGCAAGTGGATGCATGATGAAAACATTGCAAAAGCAAATGGTTTCAATACCAAAATTTCATAAACCACCACTACTGCTACTTGATGCTCATAAACCTGAACGTTATGAAACAGTGCAGCACCTCGGCACAACTTCCACAAATCTGTCAGTGCCAGCAACATGGCAAAAATCTTGGACGTTTTCGATTTGGATTCTGTGAGTAACCAGCAGGCGCATGATAATACGGTGCTATCTAACATCTCTTAACAAGTGCATTCGATTGAAGCACCATTTTTTCAATGTATTTTGGCTGGCTGGCATTATTATATCAGCAGAGCGGCAGAAGCCATTTCCTTCATTACCAAGTGCATTTCAAGACCCCAGTACAATAAGTAACATTCTAAAAACAATTGTATCATAAGTTTAAGGCTATGCAGTGCTAATCACTGCAACAATAGAATAAAGTTGAGACAACAATGCAAAACAAATACAGTCGATCCCGGATATATCGAACTCGACGGGGATCGCGAAATAGTTCGATATATCGATAATTCGAAATACAAAATATGCGTATTTAAGGCTTAAATTAAAGCATTGCAGGCCTCGAGACAGTTTTCGGAAATCGTAACAAGCGCTAACAGTATGCTAAAGAACAAGGTGACAACTTCTTTTGCAAGTTACCGCACTTTATTTCGCATGAAAATAGTCCGTAAACGTGTCTTGCTTCTCGCACGCTGTCAAGTTCATCGAGTCATCCTCAGTATCATTGCAAATAAGAAAGTTTAGCACTGTCGGCCACAACAGCGGTGAATGAAGCTGAAAGCCCCTGCAAGCACTGTAGCGCGGTAAATGGTTATTGGAGGCAGCGGCAGCGTTGACATCTTCATAACCGCACGGGTCCACTTCCGCGGGCACCGGCAACGTCAGCCGTTATGCTCTCAGAAACAGCTACGTCGTCATCCGCACTGATGAAGTCGCTCGCTGCGCTCCCGTTCGAGATAGCGCCCGGAAATGCTAATCATTCGCAAAATTCACTGAGGCACCGAACGCCGTTGTCAGCGGCAACCAAAGTCGTCACCTGGCACCAAATTCGATTAGGAAACAGTTCACGACGGTGCTTTACTAGACGTCGTTCCAAGCACCAGTCATCATTTTTATCGCCACGAGCGGGTCAATGCTTAGTTCGGTTCCCGAATAAGAATTTATCAGTACAGGAACGAAGTTAGAAGTACACAAGTCCACAAGCCGCAAGAGACACCGCTGCCCACGGACAACAAACGATCCAAGCCCCCCACCGTCGACATGTTGGTGATAGCGATGGCACTTGTGGCTTTGTAAATTGGCGCAAAAAGCAAGAGCCTAGCCTCCGAGATGTGTGTTTTAAAACAAAAAACGACAAAAATACGTCACGAGATTGCGGATCTCGAAGGCCATGCTTTTCGGGTCCGCGTGCCGTCGTGCGCGAACGGAAGTGAATGCGAACATTGCGATGAGGCCGCCGAGCCGCTTCGCATTCTCATTTTGACGCCCTCGGCAATCGGCCTCTGAAAACACCATGTCCGTGCGTTAAAACCTGCAGATCGCGCATCAAACATACCGCTGCATTCACATGCGCGGCGCAACGAGCCAGATCAACGCTATGGAATAGCACCGCTTTTTCGTCACCAGCGTGCAAAAAGGGATCGGAATGCGCCCTAAAAATGATCAATATTGGTTAGGAAAACTGCACTTTCTGGGCTTGGGTGCGGCGCAGCGTTCGATATAGCGGATGTCTCGGCGTGCGGGAGTTCGATATACGCGTGCACCAGCCCTATACATTTGCATGGGAAGTTCAAGGGGATTTCTCAACTGTTCGATATAGCCAATAATTCGATATATCCGAGTTCGATATATACGGGATCGACTGTATTAAATTTGTGCATATCTTGTTTTCACATTAATGCTACAAAAGCAAACACACATTAACCCACAGCATGAAGAAGCCTATATACTCTCTATGGCATTTGGTGAAGCTTCTCAACCTTGAGAAGTTCCCAATTTAGTGGCTGAACCTATTCGCCTCGAGATCTTGGAGTGGCGCCCTCTCGCGTGTGACGTCAGGGAGAGGACTCGGATGCAGCTCTTCGCGCGCGCGTTCGCTACGTGAAGGCTGCTCGACGCTGCCAGCCTGTCTATCGCGCTCGAGTTATTGAAACATTGGTGGGCGAGTTGATAAAGCAATTTGTACTGAATGTTCAAGCAAAATGCCCATCGAAATCGAGCGGAGTTGCCATCAGGAGCACGTTCTGTGACGGTGATTGCTCCTGTTGTCGTCTGCTAGCCATCCATGTGCACATCTGCTTCTATGGTGAATTTTTCTTTTCGCGACTGTTCTATGGCCGTGGCGCACTCAAAATGACTTTCCTGCCCGTTTTCGATCACTGACTTCAGCGTTCGGGCTTCAGCTTCCATGTCTGCGTTAAAGCGCAATAAATGTATACCGAGTGCTGCGCGTGTTCGGTTGCCAAGCCTGTTCCTTCGATTCAATTCATACGTTCGGAGCATGACAAACGACGTGTGATGTCATTCAAATAAATTAAGTGGCGTTACCGGCAACAACGTTTGATTAAATACATATTTTTAGCAGCTGTTGTGTAAGCGCGTCGTAAGTCCTTTAAATTGAAACACGAAATAAACAGGGTGAGTCTAAAGGGGATGCACGACGGGGATATGAAATATCGGTAGGTTGTCCGAAGTGATTTTCTTTTGTTTTTGGTCTATTTTTTTTGCAACATATTTTAATCCTTACGTTAATAAATCGACGTTTGTTCACTCGTTCACGGTGGTCTGAAAATATGCTGAACAGAATTAGTGTAATCATACTAACGTTGATAAATATAAAGCTTTCGCATCGAAAGATGTATTTGCAATAAAACAGTGTAAATCATTCTCAACGGTCGACTCCTGATGTGGCTTGGTACGATCATTGTACTAAAGAGACTCGAGTTCCTTATGCATTTGCCTAAGTTGACTCGAAGGCGAAAGCCATCTTTTTCTTGAGTCGATGTATTGTTCCTTCGCCGCCCCCCCTCCGAATGCTTTCTGGACATAACGCGGTTTTGCATTGAAGCTTTCTACACATCACCTGGTTTTGCATCGCCTCCGAGATCGGCCCACCAATCACAGAGGCAATGCAAAGCGACGATGTCATGGGATGACGTAATCATGTGACATGTCGTTATGACGTCACAAATTTTGTCGGTCTGGGATGTCATGATGACGTGATCATGTGATGAATTTTCGCATCACTCGTGTTGACGCTGGCGATGCGGGACGCCGACGGTCAATTTTCGCAATTTATGTGGAATCTAAGGCTCCCACCTTAAAATATTCAATCTTGTTACAGCACGGTAAAGAATCACAATAATCAGCCACAGGGGCCAAAAGAAAGGTGGGAAAGAGCTCTCTTTGTCCTCTTCCTGGACACATTCGCCGGTTTTTCCTAATGTTTACGAAGCTGTACTATCGGTGTCAAGTGAAACGTGAACACTGCAGCGGATCGCGTTGCCCAAGCATTACAAATATAGTGCGCGCCATCCTGTCATTACCATTGGCAGGCTCGCACAGTCGAGTAGGCAGCACTGAGCGATCGAAAACATGAATGCGGCTCATATCTATCTCTAATCATAAGAGTCGAACTGTACCACGCGCACCACTGCAGGCGTTTCATTCCGAGCAATCTTATGTGCATCCAGCTCGCCCCAATCTATGCTAGTGGTCGGCAGTAACCCGCTGGTCCATGAAGTTATCGATTTCATTTTGTCGGCTGTCGTGTCTGCACAAGTCCACACGACTACAATTGGGAGTGGAGCGTGAATTTTCGTTCATCTCAAGTCTGTTTACACAACGCTGATTTTTTTCGAATAAGCCGCAAAATTGATCGCGCTGCGATTTCAAAGCAGCGGAGACTCTCTTTAACTCACTTGGTGGGGGCGTTCGCGCTTTCACGTAAGCTATTTCAACGCCGTCCAGCCCAGTGAGCGAAGCTACGAACTCGGGGGGCATGAACCTGACCGCGGTGGCTTTCGGTATACAGAAGATATGTTAAATGTTAACGTTTCTTAAACTCATGTAATGCTAGCAGTCATCTCAAGAAATATCATAACAAGAAAATGCAGCTAGTAGTCGAACGCCGTGCGACGAGAGCGAACTATAAAGAAAATGCTGCTGTTTCAGCCAGAGCGTAGCAGACGACAAAAGCCGAATCCCCGCCCTTGCGTCACCGGAGTGCCGTTCGTAGCGCCGCCATCGGTCGCACACAAGGCGAATAGCACTTACTTTGAATACGAGTCGAACAGCTGGATCCCCATCGCATTTACAAGCTTTGCCAACTTGATAAGAAAGTCCACATCTTCACCCTGAAGAGAGTAGATAAAAATGAAAGCATTTTATTTCTCTCTCTCTCAAACACACACAGACACATGCACACGCACACACACACAAATGTATTACCGTATTTACTCGCATAATAGGCGCACTCGCATAATAGGCGCACTCGCATAATAGGCGCACCCCCAGTTTGGTCGCGAGAAATCAGGTTTTTTAAATTTCCGCGCATAATAGGCGCACCCCGAACTTGGGCGTGATCAGTAGGGCGGTTGCCTGGGCGTCGGAGTAACCTTTGCACCGGCGCCGGCGCGCCCGCATGGAACGTGCCATCGCGTCCTCATCAAGTGCGCTTTGAGTTTCCTGTCGGGAAAAGCGTCGTCGTTATCGCGTTTGCTACCTCGACCGCAAATTTAAAAGCTTTTCGGCTTTCCGACGCGAGCTTTTGCCTTTGCTGCCACTACGCGACTTGCACAAGCTCGGCAGACTTTTGTCGCCGTTGATTTCCCGGCCGCGAACCTAAACATTGTATCACACGAGCTGCTTTTGGATCAGTGCTTGAGTGCGATCGTTTCAGCAGCCCAATCTTCATGCTGTCTTGTACGAACTTCCCGCGACAACATGCCGAACGGTAGGCTAGGCCTAATCAGCGTTGGTCACTTTTCGGTGGCGGTCGCGGGCGGTCAAAGTTGCGGTTTTGTACGGAATCAACACAACTCTGGCTGGCGCTTGTAACACTCGAATGGTGGTTCGCGATTGGATTGCAATGTCTTGGATATGGGGTGCGAGCCCGTGAAATCGAACGATCGGTACCGTTCAGCGCACAAAATTTCGGCCGTGATAATACGCATAATTATAATCTAGGTGTCCTGAAACGTAATCGGCGACTTTCCGCAATGATGCTTTCTTTTCGTAGTTTTTTTTTTCCCGCGTTCATTTTGTTGGCAACGCGGGTCTTTCGATGGTAATTTTTGGAAATTTGAATGCTTGTAAGCACACCGCATCGCATGCCCCGATTCTCGGACACTTGAGTCTGCATGCTCAACACGTTTTGCGCTAGTGTAGCCTATGAAGACGGCTGTTTCGGGCTGTAGTGTGGCTATTCGTGACTTCGGCGACTTCCGTTATCAGCGGTCTATGCTGTAGTCGGAAATAAAATTTTAGGAAATTTTACCCCACGTAATAGGCGCACCCCGAACTTGGAGCCGGATTTTCTGGAAAAAAAGTGCGCCTATTATGCGAGTAAATATGGTAACTGCAAATTTATAATAAGTGAATAAGAACAAAAACAATAGATAATAGGTACTGGTAAGTTTTTATAATTACAGTCGAGCCCACATATAACGGCCCCACTTAAGACGAACTTTCGCTTAAAACGAACGCTACCCGCGTGACCGTGGAACTATACATTATTTCAATGGCACAAAATCGCAGTTACAACGAACGTCTCCGAGCCCTGCCGATCGGTTACAGCGAACGGAGTCGGCGCTCCGGCGACTGCCCGAGAGACCACTTTCGACCACCGATAAGCCATCGGCGAGGTGCCCAAGATTCTTATTGTTAAACGCCGACCCTGCCTCCACAGCCGTCCATAATTTGTCGCTCTCCCCGACCGTCTTTTTGTTGCGCACCCCTCCGTCCTTTGTCCCCCCTGCTGCTCCGAGCACCCCGCATTGCCAAACGAGGCCCGCGTTTTCGTTCCGTGTAACGGCTGTTACACGAACGACCGCGACCATCGGCCGGTGGGGCTGCGCAAGCCCCACCAAGTTCGATATTTCGCGATCCATCCCGTGTGACAGCCGTTTCACCGTACGAGCGCACAGAGCGGGAACGGGCCCTAAATTTTCTGACACGCGAAAGCCGGCACCACTATACGATTCTCTGACCTCTGCGCGCAGGCCACTCTCCAAAGTTTTCTTACGCGTGAGATGCGTGTTTCGTCGACCTATCAAGCAAGCTACCCGAGCCGAGCTACTGTCTCCCCCGCGTGTTTTGGCTTTCAAGGTCGCCTTCCCGCCGTTCTCGCAAGTCTGCCCCCTCTCTTCCCTCTTTATCACAACTCCTTCGCCTGTCTCCACCGCTCTGCGACGCCGGCCACGCCGGCTCGTTGGGAAGTTTCTTTTTCAGGATAGATACGGGATACGGGCAATACGGGCACGCACACGGGCGTACGGGCCCAGAACAGTTCTACTCGTCCCTTGCTTGTCTGTCGCACGTGCGCGTCTTGCTCGCTGTTGGTGTGCGTGCGTGGTCGGGATGGCGGACGGGGAAGCCTGCAGCGCTAGCAGATGGCACGAAGCGAGAAGTGCTGGACATTGCTACCAAGCGAGCCATTCTAACCGAGCTATCTCAAGGCGCTAAAAACTGCAAAGCGGCTGTGGAGATGGTGAAGGCTTCGGGGCGGCGGTGACGGCTACAAACGTGCAAAACTGTTTCCGCGAGGCCGCCTTCGTCGACGTCGGACCCGATGCGGAGCCTGAATTTTCCGAAGAGGACCACTCCGGCGGCGATTTGTGGCTGCGCCACTGCGCGTCGTTGACTCCGATATGGGGGACATCTGCTGGGATGATTAATCATTACGGCCGATGATGATGCTGACAGTGCGGAACCGTGCACGGATGTTGGCATTGTGAATGAAGTGCGCGGCAAGAGCGATTTGGAGGAATCGCATGACGATGACGACGTCGAAACTTTGTGGAGCCAGCGCCCACAAGGCAGCTTGTCTATTCCAAGGGCCTTGGCGAAGACCACGCTGCCGCTTTAAATGACCTGAATACCGCCCTTATCGCATCTGCACTGTCGAAACACAAGCATTACGGACTTTTTTGCGAAAAAAAAAAATAATTTTGTGTTCTGATCACTTGCAACTTTTTTTAAAGGTATGTTTCATTTACTACGAACTTCGGGATACAACGAACGGATGCCACGTCACGCTCAGGTTCGTTATAAGCGGGCTCGACTGTATTGCCATTGGTTTGCCAAACTAGGCAATGAACAATGAAAAATACTAATCTACAAAACAAGACTATGTTGCATTTGGAAATCAAGATCTCAATCTTGCATCTCTCGTGTATTTTAATGCTAGAGAACTAATTAAATTTAGGTTGTTGCTACAGCACCAAGGACACAGATGCACCTGACAGTCGAAATTGGAAATCTTGCATCAAATTTCCTACACTAATCTGGAACAACTTCTGCTGTAGAGACACTCAGTGTCATTTACCCAAGTGGAAAGATTTACAACTCTATTTAGCATTGCTGCTACAAGAGAATGGCTGCACCGTACTGGGCCACTTGCTAAGTGCTGTAGCAAATGTTTCATGATATCAAGCCATTGTAATGAAGGACAGTAGCCACACTTATGATGAAAGTGTGTGAGTGCTCGCAAATGACAAACACAAATGTGCATGCAAGGATGCAGTGAAGACAAAATGCCCCATTTTTCATGGAATACATATACCTCAAGTTTTCCATCAGGCAATCTCATCCCTAATGATTACCATGCATCCTATTGCAATTGTGTCATAAATATAAGATAGACCTACCATGTTGCCCAGAGGCAATGACAAAGTTTATAAATAATATTATTACAGTCGAACCTCTTTATAATAGACACTGATGTAACAAACAGGTATAGAGACACTAGTGTGCCTACATTGAAATTGGGGTTGACAAGAAAATGCAACAGTAGTACGCTGCTTATAAGAGGCACCTAAAATAAGAGACAAGAATTCCTTCCTGGTGCATGTCTCTTAATAAAGGGGTTCAACTGTAATAATAATTGCTGGGGTGTTACGTCCTAAAAGCATGACATGATCATGGGAGATGCCGTAGTGGCAGCTCCAACAATTTCGACCACCTGGGTTTCTTTGACGCGCATCTAGATCTAAGCACATGGGCCTCTAGCATATTCCCTCCATAGAAATGTGGCCACTGCGGCTGGGCTTCCATCCTGCGACCTTTGGGTCAGCAGTCGAGCACCATAACCACTAGACCACCTTGGTGGGTAATGAAGTAAAGTGAACTCAACAGTGTATGCGACATTTTGCAGACCGACAAACCCCCCACAAATACTGCATGGAAAGTGGTGAGGTACCCACCTCAGCTACCGTGAGCACACCAGCCCTCTGAAGGACCACAGAGAGGGACTCGACAAGGCGTGCCTTGTCGGCTGGGTCCATGCCCTTGGCCAGGATCTCACACACACAGTCACACGCCGATTCTCGCAGGGCTGGCAGGGACAGGAAGTGAACCAGTGCGTCGACAAAGCGGTCATTGGCCACGAGCCCAATGTCGATCCAGGCCACGTAAGCACCCACCACTTCCAGACATAGCCGACACAACTCCACACCAGCAGGGCTTTGGCACTGGGTCGTCTGTTGGGATAACATAGGCAATGAAAACATGACAGAAGCTAGATCACTTCACAGGCATAAACAAAGTGATGATCATGAAAAGGCCTCCGAGATCTCTTTTGTTTCACAAAGTGTTCAACAGTAAGCTTTGACATAACATTTATTTATGTGGAAGAACATTACACAAGCAAAAAAAAAAAAGTGCACTGCACACCGACAGCAGCAAAATGCGCACCACAGAAGCTTTCACGGAGCAAATTTTTGTGTCGGAGAGGGATTGGCCCTGAATCGATTTAAGGCTCAGCAGCAAACAAGCCATGAGAGAAAAACACCCATGAGAGCTGCCTTTTAAAGTGATGTACGTGCGGGGTACTTGATTTGCAGACCCGCTCATTCGCTGCTTTTGTACTCGCGTATGGTGTCAGCTGAACAGCTTGTGTCGTAGGAACTTGTAACGTCAAGCGATGCTGCTACGCACAACGTGAGTGTTATGTGGAGCAGTACCACTGGATGCCACAAGAAGCTTTGCTATTGAATTTGTCACCCAATAAGGCTGTTTTCTTACTTTTTGGAGCTTGCTTTAGATAATATAAGTTTTTCGGATAATCAATTTTATTATTCGGTTCCCGTGAAGATAGAATCAATGAGATAACACAATATAGATAACTACATATATTGTGTCCATGTCAATCAAGTCCCAGCTTGATATTACGTACTCTACAAAATCTGTCTTGAAGGTGATGCTTCCAAAATCCATCCATGCAAGCCTCAATGCAACGTGAACAGAATTAAAAGTCAATTTTCCTGTTGGCACATCAAATGGAAATGTTCGGTGTAATTTGCCTACAAACACATGAGAAACAACTTTAAACTAAACAAGAAAAAGTAAAACAAAATCTGGAGAAGGCTGTGCAGCACTCTGCATAATTGTGATAAAACAACTGCAGCAGCATTTTGCAATGCAGACACTAGTACATCCAGCATGCAGGCAATTGGCAGACTCCAATACTCACTAGGATGGTGTACCAGGAATTCACCAAGTCCACGATGTGTGTTTCTCGGATGTTGTCCTTCAGCAGTCTGTTGCGGTCCTGTTCCTATTGAACAAATATTAGAGAACTCACTGTTCAGTCATAAACGAAGAAACTGGACAAAAACAAATCAAGCAGGCCAGTGACAATATATTAAGGAAGTGCAAAGCCTTTTCTATGTCTACTTCGCCTGGGTAAATTAGCCCTAGCTATAAATATTATATTTCACGTTACATGAGACAACAGCACTTGAAGTTGAGCAATGTGATAAAATAAAGGTAAGGTAACTATGAACTTATCTGAAGGTACTGCTATTAGCATGAGAAACTGCGTCGCAGCCCATGAGTCGCATAAACCCATTTCATGTGTGCACATTTGTAACAAGAAAGAAAGAAAGATCTTCATTACACCCCTCCCTTCACCCAACGGTAGTAATCTGTATTGCCATTACAAATCAAGTCACTGATGTCAAGTAGTACACCAAGTGCTCCAGCAATACCAATTCTGGCCTTTGCACATTTGTGGCCAATCGTGCCTTGTTCCTTGAAATTTTACCTCGGTTAGCTGTCAGAGAAAAAAGCGGCAGCACAAATGGGACCTAGTACTAGTAGTAGAGGAGATGATGGTGCAAACTGTGTGGGCTCGTTATCACCAGCTGTAGAGCGGACAGCTGAACAGGCAACGGAATGAGTTTGTGTGTGCGCAAAGTGGATGAGTGAACCAGGGGTAATCAGGCAGACCCATGGTGGAGAAATAAAGTGTGAAAAGTTAATCAAGGCTCATCTTCAATCCACCAACTGATAACAATAGTAATAATAATAATAATAATAATAATAATAATAATAATAATAATAATAATAATAATGCAGACTTCAGCTTAACTGTTCCTTGTAAACAGTAGTATCAATCCTACAACTAGATAAATACCATCGTAATCAATGTTCAACATGTTGATAAAGACTATTTTCTAGCATATAACCCGCCCTTGCATACGACCAGCAGCCCTAACTTTAACTCTAACAAAAAGAAAAAAAAAATAAGCATATAACCCGCACCCCCCCTTTTCTAAGCACATTTTCCCATTTTTTGGTGCATGTTATAAGCGAGAAAATACGGTAAGTGAACTGAAAAACAAACTGAAGTTCTAAAATCTCTACACCAACGAGGAAGGAATGAAATGGAGACAATCACGGCAAGGTACGACAAAACAAACCTTGGCAGTGCGCGGTATCTCGCAGTCGGCGATTTCACCATTGATGGCGAGGACGACGCGCAGGAAAGCATCCACAGCAGGTGGCCCCAGTGACAGTGTTTGGAGAATGTCAGTAAAAAAGCTGGGCCAGCGCGCAGGGTAGTCCCACAGGAACACCCAGCACACCAGCTGTGCCACTTTGTTGCGGATGAACACCTTCTCGGGAATTGGGGCATACACCTGTGCAAGGCACAAGAGAACACAGCGTCTCACGACCAGCAGTCAAACAATAATGCTTCTTTCTGGGTGAGTTGGTTTACAGTTAAATGCAATGTAACAGCGCAAATAAATGGTCACGGTAGGGACGCTACACACACAAGCGCTTACATGTAATTTCGGCAGTCTTAAAAATTTTTTAGAAGATGGCAAAAGGATGGTGACCGTCATGCAAGCACATACGACAATCAGCAAGCATGAAGTACCAATAAAATCAATATATATTACAATATCTTTAGACATAACCTGAAGGCACCAGGTAAACATGCTCCATTTAACAGGAGTTTCTTTCACCGAGGTGCAGGCGTGCAGCACTTAAAAGCAAAAAACCGACTGAATTGGAGGCAGTTGTTTCGGGGCAATCCCGGTTAAAGGATTTCTGTTGACCGAGATTCTATTGTAATAGCAATGGCACGCTGCCTGCATGCTGAGAGAAACCAAAGTGCACCCCACGCATTGTCATAATGCTGTCATTACAGGTGTGTGCAGTTTGTGTTCTGCATATAAGCGAAGAAAGACAATGCCACATGCACTCACCTGCATCTGTATCCACTGGCTAATGAAGGTCCGCATGGCTTGTTGGTCACCCTCCTTTGCTGCCTCATACCTGCAGTAACGCACACTCAGGCACTGCTCCCACGTTTTGAGTCACGAGATTAGCTCCCGTATTCCAGAACGTCCCTCGACTCAACGCCCCACCTTTGACTTCGAAAATGTTTATGGCAGCGCAACCCCCCAAGCAGAAATGGTCACTGCGTATTGGTGATAATCAACAGCAATGTTTGATAATCATGACATCATCTTTAGTTGGATGGTGGCGCTGTGATCAACATGGTTGAGTGAAGCGAACTCCAAGTCGAGGCTCGTTTGAGAATACGGAAGTAGTAGGAATACTGATTTAGCCTTACCCTGTCTTTATGTAATGTTCCAGAACACTCAGGCAAAAAAACTTCACCGAGTCATCCCTAGAAGGTAGAAGAAAAAAAATTCAAATGTGGCATTTTCGCGACAAATGCGGTCAAGGACTAGCAAAGGTGAGACGAGATTTGTCAGCACATAATGAAGGACAGCTGACAGTTAGATGAATGTTTAATAGCACTTATTCCGACAGAAGTTGGCACCCTGCGTCAGACATAATATAAACCAGCAATTACAATGGGAGGAATGTGCCACAGAAACTTTCAGTTGCAAATGTAATGGGCGCTGTAGAAAATTTCTAAAGTTGCACCTTGAGAATGTTCCTTAGTGGAAAGAATGGAACATTCACAGAAAAAATTTATATATCATAATTCATCGAGCTTTTGCAGCAAGAACACTAGCATCCTCAAACATATTCTTATGTCCACAAGATGTCAGTAGTTTCCCACATGAGTCAATTTAAAACATCGCACTTACTGAACAGAAGGCTGCAGAAGCATCTGCATGGAAAGCTGCCAGCCATTTGGAGCACTCTTCAGCTGCTCGAAGTACTGCAATGCCTGCGTTACCAAGGCAAGAATGACGGACGAAAAGTTATATTTATCGAGAGAATTAACATTTTAAAATTGGTACCAAACACAGCTCAAAGGTGGTGGCAAGTCTACAATGCAGTGCGCTATCTCAACACGAACAACTCTTTGTTCATGTAGACTTGCAATGCTTTGCTGCCTGAGCGCATACACAAATATCTCCAATTACAAATCACAATATTTTTAACAGAGCATCTGAAACAACAACTTCCTTAAAGCCCTTAAAACAGCAGTTCCTACTTTAGGAATTTATGTACAGGTTATAATCTTAGTGTCAACTACAAATGTCATATTGCCCTGGTGTGTGCCATCACAAAAGATAGCTTTAGCGTGCTATTAGTTCAGGACTACAAGAATGCCAGAGTCAGGGACAGCAGTAACATCACTGCTGTTCTTGCAATAAGCTAAGTACAATAAATCTGAAAAGTCCTTGCATTGTGCAAGTGTTCCTATAATAGAAAAACTGCAAAAGGAATGCATGTTAACGATATTGCCACTACCAATACTTTACACAAGCAGTTAGGTAGCGTATAGCAGTATGAGCTTTCAGCGTTCTCTGGTTAAGCTTTGTGTCAAAAGACGATGGCGCTATTACTGCTCTTGCTTCCTCTCAAGAACCTGGTGTACCAAAGCGAGTGACCACGAAAAAGTACTTGTTACATTAAAGGACTATAAAGAGATACACTAAAGCTGTTTAATGGCAGCAGAACCCTACTGGCAGAACACTTCTGGAAATGTTTCACGGCAACTTAGCAAGATTTCAATGTCAGTAAGATTGTCACCTATTCAGTAAGATTGTCACCTATTCAGTATTCTGGATGTCTTCTTCTAAAGAGCATTCCTCTTTAGTGCCTGCTGTCCATCTAACCTGTGAACAACTGCACTTGGCCCACATGCAAACATGCTGCGCCAACAATTAAAAAGCTGCAAATCTCACCCTGGCATGAGCAGCCTGGTCCCCGTTTGCAAGGAATCCTTGAATCACCTGAACGTCCATCGTGTTGGAATGTCAGGTTCTGTAATTAGAAATTAGTGACATTCTTGAATTTTTTTTCAAGTAAAAGCATGTTACCTTACTGTCCAAAAATTGCAAATAAGCAAGCGCTCCCATTCAGCCTGTCATTTTTTGTAAATAAGTTTAGTACCAGATTAAGATGTCTTACAAAGGCTGGGATAATCTAAAAATTCAATGTTTATTTCTGTGGTCTGAGCAGTGCTTCCCCTACGTTATCAGTAAAGTGACGACTTGGGCTAGTTGGTTCATATTGTTCTGCGAACAACGTATGGAAAATAAAACAGTTGAAAGTTACGCTTCATCCACCTGTCACACGGCACATGTAATGTAATTCACCGTGAATGAGATTAGGTGTTCATGCCATTTTTGTTAATGCTACACCGGCAAAGTGAATGACATTCAGAGATAATTGCATTCACCCAATAAATGCGTTTCCCGAACTCATGCATACGCAACATGTGTAATCTTGGCAACAGGTGGGTTGGCAAAAAATTAGTCAATAACTTAAAGCAAAATGTAATCACTGCTGGGGTTCTCATTAATAGCTGTTGTTAACATTTAGATGACTTTTTGACGTACAGAACGATAGTTGAAGCGATCTGGGCAACTCTATTCTTTTCCCGAAACTTCGACTTGATGCCAACAGCTCCAGTTGGCCACGTTGATAAACACTTGTCTTTTCTTTCTTCTTTTTCAGTTCGCCCTTGTCGATGGAGTGCTGCCACAGTGGCAAGGTAGGGAATATCACATGCGATATTTATCTGCCAGTTATGGAAGCGAATACTGCAGTTCCATCAGTGGAGAATAAAAAAATTGGGGGACCCTTAAGCTTCGCCTTTAAGAGTTGAACGCGATAGCGATATCCCTGTTCCTAGTGCGTACTTCAATCAATTAGTGCATACCTATGTAATGGGTAGCATGCTTTAAACCACGAGCAATTATGAGCGGGAAATGTTTTCGAACTTGCTATGCACCCACTACGTGGTCTTAAGGGAATACGCGCAGTAACGTGTGTGCCTTTTGTAATGGGTTGCCGGCTTTGAACCACGATGTCATTATGATATTCACATGTTCTGACGCCCGATGACAATATACGCTTGTACCACGCACTATTATTGCGATATTACATGTTGTCTTGTGACGCCTGTATACAGGACATGTGTGTTTGTAGAGCATGAAAGTTATTTTCACTGCATTTCCAACCAGAGGAAGTTATTTTCACAGAAATTACAAGCAGAAGCGTGGCTGTGTGGTAGAACACTTGCTTGCCACACAGATGGTCTGGGTTCGATCCTCACTCGGACCCGGAAATTTTTATTATTTATTTTATTTGCATCTTTCTCGATTTTTCGGTCACGGACAAGATGATGATTTTTCGCTCACAACCAACGCTGCCGCCGCTGCAGGAAATTTCTGCGAAACGAGCTCTTATCGCGTTCATAATAAAAAAAGTGCAATGGACTGACGGCAAACATCGGTATCCAATTGCGAATGCCATTTTGTATACACATGTAGATCAGGAACTCAACACTGCCATGACATTCACTACAAATGTCATTTACTGCAAATTTACTACATGTGCCATGCGACAGGATTATCAACCTGTGTCTGTCCGAGTTCTTCATGTGATAACTTCACTCAGCTTAGACTCAAGGTTCACCCACTTTATCATCTGGATCAGTTGGCCTTGAGTGGCGAGTAAAGAATGAACAGGATGAATGGAATTGCTATTTCAGCACAGTGCTCTCCAAATGGATATTAGATGTAGTAGCGGTAAGACAGCACACGGCAGATTGCTCACTGCAATTATCAAGTGGGTGCATATCTCGTGCTTGAAGAAGCCTGAGCTTCACTACATTTCACTCAAGGCCTCCCCCCCCCCCCCCCTTTTTTTTTTTTCATGCGTATGATGGGTTCAGAAGAAATTTTCCTGTGTTGGCAAGCTTATCTGCGAAGTTTTCAGCACCTCGCATTGAGTGTCTGTTTACTGCACCCAACTTCAGACAGACTGCCGAGTACGACAGGTTGACACCCTCTCTCTCCTTTCTACAATTGCGCGCATTAAACAGTTCCCAGGTTCCCTTGAAGATCATTTGTGAAGGGAAGCTATTGAAAAGGAAAGGCGCTTGGCCAGCAGCGCGCTGCCATAAACCTACTTGGCTTATCTACCTAGCCGTCGTGCTTTGCAGGGCAGTTGACTTAACTACATGTCGCGTTCGTTTCCCGCAAACGAGTGTACGACAATGCCGTTGAATCGTCCTCACCCAACAATTGTTTTTGCATAGAAATTCACACTAAACGCCGGTTCCCATTCTATGACACTGACTGTCACAGCAGTTTCCTTTTCTTTTTTTTTTAAAATTTGATGTTCACGAAGTATTCGCTAATCTCGAAACGATCAACGAAGGTGAGTAAACCACCTGCACGAGTTACAAATGAAATTTTCACGGTCAACACTTCGCAGCGACTCTGAAACTGGAGCCAGCACATGTTCGTAAACACGAAGGCCAAAATCAGCAGCGCTGACGCAACGACAGCTGTGTCGAGAGAACCATTACGGCGCAGGCAAATCGAATGCTCCTTCGAAACGCTCAAGCACGTTTCCCAGAAGCTGCGCTAGGATCGAAAGTGCGCCGCCAGTCGAGAAGAGATGAAGTTGCATACTGTAATCTCCTGAAATGACCCAAGGTCATTCTCAGACTTTCTCTTCTTAAGATAGATGCAGCCGTTTGACTGATATGAATGGACCCTTACAACGGCGACAGAACACTTCATAATAAACAAAAGAAAAAAACAAAAAACACAGCAAGCAATATGAAAGGGTTCCGCTGAAACCAACGAACTACACAGGAAACTACATTCGCTTCCACAGCTAGAATTATGTCTGAGAAATATACGAATAACGGAGGTGCGGACACGATAGCGGCCGTTGAAAAAACGTTGCCCGAAGGCATGGCATGCCACAACCATCCAAATTCCAGGTTAAGCCCACGTGCAATCCAAACGTAACAAAGTGCGGTGGTGTATTCCTCCGGATGGTTTTCGTTAAATCCGCGTTTATGGCTTGCACCTACCATACAGTGCTGTTCCCGTGACGATGCTTACTTACGGTCATGTTTTAACCACGAAGTCAGCGAAGGACTTCGGCATCTTCACCGCCGCCGACGAGGCACATGCGATATCACTTCCGATACCATATAGAGACACACTGTCTGCACTTCAAAAACACCCAGTACAGCTTCGAGGTGTCTACTGCGACGCGCTTGTCGTGAAAAATCCTTTATATTAATTAAACGTCAGCACGCGGGCACATTAAAGTCGATGAATTAAAATCCATGCTCTGCCACCTCAATAATAAAACGCCATGACTCGTTGACAGGTTCCGCAATGCCGCAGCAAATGCAAATATTGTTATAAATTCTTAAAAAACAAAGCTTGTTATATATACTTATTTCATTTATTTGTAATAAAGTTTTGTTATTGAAATTTATATATTTTTATCATTTCATACCGAGTTGTATTTAGTTGCTGCGGGACCGCTACAGCTCCTTTCTGTGCACACCGCCAGCAAAATGAAGGCCAGCGGTTTGGTGAGTGACCAATTCTCATGAAATTACACAAAAAGTTCGCGTCTCGAGATCGAATCAAATTGATCAGTACAACGTAGAGTTTGCGGAATGTGCGAATGCTAGCAAGGTTGTTCCGCAAAGCTATTTTATAACGTTAACTTGGTACCGCATGTCCACGTGTGGCGGCCCGATATGCTAAGCCTAAGACACTGCCATCTGAATCCCGGCTTTGCATGTGCATTCAAATCTAGTGTCTCTACAATGTGAAGCTAATGTTGACCTCCTCGTTATTTGTGCGTTTGCGTAATCCGGTGGAAATGGCACAACTCTGTATGCGAAATGATGCCTGGAGTGGCTGCTAGTTGCCGGGTTACCTCCGTGTCGAGTTGGTATTCGATGTAATCGGCGTAGCGCAGTCGCGGTGTTGTATTTAATGGCACAATACACCTACCGGTAAACCAGCTAAATACTTGTCGACGCCGCCAAAGGGCCGACGCATGCTCGAATTATGAAGACGTATTGTTGACTTTCACGAGAATGGAATACAATCGCATGTAATGACACCTTCGTCGTCGGAGGAAGGTATCGGGTGAATCGTGTGCAGTCATTTTTCTGGGCAAGAGCTATCGTTTTAACAGCATGACAGCTGATGTGACGGAACAGTGCACTGATTTGTAGCATTGACAGCTCAATGCACCGGCGTGCATGAACGCTTGTCGATTATGCGGTTGTTAGTGCGACTCCGTGGAACAGAAACTGGTTCGGAATCGTTCTGAGAGCTATGTCGTATTTTAACTGCCCACCTTTTCTATTTTGTGTGCTCGCAATCGGAAGGATCAGAAACAGGTACTGTCTGTTTGGTACCAGTGGTTTGTCCGTGCCTTACTTTAACCAATTATCGCGCGATGTGTCTTTACAGCTTAAGCAGTATGAAATCATCGGGCGGCACCTGCCAACCGAAAAGAATAAGTACCCCGCCCTGTACAAGATGATGATCTTCGCCCCTGACAAGGTAGTGGCCAAGTCCCGCTACTGGTACTTCACCCGCAAGCTGAAGAAAATGAAGAAGACGAACTCTGAGATCGTCTCCATTCGTCGGGTGAGTTGGTTCCAGCCTGTCGACCACTGAAGGCTAAACTACTAATCGTACTGCGCCACTTAAAACCCAGCCTTGGCCTGTACATGCCTTGATTGGTCAGAGGTGACGCTAGAGCAACATTGGCAAATGTCGCATGCATTTTCCGCCATCATCATTGTGGATTCTGCACTGAACATTTTGTGGACATCACGTCAAGTTTTCAATTGACACGTTTGCATGCATTGGTGCTGTATACGTCATACCTAATAATGACCACATCCATTCTGATACCCCTGTTTTGGCACCATTGACTCTGTTCACTTGTTTGTTGTGCTGCGAAAACTTAGAGAAACATGAGGTTATGAACACTATTTCCTGTAAAGAGTGCTTTCACAGACTGAGTGCTTTCGTTGTTTCGAGGATAAGTGACATGACAATCTTTGGCATCATCTCCATATTGTGGCTATGCCATAGTTTTGGTGCGAATCCCAGCAGCATGTCATCTGCTCTTCTGCGATTAATGTAATAAAAATGGGACAAAAAATTGCCCTTTGCGTTGATCTCTTTTCCATCTTGAGTGGCCAGGTGCACAAATTCATATTTAAAATTTTGGCACATCTTGCTAGGCCACTGCTAGGTGAATGAGATTGCTGCTGTTCTGTTCTCCTTGAAAGCGCAGTGCTTTGATTTTTTTAAGTGCCACAGCTGAAACTCTCAATCATTCTCTGGACTGCCCATTTAACTTGTATTTTCCCGCCTTTTGTGTATGTGCCAGATCTACGACAAGACTCCACAGAAGGTCAAGAACTTCGGCGTGTGGCTGCGGTACAACTCCCGTAGTGGCACACACAACATGTACCGGGAGTACCGGGACATGACAGTGTCTGCTGCTGTCACCCAGTGCTGTGAGTGCCTTGAAACACCTTTTCACTATCCTCCTGCATTTGGCCTGTTCAACTGCACTGGGAAATGGGAAAACTGAGTTTCATGAAAGGCAGTTGTGTACAAACATGACATGGAGCCTATATTGTTGTACTAAGACATTCATGGGGAACGTAATAGAACAGATTCTTGGACGTAATGAAGTTAAACATACTTTTTCAAAAAGCACTACGGTGTTGGCAAATAGCATGAGCTTTCTTGCGAGCATAGCATGGGTTGTAGTTGTCAAGGTGCCACCATAAATGCAAAAGTGCATCCGCTTCATCACAAAACTTTTTTCTTTATCAGATATGTATATATGCTCGTAACAAACGTCTTATTAATTAACAGGTGCTTTTTAAAGATTTAAACTGCATGTGCATTTAGTTGTGAACTTTTTGTTCATTGCGCCCTGTACCGTTTCCAGCATGGGTCTTGTCTGCCTTTGTTGGTCAGAAATGGGTGCAAAAGGAAAAAGCTTTTGTCGCATGCATGTCCACTATTGTGAACATTGCACTGAACCATTAGCTGACAATTAAGATGGTCTTATTGGCATGGTAAACACATCAGCTCTCGTTTTGATTCTTGACTCGTGATGTGGATGTTATTGCTATGCACATGCACCAACAGTGCCATATGAAATTCTGTGGCAGAAAAATTTCAGGATTGAAAAAAAAAACTTGTTCTGATAGAAATCTATGGCTGGGACCTTTGATTTCAAACTGTGATGCCTGTGGCGATATTGTCCATGTTCGGTTTCTCAGCACTGTTGGTTTCTAAAACATGCTTACTTGTATTCCAACCGGACCCTGGTATCGTGAATTCACATAGCAATTAAAGAGCCTAAATGTTTATCGTGATATGGCATTGGCCATAAACAGAATTGTTGAAACACTGACAGTCGTAACGTTGAGGGTTGCATTTCTCATCTGTTGAAAGTGTACCTTTTCTTATGGCTTGCCACAAACCCTTGTTGCTAATGTGAGTGACATCAGGAAAAATGAAATGACCATTTACTGCAGATCGTGACATGGGTGCTCGACACAGCGCCCGGGCTTCCTCAATACAGATCATCCGTGTTGAAGAGATCCCAGCCAACAAGTGTCGGCGACCCCACGTCAAGCAGTTCCACGTAAGCCCTTTTTTTTTTCTATACAAGTGAATTTATCTCTGGTTCTACATTTCTTTTTGATCGATTTAAGACATGGGAAATAGTTGTGTGCTACTGTACTTTTGGAGTCATGTTATAAAATGTAAAGTTAATGACTGTATGTAGTTCCATTAGAAGATAGGCGTAAACCAAGTCTTGTTGTCAGGCACTTTGTACATAGCGCCCTATACCGTTTACCAGCTGTGGCCTTGTCTGCCTTAGGTTGGTCAGAGATGGGTGCAAAAGAAAAAAAGGCTTTTGTCGCATGCATGTCCACTATTGTGAACATTGCACTGAACCATTAGCTGACAATTGAATGTTTTCGTGATGCAGCAAGTGCATCTGTTCTTATTTTTGCAGACAGGCTACTTTTAATGAGATAGTACATCTTTAAGCGACTGTGACAATGAATTTCAATACATTTGAAACTGTTTTTCATTGTTGTCAACTTAATGTAATGGTCATACATCACTGCCAATTCAATAGTTTCATGCTTTCAATGTGTACAGCAATTGATAATTCTCTGAACTCCAATTGCTTGGCATGTGTTATACAGTACTGCTTTGCCAATGGAATCGCTGTGCTGTCGCGATTACATTGTACATATTTTTATATCCAGGACAGCAAAATCAAGTTCCCCTTGCCGTCGAGGAATCAACCGGAACTTCCATGCCCCCCAGGTTCACAACGGTGCGACCACAGGCAAAGTTCTAGACTCCCTAAGCTTCAAAGGGTTCCCAATAAACTGCTGTTGGCCCGTAATAGTGTCTTGTGTTTGCATGGCTACCCACCACGGTGGTTATGGCGCTTGACCACAGACTCTGAGGTCACGGGATTGAATCCCGGATGCGGTGGCCCCGTTAAAATGGAGACAAAATAAGGTCACAGGACTGGATCCCGGACGCAGCGGCCCCGTTACGATGGAGGCAAAATGCTAGAGGGCCGTATGCTTAGATTTAGGCGCATGTTAAAGAACCTGAGGTGGTCGAAATTTCCAGAGCCCTCCACCACAGCATCTCTCAATCATATTGTGGTTTTGGGACATAAAACCTCAACAATTGTGTTTACACGGCTGTGTCATAGTGGAGTTTCATAACTTGCTATAGTTGGTTTTCAGACCATGTGGGCATTGAAAATTGTTACAAGTAGGCTAACTCAAAACAAAACCAAGTGTTCAATGCTAACTGACAATAAAAAACATGAAAATTCTGTAAAGTGCAGTTTTTTAAATACACTCAAAGTGGGGAAAAAAAGTTGAAATATACCGACAATTAGCAATACTTTAAAAGGGACCGTAACATGACCTTTTCACAGACAGGGTTTGTCCAGAAATTAGGATTGATTCCCCCCTGCCAAAACGTAGTAAAGGAGGGGGGATGTGTCTGAGCTGGTTGTGTAATGGGGAGTCTGCTACCAGTGCACCAGTTGCCAGTGCTCCCCGCAACATTTTGCCGGGCCTTTTTTTATGGTTGCAGAAAGAGTCCTTCCTCTTTTCAAGCCACTACACGCTTGTCCCTAGACTGCCTTTTTACATATTTCAACATTTTTTATGGTTTGCACAAATTAGACTTTCCTAACTTAGCACCACAATCTTAAACAGAAAAGCTGCCACTGTAAATATGCTGCGAAGTGGGAAAGCCATGGAGGCTAGGCTTGTCAGCTGAAAACGCATGCTCTTGGCTCCGCCATATCTGAGAATACTACAGTGGAAGCACACGGCTTGCAGATACTAGCAGAAGCAAAGGGGGAGAGAGAGTATATTAGACTGATGGCAGCTCCCTCTTCACAGTGGCATGGACAATTCAATAATGAACACATTTGAAAAACGATTTCGGCAAAAGTTTTCCAGCATAGTACCTCTGAGATTCCAGTTTGTAATAGGGTTTGGTGAGGGCCCATAAAAACATGCCAATATGCATGCACAGTGGAAATACGATAACGAACTGGTCGGGTGTGCAGCTCTTCACTGCCCTAGAACGTTCGAGTATCCCACAAAATACCATGAAAATTACCGATAATTACCACGATGCTTGAATTGCCATTGTGCCAGAAAGTCCTCTAATTGGTAGTATGAAATTACCGTAGCAGATTGTAGAATATGTGCCAATGCTTCAATCGAAGCAGCCGCTTAGTCAACTGTTGGGTAGCGGTGACTGCTCCTGAAAGCAGTCGCGTTAAAGAGCTCGTTTCGTAGAAATTCCGGCGCAGGTGGGGTTATGACTTGGTTATGAGTGAAAAATCGGCGTTTTCCGTGAGTGAAAATTCGAGATGCAAATAAATAATAAAAAATCTTTGGTACGAGTCATGGTCGTCGCCAGGATTTTCTCTTGGGGGGGGGGGTGCAAACGAGCGTTGCATCGCGGCTGGGGGAGGAGGAGAGCACTGGACTAGCTTGGGTGAGGGCAACTGCTGGTGAGGCTTGAGGGGGGGCAAGTGCCCCTTTTGCACCCCCCTGCCGACGCCCATGGTACGAGTGAGAATTGAACCCAGGCCTCGTGCATGGCAAGCAGGTGTTCTACCACAAAGCCACTCTAGTGCTAAAAACTTCATAAAAAAAATGTTATAAGAATATCATGTTCATGTTTACGTGGGAAGCAGCGCACTGAGACAAGGCACGAAAAGAACGAAGAAAGACAGGACTTCGTTCTTTTCGTGCCTTGTCTCAGTGTGCTGCTTTCCACGTAAACATAAACTATCACCAACTCGCCCAACTTTCAACTTTACTGAGAATATCATGTATTGGGAGGGGTCTCCTTAACACATGTAATATTGCGTGGCAGAATCATCGAATCGCACCAGGCATCAAAACCTGTGAATTGCACAATAAAAGGGTTTTTTAAAGCTGCTTATCCATTAGAAAGTGTACATGTGTGCGTGGCACCTCACAGACGCGTAGTGGGTACTTCGCCAATTTGCAAAAGGAAGAATTATGGCGCAGTGGGCACTCTGACACTGCACTTGCAGTAAACACTCAAGGGCAGTTTCAAACGGCCCATGTTATGTGCACTAACGTTCCTTTCCTTGCAGCATGGTTGAAGGCCATTGTGCATGGGGCTGTATTACGCTTTCGAGTTCTACTCTTGAAGGCGAGGCTCAAGCGGCCTCCAAATTTTTTGAACGTCTCTTTGCCACGAGCAGTGCAACTATATGAGAACACTGATTCACATAGGAACAGCTCGGTGCATGAAACAGGTTTCAGGCAGAAACCGAAAGTTCTGGCCAAAATCGCGCATTGCGCACGAAATGGAAGTGGACATCGTAAAAAGAGTCAACACCCTTGTCCTACGTTGGCCATCCTAGATGTGTTTCATTGTACACTTAGTGTACACAATGATACAGGCAGGCAACATCAACAGACACAACTTAACATTTATTCATCTTGTATGTGATATATAAAACAAGGATTATCTTTTGTCCTAAAATTATCACAATCAACATGGTGGGTCTGTGTGTTCCGCAATGAGAAATGGCTAGACTATACAATCGAGTCGGTGCTAAACCTTTTGCATCAGTAATTCTTTGTCAGCGGGTGCACTGGAAAATAGACTTTGTCCTGGAACACCTTGTCTGCAATCTGTCGCTTCTTGACGTGCATAAAGTTGTTCATCTCTGTAAAAATTGAAGAGACTGGTGAACACAAGCTCGTGGATTTGGCGGCTCCTTTGGCGAAAAAGCGGTGTGGGCCAAGTTTCAAAAGATCAACGCTTGCGACACCATGCTACGGTATATAAAGTGCTGAATCGACAAAAACGTGCACAAATGAATGCACAAACAGGGGCACGAAAGTTTGTGCGTGTTACCTCCAAACGTTCCAATGTTCTGCTTATGCACAACAAAAAATTCCAGGATTTCCTATGCTGTGTAGAAACAAGTTTCAATTTTCCTTCAAAGTAGTAGTTGGAGTGTTGCAACTTGGAAGTGCAACCCTCTGAAGAAATGTTCACTTTCTGACATTGCGATAAACAAACTTACAGCAACAGATGTTATCACAACAAGATCTAAAAAGTTTGTTCTGCAATTTTTCATCCATTGGCAATGCACACTCAGCTGGGGACAACTGCTGAATAAATGTGTGCAACAAGTAGACAACAGGCTTCAGTAGCTCGGCAAAGCTGACGACGATCAAGATAACTATTAAAGGGACAGACAACCGCTCAGAACTCTAATTCAGATAACCCCACAAATGGAAAGATTGTACGTCGTACTGACTAAAACGAGCCCCGTTTTTCTCATTAGATGCGGATTCATTTTTTTATTTCTTCACTAAAGTCAGTTTTGGCATCTCACGCGGTAAGAAAGCAAAGATGCATATGATGGCGATCATGTGAGCTTTGACTGGTGCACATGGTTGATGGTCCCCATATCAGTGTTGAAATACAATACATTTTTTTTTTATAATAATTTTTTCTAATTTAAAATGTGCCGATACACCTTCAGTTTTAGTGAGCAGAACAGTGGCGCCGCCTTCGCTTGACGTATGATCCGATGCTCATGAACTGCAGCAGGCGGCCTCTGCGATTAGCTCTGGCAAGGCGCCATTGCTACAGCTAATCATGGAGGCGATGGGCAGCATGAAACTTAGCTGAGGGACTAGTGGTGCCTGTAGACAAGTTGGAGAAGTACCCTGAACGCCTGGCCCACAAGGCGGTAAAGGGATTTCTCGTGACGACGAGTGCTCAGAAAACTTGTTCTACCGGCTTTTTATATTAAAAAACAAAATGAAGGTGGTAAACCACAGCTGTACTCAATCCTGCAAAAGTAGAACACTGAGTGTAATTAACAGTTTGCGGAGAGGGCTATCGAAATGGTTATCATTCCTCACCATTGCTGGAGGCGGCACTCGTACTTTTTTAGCAGCTTCTCAGATTGAAAAATTCTTACAAAATATCCACGCGCTCTTGAAATCAACCGCTGCAGGTTTAACCACTACTGAGGGGGGAGCTTTTCGTCGTGCCATAAAAATCAGCTGTAAGTTCCTTTAAGGCAAAATGAACGCCTAATGATTTTGTAAAATGCTACTTACCTTCATCGATTTCGTTTTCACAGACTTTCACCTTCTTTTTTGCATCGTGACAAAAGCAAAGAGCAAGGTCAACCTACAAGAAAAAGACACTTCATTAAAGGGGAACTACAGGGTCATATTCTAAAAAGAAAACTACACAAAGATAAAAAACAACAACAACAAAAAAAAAATGTTGCACATGTCATTTAAAAACCTCGGTTTACTGCTCTCTGATTACTCATTTCTAATGTGAAAGCAGATGTAAAGACACTTTAGGCAAAACCATGTAGTCGTTCAGCGTTCCACGCAATCGTGATATTTACCGACACTGCTCAGGTCGATCAAGTTTATCCATTTTATTGGGGGGGGAGGGGGGAAGGAGTGCTGAAGTCTTGCAAAGGATGTTAAAGACTAAGCAGAGTACGTGATGGGGCGAAGATTTGAACCTGCCACCCACTGTTTAGCATTATGAGGCCGCAGACACCAAAACGTCATGGTGGTTACTATGAAGGCCACATCAGATTTTTCCTACCTTGTCTCAATGTAACAGAACTTCCCCAGGCATATCAAGCAGCATTAAATAAGCATTTTAGAATGCTTCGGTAAACAAGTGATCACCATGATGGCGTTAATGTTAAGAGAAAAGTGTAGAGTGATTGCAACTGCAAGCAGACGAGCACGACAACGCGACAGGAATGTATCAAAATGCTGTTGCTGCCATATCTGCGTTAGTCATGCTTTATCTGGGGCCTCCCCAGGATGTGTAGTTGAACTAAATGAAAAAAATTGCATTTTTTCACCCAAAAATATGACAGACAAAAAGTTGTGCTGGACAAAAGTGAAATCTTGCCTCTTGGTCTGCATTGGGAAGACCAATGCAATACGATCGTGATGCACGTGCAAGAACGCATGCCATGGCGTAGATCTGTATCACCATGTCCGCCAGGTTGGCCAAAACCATCTGCTGCTCAATGATTCCCTGCGACGGTGAGTAAGTTTTGGCAACAACATTACCATTGCATGTGTACAGTTGACATGACAAGTTTTAAGTTTATGGAGAGTCAGATTTTCCCTAAACAGGCAGTCTCAGTTTAAGATTCGCTCTCTGTACCAGCGCATGCATCGACATTTAACATTTAACATGTAACATTTTACGAGAACAAGGCTAAAGCTGGATTTAATTTCGTATTAAAGAAAGCTACACAACACACTGTAGATATATTCGCACACAGTATAGGTGCACTTGTCACATAACCAAGCTATGTGAAACTGCTTGCAAATAAAGTCCACCTTTGTTCACGTCTAATCAAACAAGAATTTGTAGTCAAGTACTTCAACTAATGTGAGATGGTCATGTTTGGGTGAGAGATGATTGTGGCCAGACAATGCAAATTTAGGTGCTCACCAATGGAAATCTGACAACTATGCATGGGGGGACGGTGCTTACTGAGCTATGGCAGAGCACTGGGTGGTCAATGGGAGATCACAGACACAAAGTATCATAAAGGCTCCTGTTTTCATCATATAAGTACGACAATATTTCAGCTTGGCATCCCTAGTGTACAGTGTTGGCGCTAGTGGCACTAGCAACTGTGCACTAATAAGTATTGCATTTCTTTGTGAGAGCACAGCACATTTAATAAGCATAAATGTGCATAGAAACCGTTCTAATAGCTTGAATTTAACAGAAATTAGCACTATGGAAGTAGAGCAGCACATCCAGAAAGAATTTAAAGGAGATGAAATGACATCTGGCACAATATACTTACTCCGGCAAGCAAAACAATAAATGATATACTTAACAATTTCTTTAGAATAGACCTGCGCCTACATTTGAACGGTAAGTGCATTCCCTGAAAACTCTCTAGGTTATCAATTGCACTGACAGACCTTTTCTGGGAAATTGACGCAAGATCTTTGGACAGACAGGTAAGCACTAATTCAGAGAGGAGCACTCTTTGGAACACTGCATAAACTTTGGGCTTTATGGTGTCTAGAAATACAGCTGGCTTGATAAAAAAGGGTGAAGGAACAAATGCTAATTTTTATACGACACTTGCCTTTCCATAATGTTGTAAAGTTAATTCAACCATGAACTTGAGGCGTTTGACGCAGTACTCCAACGTATCGGCTCCACCCTGCAACAAGAAAGAACTTGTGCTACAATCAAGCAAATGCTGAGAACCAAGTACACACTGATCAAGGATAGCAGGCCTGCAAGGCACAGTATATATGCTCATTGTGTAACCTGTATACACAATTACAATTTCACAAACTTCACTTTTTGCATCTGTGCCTGACAATTTGGCCACATTGTGCAGGCTTGAACTCATATTCCTAAAGGGGAAGCTGTAAGGATGCAGTCAGTACTGTGTAAGCTTATGCAATAAAATGTTCCTGCCTTAGTATCCAATATTTAATGCCCCTAAATATTTTATACACACAGAATGATTCTGTCCAAATGCTTATAGACGATTTGTGTGGTAATTTTAACACTTGGGCATTTTTCAACGAGTACCAAAGTGCAGGAGGCATGAAAACACACAAGAATGCATTGATATCAAGGTCAGCAACATTGTGATGCTGCTAGGTCATAGCAATGTTGACAGGCAGGGGCCCAGCCAGAAATTTTTATGGGGGGGGGGGGGGGTTGAACCACCCCCAAGCCCACCATGGCTATGCCAATGCCGAAAGGTGCAGAAGCAGATTAGACAGCTGCGTTACGAGATTTCAATGGTTTTCCCACTCAGCAGTAATTGATTTTTTAGACATGATTGCCACTGCATGATCTATGCATGGCACTTTTCTTTTCGCAAAGCTCAAGGCAGGTTAAGGTCCCGTAAAGTGGCAAAGCCTGGCTCGAAAGTACAAGGTGGTACCCAAAAGTAACCGGACTAGTGCAGTGTTGGGCGGAGCTACCGTAGTACGCACTTTTCCAGCTAGGTGAGCATCATGCCACACGTTTCGAGTTCATTGCATGTGATGGATTCTCCCAGGAGGATTTTGTCTGTGTACAGTGATCTTTCTCATGTAATCAATTTCGCACATATCATGGCCGCTTTAAGTGCGTGCTGATATAAAATTTTGTTTCGGTGTGGTAAGAATAGAACTTTGACTGGTCATGAGTAACAACCTTGGATGGTAAGTCTGGGTCACTTCGGAGCTGTTCTTTCAAAGCATGGCCTGTTTTCGCTCAATCATCTCATTGCTTGTCTGTCGAAATTCGAGGCAGAGATTTCCCAGCGACCCTTCTCATTCCCAATTCTTCTGTTAAAATTCGCTGAACCGAGCTTGAAGCTATACCAGATAACTTCTCCAACTCTTCAATGGTCCGTCATCGGTCTTCAAGAACAAGTGCACAAGACTTTTTGATATTTCGTCCATTTGTAAAGTAGGCAGCCATCCAGAGCAAGGTCAGTCATATATCGACAATTCCCCCTTTTTTTTGGCTTGTGCGAATAGTAAATTTTAGGTTCCAAGCGAATAGTGATTTGGTTCGAACAATTTCGAATCGAATTCGAATAGTATATATCGAATATTATAAAGACAAATGAGCATATTTGTCATGACCCAACTAACCTGCACAGTATGTATTTTTAAATGAAACAAGGCATGTGCAAATTTCATTCTTTTTGGTTCAAAGGAAGTGGAAGCAACATTGAATAGTAGCAGGATTTGACTTTCGGTAGAATGCAAGTGATAACCTGAAAAATATGTTACGTTTTAAAATTGACTATACTTAGATAAACTCGAAAAAGGAAGAATCGACGTGAGGGTAATATATTCATTTAACCTTGAAGTGAGGCGTCACGGCAGTGCGTATTTTCCCTGGAAAGGTGTGTTCGCAGTATAGCACCTCTCCACTGCAGTGAAACCACCTTTACAGGGGAGTCACATGCGGACTAATATACTCCTATTCGTTCATTTCGAATACTTCGAAATTTCTAATAAGTGAAATTCGAATCGAAGCAAATTCGAATACATTAATATTCGTTCGAATATTTGAAGTGCTCGAATATTCGCACAAGCCTATTTTTTTTAAATAGAGAAAGTCACTCATGCCCTTAACTTTTTCCTACCACAGCGTCCTTGTAAACAGTTTATAACATTGCAATAGTTGCCAAGTCATTTTGGTGGAGCACGAAACAAAATTTCACAGCTGCCTGCTGCTCACTTCAGTCTGCCATCATGAAAACAATGCCAAGTGTGTGCAACTGATCTCATGAAAAAAAATCACTGCACCCAGAGAAAACCTTCCTGGGAGAAGCCAACAGGTGCAATTTGCTTGAAAAGAGTTGAGCGACGCTGCCCTAGCAGGACTATAGCATACTACGCTCGCTCCGCCCAGTGCAGCGCTATTTCGGTTACTTTTAGGTACCACCTCGTACGTACAAACGTCCAGTGCCACCTGCATGATTTTCCTGATGCACAGCAAAGACAACACAAGATAACATCAGTGACTCACTTGCAAGGACGGATGCAGAGCAGAGTAAAGCTCCAAGTCTTGGACAGGATTGTCAGCGGCATCACGACGGCGTTCCCATATTTTCTGTAACGCTGTCATAGGATTGGCCAGAGGATTTCTCAGTTTCCTGTATTTCAAACCAAGAATAGCAAGGCTCAAGTTTATGGCTTGAAGTTTCTAGATTTGATAGTACTTGAATGACATTTACAGCTGCAGTTATTCGGTCACTGTGGGAGTCCTGGGAAATACGAGATTTTTTTTTTGTCAACGCAATAGTGTACATTCACCAAGAAAGAAGAATGCAACTTCCCTTATTGTTCTTCACTGCACAATAGCGTTAAGACCTAATCTCAAAATTTCACTAAAGCAGCTCATTGTTATTGGTTGACAACTAATTATTTCATTACGTAACTTTCAGTGCTGCACTGAAAGTTACATCACTACATATGCTGCATCACAACAATATAAAATACACCGACAAGTATTTTTGGCAAAGTTTAGATGACACTTTGTTTGGAAAATTTGGATGATGTTTTGTTTGTGTAATGTTTTAGTTTTTAAATATTTCAAGCAGCAATATACATGCTTGTAATGTCTTAAGAGATAATCAAATAATAAAAATTTTAGGCTATATCAGATTATTTCGAAACACTTCATCGTCAGCAATGATTCAGTTAAAAAAAGAAAGATAGTGCATGAACTTTCCATCACACTCTTCAAAGTTGTAGTGATAACATTTAGACATATCCACATACCACTCATCATTTCTGTACGAACTGAACAGGTTCTACCACACATTTCCCCAAGATTGTGCAAGACTTCTTAAATGTCTCTGATTTCATCCATACCTCTGATTCTGAGGTTACAACAATTTTATCGCACAATGCCTCAAGAACATACAGTTGAACCTCGTAACGAAAGTTTAAATCCAACTTGAATATACTTTCGCCATATCAGATATTCAATGTAGACATAGATGCTGCAAACAATTAAACAAATTTGTAAATACATAGACTCACTCCATCATATTCTTACATTTGGGCGCTATGGTATATTTATGTGAAAGAGCTGAATGAATGCAAACAGGCAAGTAGTGAAGGATATCGGAGATGGAAATTCTGTAGGACAAACTCGTCATTCTACAAATGTGGCAGGCCACTGACTTCACAATTGGCAGTCACGAGATCAAGTGCTGCTGCTAACCACCAACCCCAACGTGTACACGACATCACTGCAAGCTCCCCGTCAACAAGTGCTCGTCATCACAGCTCCAGAACTCACCACATAGAACATTAATGTCTAGTAATGAAGACCTGATCATGCTCTCTACAGTTGTAGTGACAGAAAATTTCATACAGTGATGCTATCTCATAAGGAGTGATAACATTCATTACATGAATAAGTCAACGATTATGCACACATCCAAAGACTAATTGAACAAAATATACTCACAATATGAGATCAGCAAGCTGCTTTCCAGTGTACTGCAGACCCATCAGAGCAATAAATAGCCGTAGAATTTCATTCGTTCCCTGAATAACAAGCCAGGAAGAAACAAAGCAAACTCTTCACACAAGAACATGGCATAAGCGAGTCACAGAACAGCACAGGGCCTGCTTAACAACATTCAAGCTGCTTAACTACATTTGAGTGAGCTATTACTCATAAAGATTTTTGACATTATATGCAGCACATGTGAATGAGTCTGGCTTGAAGTCTGTGTCAATCAACCAGTGATGCATCATGTAAAAGCCTGCAAGCTAGAGTTTGAAAGATGCTTCACTATATATTTTGACAGAACGAAGGCTCTGTGAAGAGGTATGAAATGGTTAGCTGAAATAAGTTAAGTACAATTTACTATTTACTATTACTACTTACTATTTCTTGTATATTCGCTGGTTTAGGATTGAATAATCTGCTTGCATGCACATTTCACTGCTATGCTATCAGCCCACAAATTCACACAATCTCAACAAGCCTGCTAATTATGTAAGCCCTCGTGCACAGCCCGATCAACAGCACATATATACACAGCGGCAAAAAAAAAGAAAGAGAGAAATAAATGCTGGGTGACACCAAACTTGATGATCCCACAATCCACACAATATACAAATGCAATTGCTTCTACAAGTGACTCACCTCAAAAATGGAGAGTATTCTGATGTCTCGGTAATACTGTTCAATGGGAAGTGACCTCATGAAACCCGAACCACCATGGATCTGAAGGCACTCGTTGACTACATATTGTCCAGCATCTGAACTGAACACCTGCAGGTCACGAGTAAAGAAAAGAAGACAAGAGCAGAAGAAGTGACCTGGTGAAACTCGCAAAACTTGAAGCTTACACATCCCTACTTTTCAGAACCAGTGGCTCTGCTGGAATACATCCCTGCGATATTGAAACGTTCCAAACAAATGTCTGATGGTACAAACTTCTTCAAGCACTGCATCTCACTCCACAAACTAAAGTTGATGAACAAGGTCAGCACACTTCGCGGTAACGCAAAGCATAGCAACGCGGACAAGTAGTTGCCTTTGATAAACACAAAATTCAGCAACACGAGAGCATTCTTGTTTAAAAACGGAGGTGAAAGAATCTTTGCAACTCGTTGTATAAGAAGTTCATCTCTATCTTAGTACATTGAATTTATTTATTTGAAGCTTAATGCTTCATGCTGTTAATTTTAGAAAATTTAGCTTAGATTATATTGCGATCACTGGCCTGAATTGTAGATATAGTTATTTTTGTGAGAAACACTTTTGTCTTTCATTGCTATGGTTTTCTGCAGGTCTATGCAGGCTTAAAATGTGTAATTACTCTATGAAAAACAGCAAGAAGTGAAAACTTACCTTGACTATGGCACATTCTAGTGCGCAGTCAGGTTCCTCGACAACGTCGATAATTGCAGATGCTACGTACACCATACTTTCTATTGCATATGTCAAACTTGTCATCCTATAAATTTTGTCCTGAAATGAACAGAGCAGAACCACAAGCCCCTCACTGACCTTGCCTCACTTAATGCAGTCACTGATTACACTTTTCAGAGCGCTGCTTAGAAACACCTGTTTTTGCATTGAGCGTCGGCGTGCCTCGTCCTTCGTAACCGAGAGAATGAAGACAGTGAAAGATGAAAACGCGTAGTGTTGAGAGGATGGTGAAAGGATATAGAGGAAAGCAGAGTGCCACACGAGACTATGAGATGGTGCCATAAGATTTGCAATCTGCACAGTTGAAGCAGTGGAATTTACCACCTAGACCCATCTGTGCACCTTCTAGGCCGAGGGACCGATGAAATAAAGACATGTAGAGCTGTGATGAAAATTTGCCAGTAACATTTTTTGAAGCAAAAAAAAAAAAAAAGAAACTTATTCCACTAAGTTCTATTTCCATCACAAATGGATGCACTATGGACCATTGTAGGAGCCACATTTTGCACTGATCCATCCCTAAAGGTTGCTGCTTCGTCATGCTAGACTAGCCATTACTACTTGTAGTTTAAACTAGTGAAAATAATATCTAAAAACACAATCACAAGAATGGAGATGAAGGCAAATGCAAGGTCATAGTAATTTCTGGTTCATTCATCCCAAGAACCACCTTGGGATGTTAATGCCAGCTCTTATCCTAAGAAATTTAGGACAGCTGCCAACAAAAACATCCTAAGTAAATGATATGTTACAAAAGCCTGCTATGATTAACTTTATATAATTTCTTTTAATGGCACATTATTTACGAGTTGATTAGGGAAGAAATGGTCACCTTGATGAGGTAGAAGTCACACAGGGGTTTTTCAAACTGTACACGTTCGACGGCATACTTCGAGGTGTATGCTGGAAAAAACACCAGCAATACCATCAGTGAATGCACGGTGCAAAACGAGTGCATTGCTGCTTATGGGAAAGCTCCCGTAACAGCTCTCATTATCGAAAATTGGCAATGAAGCCAGCATGAGCTTGTTACCGATAAGTTCTCTAAGGCCACCAGCCAGGGCACCTCCCATTCCAAACCTGCCATTGTTAAGTATATTCATGGCCACCTAAACGGGGGCAAGGACAAAGAAAAATGTGCAAAGACAAAGTTAACGAGGTGAATGAGGCCAACTTCTGTACACAGTAGGTTTTGAAATGTCAGACCTGACATCAGTGGCATTAATACAATATGACACAAGGATTTTGCTTATGTGGGGGCTAAGTACCACAATTTCTGTACTATACGGAATAGCAAGTTTGGTGTGCATATTCCTTCAGGTGGTTGTGATAGCAGGAAAACAGCAAACTCTATTTCATGATACCATGTCACACCTACTAACGAGGCACTGAAACCAAGATCGTTTCTTGGGCGGACAAGCATTAAAGGGGTACTGACAGAAAATTTCGCTGCCGAGATAGCCTGCAGGATCGATTCCCGTGAACATGCGTATATCATCTGCAAAATATCAACAGCGAATATAGCTTGGAAGGTATTTTACAGCAATTTTGAAGTTTGAATTTTGAAGGTGTTGACACCATCAAAAAAAGGGACCCCATGGGGACCCCCTTACTTCCCTCACGTCACCACGCGGCAGTCAATAAAACAAGTTATGATGACATCAAAGGCGCAATTTTTCTTTTGCCGCGTTTGTTCCAGCAGTCTATACTTCTCGGCGGATGGTCGTGAGTCCATGGCCGCGGCGCACGCGTTGAAAGTTTTGCGTTTGGCGACACTGCTCTCCCGTTTCCTATTCGAAAGGACTTCTTGATGCGCACCGTGCGGAAGTGCGTCACAGTTCTGTGTGCTAGCTAACGTGGTCGAGAGCTGCACATGCTAGGTGGTGATAGTTGCACCCGGCGGCTTGTCGTTTTTGGAGCTCTATCAAACCGAAACTGAAACTGGTTGGTAATGAGGAGCCTGTAATTAATTATCTGCTGCACGCTGCAGCAAATGAGGTGCCGTGTTATGACTAACAGGCCCCCCAGCAACACATTGCAGCAAAAAAATGCCCCCCACCTCCCCGAAGGGAATCGAGGAAATGCGAATGCATTTCGCGCGCGCTTCTCCATTCATATATGGTGGTTGTGGTTCGAAGAAGGAAAAGGCTAATTTCTGCAGCCCGGTCGGGAGCACGGCGCAGCACCTGTTTTTTTTTTTCTTGCTTTTTTTCCTGTTTTTTTTTATTTTTTTTATTTTTAAAATTTTTTTGTTCTTTTTTTTTTCTTTTTTTAAATTTTTTTTTCATATATAGCTCCGCCGAGCTCCCGCGATGCGAGCGCCCTCACCGCAGAGCTGGCTCCTCCTCTCCACTCACTCTCCGCTACTCCGCCCGCACCACCTGCTCCGGTTGCTAGGGGCGAGGATAAGCACGCGCGGCCCGCAGCTGTTGCTATGGGAGAGGGAGTGAGAGCGGAGAGATAACACCTGCCGAGGCCGCCGCGGACAACGCCAACGCCGGATGCCTGACACAGCCCGACTAAGAAATGCATTCGCATTTAAAAAACGCGAGGCCAAAGTTTTTGTGTCAAGTACCCCTTTAAGGTAAATCAGCTAAGGTACACTCATGCTTACGAATACTTTTTCTAGGGTTTGCATAGCTTGGAACTTCATTTAATGAAAAAAACTATCACAAGTCAGAAATGATGCGTAATTCAACCACTCCTGCCTATGCACTGTTACTGCCACTGCCCTTCGTGGGACCAGATTGGTCGATCTTGCATGCATTGGTTATTTTGCTTGCATCTGTTATTTCCCTCTCTGTACAGGTTATTCCAATGCGAAAGGCATTTAGCACAATCTCTTCAAGCTGCACTTTGAACACACAGCCTTTCTCACTGTCTAATGAGATTAGAGCTACAAGTAAAAAAAATTAAAATAAAAACAAGGAAAGAACAAGAGAATGACAACTTGCGTAGCCATGACCATAACATGTACAACAGACACGCTACATCGAAAGTCCAGCACTTGCTAGTCTCACCTTAAAACCATCTCCGACTTCCCCTAAGATGTTTTCAGCAGGCACTGGTGTGTTGTCAAAAAATATAGACGTGGCTGAAATAGAAGGTTCATCATTGTTGGCCTTCTAATGTGTGACATTTACATGCGACATAGACTAGAGTGCAAGACACATGACATGCTGCAAATACTGACGCAGAAACTTGGGACATGTGTTTATTAAGCAGTCAATGACCGATTTTTCGGGTGTTCCACTTAAAATTGATAAATGTACAAGGATGTCAGAAAGTTCAGATGTTGAAACTTCTTGCTGTCTAATTTTTCAGACGTGACACCAGATTCAAAATGACATTATTTGAAGCACCCATTGCCACCATGTTAATTATCTTGTAGCCTTGATCTATCACTCTCGTGCACCGACTCGCCTGCCACTGTAGCAGTTTCCAAAAAGTCAGCTTTGCTGCAATGCAGCAGTGTAGTACGTGTTCCTTAGCCATGGTGTATGTTCCTTTATTACACAGGTGTGCATGCACAGCATAAGCACCGAGATATGTAGCAGGACATCACAGCTATTTTCCGGCATGGCTGCGCCGACTCGGGCCCTTGAGGACAGTAAAAATGCACGCGTTTGTTTTCTTTGGACTACCCATCTTTCACGCGATTTCGTGGCCCCTACGGAATCGCAAAAATATGGAGAAGTTTACACTAGCCATGTAAAGCTTAAGAAACAGCGAAGCTGGTTGATAGTAGGGGCTTAACGAGGCCTTCTTGGCTCATGCTAGGTCTTTCCTTGGCTTAGACAGAGTAGAGTCAAACGACAGCCTGTCACGGACCTTCCAAGAATGTCCAAACTCCTAGCGCCAGAAAGTAACATGCAAACCTGGCTGTGGCACCTCCAGGTAGAAGCACGGGCCTTTTGTCATTCGTACTCGTCTCGCGCCATGCCAGAAAAAATGCCAGGCCTGCGCGTAACGCGCAGCACAGTCACAGCGAAAGCTGGAAGAGCGGCCTTTCTAGAGCTTTGGGGGGGCACTCTTGGGGCAACTACTACAAGTGCACTTGCATGGTACCCACTACGCCATAAATCATCATAACTTTTGTGTAGTAGGGAAGCATTCACTATGCCATTATTCGTCATTCTTCGGAAAAGCGTGGTACCCGCTACACACTTGTAACGCATTATGTGCACTTTGTTGATGCTGTGGCTGACGACGATGAAGAATTATGTCTGAGGCTTTTGTAATGGGTTGGAACGTTCAATGACCCACTCGTTACCCAATTCGCATTGTATGATGCCTGGTTGTTACCTTACTGTTCTAAAACGCTTTATTACACATGTTAAAGCGATTTCTTACCCGACATCAAGCCTGCATAGGGTCAGTTTGCAACGCAGTTTCAAGCACCAGCGTAGCTCAGAGGTAGAGTACTGGGCTGCCACGCAGAGGGCCCGGGTTCGATTCCCATTATGTCATAGGAATTTTTTATTTCTTTAGTTTTTTTCTTATTTCGTGCGATAGTGGTTACGCACACCGGCGGCGGCAGTGAACAACTACGGCACAAAAAAATCACGCCATATCCACGAAGTGAATGATGATGAGTGGGCGAAGCTCGATCGTTTTCATCCATGGCAGAAAGAGAATGTGTGGTCTGGAATGCGCTTATACTTCATGGTCATCAGCGTCATCGTCATCGTTATCACGTGTAGTGGGTACAATCCACTATACTGGAACGCGCTTATACTTCATCGTTATCACGTGTAGTGGGTACATTCCACTATACTGCGTCATCGTCATCTTTATCACGTGGAGTGGGCACATTCCACTACACGTGGCTACCTACCTACCTACTACTCCTACAACTACTACTACTACTACTACTACTACTACTACTACTACTACTACTACAACTACAGAGGAGGGACAGACCCACACCCTAAGGAGCTTCGCCCCTAAAACGGCCCTTGTTGTGATCTCATAACAGCTTTCACTGTAAAACTCGGTGTGGCAGCTGCCACCTCCATCGTTGGGCATGGCTTGGCGGTGGCTGCTCCTCGGCGCATGCCCGGCTAAGCGAACAGCATGGAGGGTTTTTTGCAGCTGGCGGATGTTTTACCTCGAGCTTTAAGAGCGAAGCTCTTAAAAATTGGATGTTCACATTTTGTGATTGTACTCTAGAATTTTGTCCATCTCTGCTAGCTGTTACCTGTTACCTGAAAATCCTTTTTCCTTCTTTTCCCTACTTCTCAATCTTCTAATACCTCAATCATATTTTGGAGATCTCCATTGCTGACCAGTTTACACTCCCATCTGATTTGCCCAGCAAAGTCCATGGAAGAGTCGACGTACTCTTTGGTTCTGGTTTTGAATGTTTACATTACATTAGAATGTGCTACCCTCGAATATTCTCTGCAGCAGCCATGGTCACAACCTGCTGCAAATACATACTAGTGTGTTTCAATTCAAATAGCATTTTATGAGAGTTTTATGCATATTATGGTACGCCATCTGTCTCTGACCTCTTTCATTGCCGACTTGAGCCAAGGGATTGTAACACTAAGTAAGCAAAAGTTATGCCTAATTCTCCGGGATGGGGTGTGCGGCTAGGTGAGTTTCCCAGAGAAAAAAGCAGAGCAAGAGTCAAGAAGTGAACAACCCAGCAACTGAAAATTCAAGGAGCCAGCTACAGGAGAAGCAGAAAAGTTGGCATGAAGTCTAACTTGACTCTAAGTTTGCATACTAGTTTAACTGTGGGTACAATCTGAGGGTGGAGACACCAAGTGAAACGACCAACACTGGAGCACACACTGGTAGAACAGTGGTGATTGGCAAAGAAGCAAAGATGCCATTAACACAAAATCGAGGTCTGCCATAGAGATCAGCAGAATTTGGAAATATGGCATTGCTACATTGTTTCAATGCGAATTGCATTAACAGTCATTGTGAAATTGCGTCTGCTGCATTTTTTGTCCTTGGGAAACCAGCGTAGGGCTTTGGGAGGCAAGGCAGTGCCTTTGTTTTTGTTGTGCAAAAGTTTTATTCCCCATTAAAGTAGCGCTCCTGTAAACCTTGCATATATTTCCTTTTTCTGATGTATTGAAAGCGTTTTCTCTTAGTCCTTTATATTATTTTGGACTTGTTTTGTGCATTTATGTAAATTAATTTATTTTGAGTGTCTAACAATATGTTGTTCTTTTTTCATGAAACCACCATGTACCCCTTGCAACGGACCATCGGCCCAGTCAGGCTGTCTTTCCAACAGCTTTTAGCCAATGGTATCTCCCAGAACTCTTGTATTTCTGGAAATAAATCTGATCTGTATGTATTGCATTGTACAGTATTACTTGTTTGAGAATCTTTTATAACTACATAGAAAATTTTTGTATGTTATTCACCTGCTATTCATTGTTTCTCTCACTTTAACCACATAAGATGCAATGAAGTGAACGCTGCCACAAGTACAATGTTGGTTTTCAACAAATTAAACCAGTGTCTTGGTTGCCTTACAGTCACTCCTACAGACTGAAGTACAAGTTTTATTGCGATAGCAATTATATGGACAGTCTCGCCGTTGCCGTCGCCGGAGCCGTCGCTGTCATTTCGCATATAAAGTCCAAATTGATAGATCCCCCAGCGCATCGTACGTTCTACCCGCGGGTAACAGTGCGGGCGCGGGGGCGACACTCGCGGCTGATGTGGACATCAAACGAGCCGGCCCATCTCCATAGCGCCGAGGCGTATGCGATAAGATCCCCCCCGCCTGTTCGACCAGCCGGGGAATGCTCAAGAAGAGAGGAAACACCCCGCGCGTCTTTAACAAGCGCGGAAAGACGCGAGGGGGGGGTCCCTCATGCAGCCACTGCGACCTTTGGTTTTACGAGCGCGGTCGTCGCTGGTGCACGCGTTATCTCGCAATCTCAGCAGCCGACAGCGGGCGGCTGCCGAGGGGATTGTGCGAACATTGTCCCTGGAGCGGCCGTATGCTCTGAAACAAGCATTTTGTAGAGTTGCGTGAGATCGGATCCAAAAGAGTTAGCTGGCAGCCTCAGTTCGAATAACATTAGAATTTGTTGCTATCGCATTCATTGGTTCACCCTTGCGGTGAAACTGTGACTTTTTTAAGCTGTAAAACAATGTGTCAAAAACAAAACAAAACAAAAAAAAAACTTACTATTTGATCCTCGGATACCTAACTTGTCCTCTGGCGTGCCAGATGTGACGCCACCAAAGCTCCTTTCCACAATAAATGCTGTCATCTTGTCCTCTTTTTTTCCTCTGCAGACAGCAACAAAAATGGAAAAGTTTTTGAGAACTAGGCAGTGGGCTACTGAACAGGGCACTGTGTACCTCATGCTCATAGCTGGCCCTTAGCTAATTACGCAATATATAAAAATGACATTATGAAACTTTAGCTACATGCAATAGTGGCTTTTTGCACGCAATAACAAGAACAACACATGGCGCTGAAATGAGTTGCGCTGCCAAAGCCTCAAAACTTCAACGTACTAACTTTCTAACAGTAAGCATGGTTTCACTAAAAAGTATTCTCACCTGTACACATTAAGCTGAATGGGAACAGTGGCTGATGATCTCTAATAACTAAATTCAGCATGCTAAGCAGGCTACTGATCTGTTAATAAGCTACAATAAGGCGTTACTGTACTCTTTGTAAGTGCTCGTAAGTAGTGTTATAAAAAAAAATCCTCGAATGAAAAAAAAAAACAATTATGGCCATTCTTTTGGTAGCAATTGAAAGGCAGAACCGAAGGTTAACGACAGCATTGCACGATGTAGGTTAGCAGTCGAGGTATACGTACATCTACTCCCTCCACTTTGACCTTGGCAAAAACAGTCATAATATCAGCGAAGCCACCGTTGCTGATGTAGATCTTGCTGCCATTCAGGTAGTAAGTTTTTTTATCAGGGCTAGGTGTTGCCTTGAGTTGAATAGATGCCGCATCACTACCACTGTACGAATAAGAAAAGAATTTATTAAAAAAAAAAATTAAGGATGCCTTGCATGCTTTGTATATTTAATGCGTTACATTTTGCACATGCATTATGAAGGTAGTTACATAACGGTGCACTGTAACGAGAGAATAAAAAGAGAAAGATTGGCAGTGCACAATTACATCCAGAGCACTTGTATTTTTTCGCTGCCTGAACACAAAACTGGGATGAACGTTAGGGACCCTTTTAGAAGGCATTCCTCTGTTGAAAGGAACAGAAGTGAGGTGCACATGTGAATCTAGCATTCTGGCGAGCATACGACTGCCACGCTTTGCAGCTGACAACTCATGTTTGGCAGTACTGGCACCTTTCTAAACACCTGTGCAGTGCACTGACATAGCAACATGAAGCACTCACAGCAGTCTGCCAACAAAGTGAGAGCCACATGGTACAACATTCCGAACAAGAGTGGACAGCATTGTATCTACCAACACTTGTGGTACCAATGAGAAGATATGTATGAAACCGGAGAATCAACACAGGCACTATGTATGCCATAAAATCCCGAGCAAGTGCCACCGCCCTACGGTGAAAGATAATCTAACAAGATTTGGAGGGGGGAGGTGGGGGGGGGGGGGGGGGGGGCTTGCTCAGTCACAGATAAAAATTCAAGATGGTGGTGGAAGAACCGCACATGCTTCCAATGAGATGCTTTATTGAATATGCATGCATTCACTGTCGTTATTTGCCCTCGTTGGGCAAATAAAAACAGTGAATGAAACGGTGAAAGCAGCGGGGGGGGGGGGGGGAGGCATGTTGGGATGCTTGCTCAGTCACATATTTGAAATCTTTCTAAAGAGAGAGGGGGGGCGCTTGCTCGGGATTTTACGGCAGTTCTGAGCAGTACACAACGCAGGAACGTACATCTAACTGCGGGTACAATCTGAGACAAAAGTAAAGACGGCGCCTTGTGTGTGCAGCCTCGGCTCTGTTCTTATTCTTATTTCATCTATTTATTTAACAATACTGCCAATATCTTCAGAGATTATAGCAGGGAAGGCACATGAAAAATAATGTTTGTTTACACAAAATCATACGTGGTGAAAATCGCATAAAAAATCAAAATGACAAAATGACATACAAAATCATACATTATACATTACTATTATAAGAACACAATAATAAAACAATTTTAGTAACAACAAAATCATGGACGAGATTATCACTGAAAACAACCTGCAAAAAAGATAAGGTATACATTTGTAACACGGCGTAGGATCGGCAAGTACACATTATTATTAGACAATGGACACATTACTATGTGTCCGTTCTTACGCAATGGCTATAAAATGGCAGCCTCCTGCTATATTGATCGTTAAAAAATTTGCCATGTGATCGCGCACAGGTTTCTGGCTGCCTTTTCTGCACCTGACAACTATGGAAAAAGGTTACTGTATCAAGTTACCGGTAGCAAATTCCACAAAAAAGGCAGCAATAAACCCACTGACCTTCGTTGGCTCAGTTAAGCAAAATGCTGCTATGTGCTCCCCCGTTGCGAGCTTTGGCAGGTATTTCCTCTTCTGTTCTTCATTCCCACACAACAGAATTCCCTGCAAGGCAGCCACAGAAATCACATGTTACGAGGAAAGATGCCCCAACAGTGACTTGCTTGTTTGTAACATTACATGCAGAACTACAGCCTCACGATTATAATCATCAACATCAGCATGGTTTGAAGTACAGTGCAGGAGGAGGCCTCTCCTATTTAAGTTGTCATGCCAATAGTCTCAATAATAGATGAACGGCTGATTAGTTATAAACAACGATACTTTCCCAAATGTAAACTCTGAAAAAAGAATGTACATATTTGGGTCATTATCCAGTCACACAAATTTAATCGTCACCTGGCTAGCTTCATTTTCTTTCTCGAAAACTGCGCAATCGCTACTTTCCTACCAAGAATGTCATGTCCCGTTCATAGAACACATACCTATTTGTGGCCTGGAGGTACCAAGGCATGTGGCAATAACACAAGGAAAGGTGTGCAGATAGATAACATTTGTTGCTGCACGACAGAAAAAGATACCATATTGCACGATTGTAGGTCGACCCATTTTATCTAAATTTGAAATTCGAAGCTGGGGAGGCCGACTTACAATGGAAACCGAAACTGGTACCGCCAGTTATGGCGCAACAACGAGAAATTAGGAACACTGTGGCATGGTTACGACACTATGTTTGCATTCCAACACTACCAGTAACATATATTGTATTTTCTCGTGTATAATCCGCACCTTCAACAACGATTCGCGGAAAAATTTTAAAATATGGTCCCAGCATATTGCCGAAAAACTAGCTTCCCTGCATAGCTGTGAAGCACCGCCAAGAAGCCCCCCCTTGGGCACCGGAATTCGCGTTTTTTTTTGTCGTGACTTAACAAAACACGTTGCGCAGCTAGTTATTGACACTTGCTTACCTTCAAATTATACAGCGATACTTTTAACAGCGCAGCTGTTTAAGCTGGCCGCATAAGACTTTGGGTTCAGCAAGAAACCACAATTGGGTATGTGCCACAAGAATTGGGTAAAAGGAAAGAAATGTAAATTTAAGGGCTCGTTTGCTTTGTTAAACACAATATGAATGAGAACTAACAGACAATGATGCCAAGGAAAGTATAGGGGATGTTATTAGAAGTAATTGTAATGTAAATGTGAAGAAAGAAAAGTGGACGAAAAGATAACTTGCCACCTGGCAGGGACTGAACCTGCGACCTTCGAATAATGCGGACTATCTTTTCATCCACTTTTCTTTCTTCACATTTACATTACAATTACTTCTAATAACATCCCCTATACTTTCCTTGGCATCATTGTCTGTCAGTTCTCATTAAGAATTGGGTAAGCCCCACTACCGAGTACAGCAAGGTGCGAGCGTTAAACGAAAACTCTGCAAGGCCCGTGTACTTAGATTCAGGTGTACGTTAAAGAACCCCCGGTGGTCGAAATTTCCGGAGCCCTCCACTGCGGCGTCTCTCATAATCATATCGTGGTTTTGGGACGTTAAACCCCAACAATTATTATTAAAGCAACAGGTACAAAAAGACAGATACAAGAAACAGAGACAAAAAGAAAGAAAGAGAAAAATAAAGAGAAACAAGGGAAGGCCACGTAGCTACACTCTTCCTTCAGGCTAGGCACCACTAGTGCGAAGCTGCCATAATTTTTTACGCGGGCAGTAGAGAGAAGTGCATAACAGGATGGGCGCCGACACCAAACATGGAGCCAGCGCCTGTCCTGTCATGCATTTCTTTCGCCTGTTTTGTCCTGGTGGTATGCGAAATTGGTCACGCAAGAAACTAGCGTCTTTGCTTCGGAAATGGCAATGCCGAGGATCCACTTCCAAGCTAGCATGGCATGGACATCAAAGTTCAGGAAGAGGGATGACGAGTGAGCATGTGCGGAGTCAGTGTAGCGAGTATGTAAATAAATTTTCTTTATATAATGCGCTCACGTGGGTCTTTTTTTGTTTTGTTTTACCAGGGTGTTTTTAGGGGGGGTTGACCTACATTCGAGTCTGCTTACAATCGCGTAAACGCAGTACGTCCTTTTTTATTTTTTTTTGTAGAATGCAGACACACTCGAAGGGACGGTGTATCAAAATAAATGCATACAGTAAAAGTGCCAAATACTTCACAAAGCAGCCAAGGCTATGGGAGACAGTGTCGAGCAAAGCGATGGTTAGGTAGCCGGAATGAAGAGAGGCATCATTAGTGGGGAGTATGTAAATCAGTATGCGTAGTCACATTTTGTTTCCAAGTCACAAATTGAACCACATTCTACAAGTATGCTGCAGCGAATGTGCTGCCGCTTTGACTGTCAGTACATATTTTCAAATTCACAGCAGACAAAATTTAACACAATGACCAAAACGGAGGAAAAGCTATTCACAGACCTTAATGCCTATAGAATTGTGTGCAGCCAGAGTGACACCCACGGACGCATCTTTTCCAGTGACTTCACATATCCTTGCATATTCTGTAGCTGTCAGGCCAAGGCCACCTAGAAAAACAGCCAAACATCAGCAATCAGTGAAATCTATCACAATTCAGGACTCAAAATGTTACCAAAAAAGTTGTAGTGGAATCTGAAAAGCATAGAAAGCTTCAAAAGGCATTGATCGACAGATACATAATTATTCGGGCCATTAAAAAATATCGGTGCCAACAGCATGGGCTTGCAATATTTTTCAACATGCAAGTGACAGGAACAAACATTAGCTCCAGGAGCCCATCACTGCATGTAAACACAAAGTGCACATAGCATAGCAGCAAGTGGAATACATTTCTTGAAACCTGTTGCCAACTCTGAGTGGCAGTAACTGTTGGGTTACAGTCTCAAAGCCGCACTGCATCTTTGAAGACATACTAGAGGAGTGCTCCAGCTTTCACTCACTGCAGCTTTTTAGCATGAATTCAAATCTATGCACACAAGTATTATTGTCACCATAGTGTATGAACAACACACTTCGCTTTTATTTTCATGCCTCCCACTTAGGTGGCAAAATGCAGTAGTCGCTAGGCGTAGGTTTTATCATATGACAAATGTATGCTATTAACGTGCAAGTATCATGAGAACCTGTTTTGTTTTGTTTGTTTATTGCAAATTCATCTTACAATGAATGGTACAGAAAATATGCAGACAGGGGTCCCAAAGTCAATGACTGCAAACGAGACCCCCGGTTAAAAATACAAAAAAAAGTGTACAGCACAAACAGTAAAAAAATAATATAAGATAGAAATCCAAAGGAAAAAAAATACCAAAAAGCAACACAAGACATTCTGTAACATCAAAAACATCAAGTAAGCAACATTATACAAAAAAAAGGACCAAAATGAAAGTAAACAAAGCCATCGCAAAGAAACTATTTCCAAAGAATGAAAAGTTTTAGTTCATGCTTAAAAGTGTTTAAAGAAGATAGCTGTTTGAGGGATAGAGGAAGGTCATTCCAGATTTTAAGCGAAGAAAATGATGATACCATTTTACCATAATTCGTTTTACAGCGAGGAAGCAGAAAATTCAGATTTTGTGCAAACCTAGTGCAGTTAGTATTAGTAAGCAAGCTACCATCAATAAATACATAAGGTAGACGATTATGACGTAATTTAAAGAAGAGAATACTTGAATGATATTTAAACAAATCAGAAATTGGTAAAATAGAGTTATCCTGTAGAAGTGAAAAAGCATTCGATTGGAATGAACTATTAGTGATGATACGAATAGCCATGTTCTGTATATGTTGAATAGATGAGAGGTGAACATTGTATGTGTTTCCCCATGAAGTGATCCCATAAGTAATGTGACTATGGATGAACGCAAAGTATAATGATAATAAAGCCTGTAGTGGAAAATATGTTCGTGCTTTGATTAGTGCTCTTATGCCAAAAGCAGTTTTTTGTTTAATGAATGCAATGTGGTGAGTGAATTTCAGGTTAGAATCCAATTTTATTCCAAGAAATGACACACAGTCTGTCGCAGATATTAAGTGAGTGTTGAGAGTTACTTGGGGTACACATGACAACAACCTCTGATTAGATTTAAATAACATAAACTGAGTTTTGATAGGGTTTAAAATGAGATGATTTACCTTACACCACTCAACGACTCTTTCTAGCTCATTGTTTAGTTTAAGAAGTAAGGATGTTATAGACGTATCAGACACGGAAATAGTAGTGTCATCGGCATATAAAACGGTGTTAGAAAGCTCAAGAAAATCAGGTAAATCGTTAATATAGATGGAAAACAACAAAGGTCCCAATATTGAGCCCTGTGGTACGCCTTGATTAAAAAGTTTTGATTCGGAAAATACTCCACCAACATAAACTGATTGTTCACGATTATGTAAATAACTTTTTATGATAGCAAGGGCAGGGCCAGTTATACCTAAGGATTCAAGTTTAGTAAATAATATTGTGTGGTTAATAGTATCGAAAGCTTTAGTAAAATCTAAAAACACTGAACCAATAAAATTGCCGTTGTCAATAGAACTTCTTATAAAATCGGTTAATGCGATTAAAGCTAATCCGGTCGAACTGCCCGGTCGGAAACCAAACTGAAAGGGATTCAACAATTTATATTTCGCGAGATAGTTATGTAAACGTGCCAGAAACACTTTTTCAATAAGCTTACTGATTGACGACAGTATAGAGATGGGGCGATAATTAGATACTTGAGATTTATTACCTTTTTTATATACAGGAATTAATTTTCACTAATTAATTTTCACAGGAATTATATTCCACTAAGAACAAACATGCAGTGTTTTTGTTGCTATGCAAATGCTGTCATTCCCTGGAATATGACAAACTTTATTTACTTGCACAATTGGTATTACTACAGGCGAATATTCAGATCAATGCTGATACTGGTTACCCCCCCCCCCCTTTTTTTTATTTTTGAAAAGTTCGGCCTAACTTGGCTAGCCTGGACTAAAAGAAATCAACAATGAGGTAAAACATGATACATTTCCTAAAAGTAAAATGCTGCACCTTACCATATTCTGTTGGAACTTGTAATCCAAACAGTCCTAGAGCCTTTAAGCCATCCAGAATTTCCTTTGGTATGTTCTTTTCCCTGTCTATTTTGGCAGTGTCCACTGAAACAGCAGAGTTTTGGTCAGCAACATCAGGACTGGCAACACACATGAATGAATGGAGCTCACCATTCTCGTCGTAGTACCTCCGGATGGCCTCTACCATAGCTTCGAGCTCCTCAAGCTTCTCGTTTGTTAGCACCTCTGGGTATGCTAGCATAGACTGCAAGTTCAAAATTGAGGACCATGTCACAGAGCTGAACCCTATGCTTAAACAAGGACATTAAGCCGCAGGCTGTCTGTTTTATCACCTCTTCAAGAACTTTACAACACACTGAAGCTTGATGTAGCTGTTTGTCCTGTTGTCAAATGTCTTCCTGTACCACGATCCTCAAAACAAAACAAAGCTGCCATTATGTAGCGTCAAAATTGACAGCGCTACGACAGGAACGAAACGAAACAATACGTACCCATCTTAGCGCTGTCAATTACACTACATGCCACCAACAAACTCAACTCACGTCATTGCCACTATTGTTACACATAATGTCATGTAAATTTACCCTACTGCACATTATCATGAAGTGGAATGAACTCCTATAAAACTTAACCATAGAAACTGATGCAACAAAGCCTCAAGATCTTATACAAAAAGTCAGCTCTTAAACTGGTGGCTTCTTTCTCTTTGTTTGTTGGCAATATCTTAGTATTCAATAATTTTGTTTAAAAGGAATATTTTTGGCTTCTTTCTTTTTGTAATTGTTGCCATTACAGTTACACCCACTGCTTTGCATTATCTTTTGTGTCGTTAGTTTGTTTCACTAAGCCCTTTCTAGCAATCTATTTATTTGCGTAGGGTGTATTATGAATGTTAATGACTAAAAAGCTAGACATCATTGAATTTCACTCACAACAAGCTAAGCAGGCCTGTTTTTTATTGGGGGGGGAGGGAGGGGTGAGGTTTGTATCAAGATACATGGGGCATAAGAAATACACCAGAATCAGAATTTTATTATTAAAAGTTGGGTAATATTACAGGTATTTAGTACACAGAAGGTATTCATATATATATAAGTTCGTAATTCTGTGTCATCCAGGAACTGCCATTATGTCTTTCTTTACGTACTGCCCGTTATCCAACAGCTGCAGTACTAAGCTGTATCTGGAATAAGTTCAGCTTGTCCTAAAATCTTAACTCTGATCACCTATGTTCTAGGACACAACTGGGTTTCAGCAGGTGTTAAGCATTCCTATGCTGCTCAGAATGATAAAACATTGAGCTGCACTCCAGACTTTATTTTTTGTAGCACAATGTCGCTCACTTGCAGCAATGTGTAAAGATATATATATATACATAAAAAAAAAAAGCTTGTTTTGTCTGTAATGCACAACACGCAATAAGCCTTAGACTGCGCTTTTAAATGTTTGTTGGAGAGAACATCGCAGGTGCAAGCAGGCAATAAGGTTTTTGAAACGTAATAAAAGCGTGAGCCATAGACATTTTTAGAAAATTGCGCCTCCCTGTGGTGAGGTGGAAAGATGGCTTTTTTTACCTCCCCTGCTGTCTATGTGAACTCAGCCCCTGGTCTCTACAAAAACAACCTGTTATTTACTTGCGGCTGGTTATGTTGGAATTATCTGCAATTGACAGTTGGCCTACCGCCATTACATTATGTGTTAGAATATCCATGAAGAAAGCAAGATGACATTACTGCCATTCAGTAAGCATTAGAAGCTGAACAACGAAGACGCAACAGTCGCACTCAGTTGCTGTCATTACAAGCTAGAAGAGCCAATGTTGGTACCTGTTGGTTACAAGAAAAAACACACCCAAAAACAGGACAAGTGCACTAGTTCTGTTCATGTGTTTTCTTTGCGTTTTTTGTGTCTCAGTAGCACGCTGCAATCATTAATCACATGAAAAAGAAAACTTAATTCAGGACTGCCTCAACAATTGAGAAGGTGACATGCTAGAACACAAGAAGGCTGAGGATGCCAGGTCCGTTTAATATACAGGTGTTGAGCAGGCATTAGCCAATTATAGCAGATATTGGTGCAATTGCATTTCTGCGGTATCAGTACTCTCCGCTGCTGTAGCATTGGCAGAGTGGCTGAGGGGTAGGATCCTGAACCGTCAAATCAGTTGGACATAACTGCGGGTCCTCGTGCCAGAACAATAATTTCTAGTCTTTTCTTTGGTTTTTTTTTTTCCACAAAGACCACAGGTAAACCTTGCTATAGCAGTTTTGTCATTTTTCATAGTTCATCACACTGTCACAAAACCGGGATGAAAAATTGGGGCAAGCATCTGTGCAAACTATGTACACGTAGAAGAGTTCAACAACCTATTTCCTGTACACTCTGCACAGGTCGATCTCAATCATACTTCTTTTTTTCAGTCACCTTCATTATTGCTTTCTTTACTGTTATTATTTTCCACATCTATTCTAAAGGTTAAATAATCATGACCGCCAAAAGAAACGCACAGAAACATCTGTAGCGCAGAATTAAATGCTCAGTGCTATGAAGCTGATGTTGCATATTGCCTTCCCTAGCAGCCTGCAGCCACAGAGCACACCTTTGTTGAGCAATTGTTTCCCGTTCAAGGTTACTGCATAATATTATAACGTAGTGAAAGGTTGGTAAGGTACAAAGATAAATGTGACCCACACATGGCCTCATATTTTCCACTCCAGCAAAATGAATTTTTGTAAAGTCAATACCAGCTTGCTTTTTAGAGGATTTACGAGTGGCTATAGATAAAACTAGGTAAAAACATAAACCAGCTAACTTTTAAAATGGTGGCATATTGGGTTCGTTGGCAAGTCACGATTGCTGACCGGGAACTGTGGTGTTAAGCAAAAGATGACTAGGCAAGGCGACAAAGATGCCTTTGTCACTTGGTCCCAGTCGTTTTTTGCTTAGCAATATAGTTATTAACAGTAACCAGCAAACTTGGTTCCGGCTTAGTTACCTTTAAAGTACACTGCTTAGATGAATGCTCTCACAGGGTAGTTGTCAGCTATTTAGCAATGCACCGTGCCCATAAGGTATTAAAAAATTTATACATCAACAGAAATCAGTCACAACCAGTATTAAATGAAATAAAGCAAGACAATAATAAAGAACTTAACAAAACAAAGAACACTGAAACATAGTGCAAGGAAATTCTCCCCGATTAATTTTCTTTTTGCGGTTACTCTTCCCATGGCTAAATGTAAGTTCACTTTTGTCACAACTTTTCAGTACTGATATAACTTTACTTTCATACATTGTGGACTATCAATAATTCTTGGCCAATGACACTACAGTAGGTGTGATGCATATCTTTCAAATTTAACATGAACAATGACAGGATGCCTTTTGAGGCTGATAACCTCACCAAAGCGTGCAAAGAACCCATCACAATGCTGCTCTGTAGGTGAACAGCTTAAACTCAGCATTTGCCGGTAACTATGGCATAAAGCTGGGTTAGGTTAAGGCAATGAACTTCCAATTCTTTTGAAGAAAAAGAAAATATCCAGAAAGGGAAGAAAGGGCAACAGGGCAGGGAGAACACTGGTCTTTGACCTATTTGTTCTCCGGGAAAATATTTTGCTGTGGCAGCACAACCCATTCCCGTACATGCCCAAATAATGCACAGGTCCGCTCCTTTACATACTGGTCAGCAGAATCTGGTCTCTCTGCATACAACGCACTGCAAGCGATATGCCAGTGCACAGCCTTATTTCATGGTACACCTGTACTGAACTGATATGGGAAAGTGCAAAGGGCAAAAATACAGATTGATTCATGATGCCTTCAACATCAGATAAGAGCCTGATAAATGTATTTGCGCTGCCGCTATCTCAACGGAAATGAAAGACTGCAACCACATGCGTCACAAACTTGTGCAACACACATCTGTGAAAAATGGCTTCATGCGCGAGCCATGATTCTTGGTAATGAGCCTCTCATCAAGTGACACGTGGGAGTATGCAAAAAGGTTTGAAAAATTATGTTAGAGTGGTCATTACACCCCGTAAGTGAAGCCACACCTCCACCATCTTACTACAGGTATAATATAATGTTAGTTTAAAGGGATGCAGAAGTAACGTTTCCCTCACAAGCCCTAGGGTTTTAAGACAGATAACTGTTTCAGATAGATACTGCTCAGCATGTCTCTCTAAAAGTCCTCGCAAATTTTATTAGAGATCAGGTTACCAGTACTCATCTGGATATATTACTTTCGTCGGGAACAGCTGTCTCCCAATTTTATAATTAACCTGGTATTTACGTCAGCAGAACAAAAACACTTCATCTATGATCGGGCATCACGTGAGAAGGCTACATTTTTAAGGTAATTAAGAGCAAACGCTGGCTTAACATTTTTGCTACTAATATTTTCATGAGCTTCCACTCCAGGATTTATTTTTTTTTAAAGAACTTCCATGGGTGTACTCTTAAGGAGTAGAAATCAATTCACTGCCTGTATTCTCTTGACTCGCTCTGAATTTTTCCTTTTCCTACAAAGAGCTGAAAATGCATTAGCCCGGAACTACGAACGCTGCCAACTTATCCTCCACGATTATTGCTGCTGTTGCAAGCCATATCTGCCCGATTGCGGCATGGTTGCGACACATTGCATCCTGGTTGTGGTTGACTTGAAGGAGCACAATATTTCACCATTTGATTTACAATATGAATTACATGGCACCTGTGGATTACCCTTGTGGTTAGCCTACCGAGTTCCCAGTAGAAACGCGTACAAGTTATAACCAGTTAGGTTGACATCAAGACAATTAGTGTGCGCACTTTCACTGAACTCTACAAGGCCTATTCGGTGCATCTCTTATCTATGTTTATCCTCTACATCCGCCTTGCTATCTACCTCCGTCTCCCATCCCTTTGGAAGCGGGTGCTCTATGGGCACCAGTCTACCCCTTTCCTTTTTCCTACTACAGGTCGGGCGGCACTGACGAAATCTTACTTGCAAAGTTGCGATGCAGGAAAGCCATCCATCGCATAGGAGGAAAAAAAAAAAAGGGAGAGAGAGAGAGAGATCACGACGGTGTGCGCCGATTGCATCACTGCATCAATTTGCGAAGCTACTGGTAACACGTTTTCCGTCAGGATTCAATAAGAAATCCAGGAAAATAGTTCACAGCGTTGCGACTGCGTTCGATGAAATATATGAAAAAGGCTGCCTCGCGTAGTCTGCTGAGCGATCGCCGTTTTGCGAACGCGACCTGTTCCCAACACGCGCGCGCGCTTCCATAACTTAGACGCAGGAAGAGAAACACTCACTCTTTCCATCTTCCCTATAAACATATTCTTGACGAAAGGTTCTCGCTTGACTTTTCCCACGGACAGATCGAGGGGACGCTCTTCGACCTCCGGCACTCCCATGTGCGGCCCAGGAGCTGTTTCCGAAACGAAACGCCGCAGGAGAAGCACGACATCGTTCCGGCTCGGCGAAAACGTCCTACAACGCTTCAAGGTGTGTTTCAGTAGCAGAGACATACTTCGGCGTTGGTTTTCTCGGTGTCCAAATGAACCCCGAAGCTTACACGAACATAATGCGCAATACTTTATCACGCACGCTTTCCAACACACTTGCGCGAGCCGTCCAGAGGGCACAGGGCACGACGGAGTACGGAGCACGACGGAGATGCAAAAAATTGGTTTTGATTTCAGCGCCACCTATGTAGTGTTCCGCAAGTTCCGCATCCCGTTATGTGCAATAATTCGCTAATCACGCGTACTCCAATCTAGTTTTCACACCATCACCGTTAAAAGTAGCTTGTTATGTTAGTTCCAAAGCAATTTCTCTTAGTTTGTGAAATTGTTAAAGGCACGAGGCACGATGCGCACGATGCACATGGTGGCGTGTAGTACAATGGCGCGAAGTTTGAAACAGCCCGATTTCGTGCCACCGTTCGCGATATCGTTATCAAGCGGAACTGCGCGATGTTTTCGAGAATTTAAATTGTGCGTTTTCCCGGATCTTATGTTCTTTGCCTGCTGCACTACAGTTGCGATGGAGAAATGTGGATGTGCGATCGATAGGTTACCATGGTAATAATGGACAGCGCGCATAGTTTTCTACATAGGCGTGCGCACGAGGGGGGGCAGAGGGGGCGGCCGCCCCCCCCAAGTTACCCTAAGACGGGGGGGGGGGGGGGGGGGGCGCAAAGTCGGCCCTATACATTGACCTAATAGGGGAGGGGGGCGCTGCAACGAACCTTCCCCCCCCCCCCCCCACCTGGAGGGGAACCCTGCGCATGCTTATGGTTTTCTACATAATATTACAAAATGGAACACTATTGCAAGTGTTCACTGGTGAAACCAACCAGTTTTCTTTCGATGCTAGCGGGAGAGGCAGAATGTGCTATCCGTACAACAGCAGAACTTGCGGGGGGTCTAACAGAACTGCTCTCCGAACACGTGGGCATTTATTAACAGCTTTTTACATAACGGCGAGCTCACCAGCCGAACCTTGCAAATAACTGGTAACATGATAAATAACCCAACACAATGCCAATACGTACAACACACAAGCAACGTAGCACATATAAATGTCGCATATCAATGTCACCCAAGCAGATCCGTCTAAGGACACCCAGTCAAGCAAGCTCCAACTACAGCTCCCCAAAGTTGTGTATTTATGGGGCACAGATACATTGAAACACAATGGTAGCATTATAAAACCAATACTATTTCACTTTATTACATTTACACATCCTTAAGGATGAGGGGGAGGACCATGATGCAATTCCTTGCTTCTTTCAATTTCCACCACCGCCCTAACCGGTGTTCCTGGCCCACTGCTGCTACCAGGACTTCTCCCGAGCTGTTGAAGATGAGGGCATTCACAAATCCTTCCTAGAAAGAAACAGAAGACCACAAGGTGAATAAGTGAGCAAGTAAATCTAGTAAAGCTCTTCTGATTCCTGCAAATAATCTGAATATAAACTTGTAATATTCCCATCTCCAACTACACAAGTTCAGTACAGTAGTAAGGTTGACAACTGGGCTAGTTGGTATGATGCCATTTTAGATTGAAGCAGCCCAAACAACGAAGACAAAGTTAGATTAACAGGACAAGTGCTTGTCATGGCCGTCTAACTTTGTCTTTGTTGTCTGCGCTGTATCAATCTAAAATGGATCAGTATAGTCGTAGTAAACATGTATAACAATGTACATAAATCTAAAAGGTTCCTCATTGATATGTGAGTAAAGAATATGTATCCATGTTTACAGCAAATGCTGAGCGTTTTTTGTTTAGACAACACAAAAAGTTTTTAAAATCAGGTGTGGCTAATACTATAATAGTGTAATTTGCTTGATTAGTACTCCAAGTGATGCTCATTACTTACACAAGAGATCAAATGACATAATTTTTCCTAATTAACAAAATTCACTAGCTAACTGGTAATCAACAACTTTATGGCACATATTGAAAAATATGAATTGTAGCAGGTGGGTCACCAACGTGTATCCAATTTCTGATGAATTTTCAGGGTGGCACTAGTTTCGAGATATATGCAGTCATGAATCGTGCAGTGTGATTGATACCTGGGTGTAATATAGTTACCTTCGTGCTTCAATGCAGAAACCATGCTTTGTTAGAGAAATAGAACAGTAGTGCGTTTGTATTGTGTGATAGCGCATGCATAAAGTATTCACACTACCTTGCTGTGTGAACTGACTGGCCTACAATTCACCAATTGCAATATACACCATAAAGTAATTGATTTCAAAGTTAATCAGCAAACTTTTTTCAGTTATACTTATTCAAGTGTAGTATTCCAGTTTTTTTTACAAATAATATCCAGTGCATCAGGCAATCAAGCTCAAGAACTCTGATAAAGATCAGTTACAAGCATTTTAAAAACTCTGTATTGACAAAAAATGAAAAAAAAAAAGAAAAGATAATTTTATGCTCAAGGCCACATTGTTGGCTGTAGTTAGCAAACATGCATCAATTCAAAGTCAGGGCAAGCAAGTGACTAACATGAAGAGGCATTAAAAAAAAAAAAAATGGCGCACATACACAAACAACAGTAATTTGGGTCACGAATGGCAGAAAAAAAAAAAAACCCAAATATCATTATTACTAATTTTAAGTGTTACTTGTATTACTATCATTATACTTTATTGACATACCACAGGTATGCTTGCAACTTCTTTCAGTTTCTTGCATTCATCCCCAGAACTCCATAGCTTCACTTCGCCATTCCAGGAACCTTAAGGGAGGCACAGAGAGAATTACGTTTTTACCTGATTCGAAACAGACACGGTACAGTGGAACAAATAGTATGTGCAGAAAGGAAGCTAAGGCTGGGCACAAATACAAAGCAGTGCCATGCAGTAGCCAAGTTCCATAGGGTTTGCACAGAAAGCTTCACTTCAATATATATTAATGCGGTCTACCTGAGGCTATCAGGTCTGTGCAACGTAGTGAGGCTATAGCAGTAATCCAGCGTGGGGCCCCATCCTGCGAACCATGTGCTTGATGGTGTACACAAGTTGGCTTCTTCTTCAGAGCAGACCAAAGGCTGAGTGAGCTGCAAGCAAAACAGTATTGATTGCAGCCCCTGTTTTCGCAGTTCCTCCGCACACAAGTTACTTTTCAAAGAAGCCAGAGATGCCAAGCTAAAGCTGTGCACAGGCCCTGGGTAGCTTGAAAGCCTGTGTCAGTCAGGGAGGGTCAAGCTCGGGCTACTGTTCTCATCGGCAGGTCATGTTTTGTGATAAGCATGACTTGTGCCCAAAGCATGGATGCTATGGCAAGATGGTTCTTTAACATGTTGTATTTTTGTCTAACTCCTTTTTTGGGAATCCAAAAAAAAAAAGGCAGAAGTTCAGGAGCAGATGAAAGCTTGAAGAAATAAAAAATTCGTGAACACGGGGTGTCGCTAGAGCCGACGTTTCGACAAGCAGATGTCTTCTTCAAGAAAAGTCTGCTTGTCGAAATGTTGGCTCCAGCGACATCTCGTGTTCACGAATTTTTCATCCTTTCTTGGAAGAGTTTTTCAGTCCCTTCTATACGCTGTCCATTTCTTTGGCCACTTTAAGCACGTCGCGGTGATTACAATGTGGCACCACTTCCCCCTTCGTTCAAAACAAGTGGAACTTTATTTCAGATATCTCACGTTCTGCTGGTGAGTGCTGATGCACCCGCCTCTCTAAGAGTCTAATTCGATACGCCAGCATCTAGAAGCACCATGCCAGACAACTGGACCATTTTCGAACTACCATCTTTGGTCTCACCAATTAGATACACCATCTTAGTGCATTACCGTGATTCATATGAATGTGATGCGCTAGAAATGCCAGTTATTGCATTCATGTAAACGCCACAATCACTGGTGCCACAACCGTTGTATCCTTTGTCAAGTTTCCGTGATGCAGCAACAAAATTTCATGTTATAAAAAAAGGGCCCTTTTTTTGCTGTGGGCCTCATCGAGTTTATGTGCATACAGAGCTGGGTGAAGTAGAGTGCACATACACTTACAGCACGATTATGTTGAACGAAGAATTTGTGCCTGTAGTGGCCAGGTCGCTTGGTCTTATGCTGTCTTAAAGGATCGGATTTTCCTCACAAGCATTCGAAACAGTGAGAACAAGGTACTCTGAAATCGACTTAAGTTAAAGTATATATACTCCTGAATGGTTCCACAGTACTCTAAAAGTATTTAGGATAGAGCAACTTGAGTAGTGTGCATATTTCCCATATGCATAAGTTTATACTAAACTGCTGGTTATTCTTCAGTAGTTATTCTTCAGCAGCCCAAGAGGTTTCTAGATTTATTGAGTGAACTACATTAAGCATGTGCATACACACAGCACGTAAATTGGTAACACACACTTACCCATCGTCAGCTCCAGAGACAAAGTGCTGCTCATTGATCATTTTTGCACAATCGACAGAGCAACTGAAAACAAAGGAGGAAAAAATGCAGGGTCAGGAACTCTGCACTAATGTCAGCATGGACATGTAAACACACACAAAGAGGCAAGAAAACAAGCAACTGCAACACTGAAAGTAAATATATGCAGCAGCGGAGTTGTTACTCTGACCGTTGGCATGAACAGAACAGCTGAGACAGAACGGTGCATAGCAGTTTGTGTTTAATCAGGGTAATGGACGTTTTGCATAACCATCGTGTTGCAGTATGTTTTACAAGCTAAAGTTATTTATAAAGCGACTTGACAAACTGTTCGTCAAGTTGGCGTCAACATTTTTATAGACAAGTTCATTTTATCCCAAATTACGGAAACTGCTAGAAACACCATCCTGAGTGAGAGGTTCCAAAGTTTCACGCTTGTGGAGCATGAAACTTCAGGAAAGCAAATAAATTGCATGTTCACTAGTTAACCTGGAGCTTCGGACCAGTGTGAATGTCGAGCAGAGCAGTACTGCCGGGAAGAGTGCTACTGTCGGCAGACTGTCGACACAGCGGTAGACACTTATCTTTCCACTTCTAGAAAGGATGCCTTACCAATGATGAAAAATTGATTTTTTTTTTCAAATGACGTTCCAGAAGCTAGGGTTAGTTGCATGTATGTTGGCAAAAAAGGCTCAAGCTTGAGCTAGCAACAAAATCTTGATGAAACATCAGATGACTGCAGCTGACGTGAAAGCAAAGAAAGCAGGGCTGGTGCACACTTATGGCTCTGGTAGACAAGTTGAGACTCCTCCGGGATCTTCCAGACACGCAACGTGTTGTCCCGACTGCCTGCGGTGACAGCACGCTCCCGTGTGTAGCTGTCAATCGCAGTAACTGCGTCCTGGTGTCCAAAACTGAGGAAACGGAAAAGAATCTGAATTAGACTCCTTTGTCCTCTTGACCATGCAATGAGGCATTTATAAGCATGTGTGTGATTAGAAGGACTGATAACTGGGCAAGTTGGTATGAATTCATACTTCTGAAACGGCGCCACAAGGGAAGGCGCTTGTGTTTCGTGTCCTCTGTTTTTCGTGTGCATTCGTCTTCCCTTGTGGCGCCGTTTCAGAAGCATGTGTGTGATGCCTAGCAATGCCAAATACTGACACAAATTAGGAACAGTGAGCATTTGTTCATTAAAAGTCTGAAAATGCCAAATGATAATCTCCCAATAGAATGCACCAATCATGCCCATTCCGAGTCTCGTAAAGCTATTGCCAGTGTGGCCAGGAATTGAACCCACAACCTTCAGAACTGCGAAAGAGCATCAAAGCCACTGAACAGCCGGGCAAGTAGGGCAAGAGCAACCCCACAACTAGAGCTACACTACACCAGAAGTGCATGCTGTGGCTAGTTAGTCGCTGTGTTCATCTTTCACAGCGAGAATAAACTGCGACGAAACAGCACATGGTAAGGAAACACACTCCCAGCCAGGCACATTAGAATAATTTTAGATTGTTTTAAAAAGCTTGCATTACGAAGTGCATTCCTAATCATGCTAGATGTATTCACATTTTTCATGTAAATCTATGTCAACGACTGTAATAGAAAAAAAGAAAGTTTAGACTTTGATGCCTGTCCTGTGGATTTTGTCGGATGCTGTTTTTTTATTTATGTTCAACTTCCTTCATCGTCAATGAACTCGTGTGCTTTCTTTTTTTGTTTCACTTACAGTGTCTCAACATAGGCCATCTCGTCCAAGTTCCAGACTTTCACAGAACGGTCGCCGGAGCAACTGTACAGCTGATGGCTACCAATTCGAAAAGCAAGACCCTGCATAAAATGTGAACGAGAAGATTGCATTTATCCTGTAAAGTGACTCCAAGTTAACGCAGCTTAGCTGATTCACAAATTGCTTCCATTCATTTTAATAAAAAGTGAGCGATGGAGAAAACTGTCAACAGATATTGCACCTGATGAGAAAGGAAAAGAATTGAGTTCCTGGAAGCATGGCATTAATGAGAGCAAGGAAAGATAATAAGAAAGGTACAGGAGCTACAGTATGACAGCAAATGCATTACTCTTGCCAATGCCCTAGATAGCACACTTCAGTTTTTTATGCAGTACATACCATAACTGGACCTCTGTGGCCCTGGAATACATGGAGTCGCTGCATCGTGGATGGGTTCCAAATAAATATCGTCTTGAGCTGGCAGCCGCTCGCCTGCAGTTGAAGTTAATAAGTGCTGAATACATTACAAGTTACCCTCAAATAAATCACGCTGCTGTTCAAAACACTTTTTTCAGAACAGTGCTACAAATGTACCATTGTGAACAGAAACAAGCTGGGATTAAGTAGAATGGAGAATTCTTTTGTTTCTGATTGGTGTATTGTTGGCACGACTTCGACTAGTGCAAGCCCTGAACAATCTTTTGCGACCATATAAATGGTAATGCAAAACTCTGTTCTCAGCCTTTTACTTGTTAAAGGTGTTGTACTTTTCAATTTCTGGTTCATGTTTCAACTGCTCATTATATAACATGTGAACTGCAAGAACAGTCCAAATCAAGGAAGCTTCGAAAAGTTTTCATAACATACTTCAAGCTTTTTCTTTTGTTCTTTGAAGGGAGCATTTATAACGGTATGGACAAGTGAACCTACACTTTCTCACAAGTATTGTATGTGTACATAGCAAACCAATCTTGTGTGGACATGGCAGCAAATAATAGCAGCAAGAGCCAAGATTAACATGTTAAAAAAATGGCACTGATTCTGCGAAACATACAAGTATTCAGTTTTCAGGTAGTATTTAGTTAGTGCAAAACACATGAGTAGCTAGTGCTCCGTAAATAGCCCTGATACAAATTAAGCCCACCACAAAGAGTTGTGGTCATTCCCACAGGAAAAGATTAGAGTCATGTGCCGACATAATCAATCCTAAAATGGCAGTATCTAGTTTTACACACAGTTACGTTTGTCAAATAAAGTTGCTCAATGTTGACTGACCAGGTACATGCCATCTGAAGAGATGGAAATGGCCAGGACATGGCCTCCATGCCCCAACTTCGCATCATCGTTTTTCTTGGCACCTGGTACGGTGAAGAGCTTCTTGCCTGTCTTTGCACACCCTGTGTTTAAAGCAAACAAAGTCACTGAACAACCACACAAGTCTCACGACGAACACTTACATTTGATTATGGTACAGTCCTTGGAGCCACTGAAAATGTGTTGGCCATCCTGCGACACTGTCACACATGTCACAGACAGCTTGTGTCCTTTAAGGATTAAAATATGCTCCTTGTCGACACCTTGAACCTAAAGATAAATAAAGAAATGCATGAGCATGAAGTGTGTTTGTGAAGCTTAAGCTTAGAGTGGAGTTTTCAGGTAATCAGGTAGCAAAATTTAATCCAAGTGGTAACAAAGCTTTCGTACTTACCTTGTCCGCTATCTTTTTGTGAAGCTGTCCGCTTTGCTCTAACTGTCAAAGAAAGGCAAAGTAAATGAAAACGAAGGAAAAGGAAGTCGCCTGAAATCGCCGAAACCTTTATAGTAAATACACGACGGCCACATACCAAGTCGGTACGCAGTCGATGGGATACGACAGCACGGTCTACTTCTTGGGCATCAAGCTTCTCTTTCTCTGGAGGAACAAACGTCATCACTTGCAACACTCCCGCCAACTTGAAATTATAATACGAAAGACCCGAAATAAAGTGTGACCGTCTTACCCTGCCTCTCAATCTCAGCGAGGTACTTCTTCGCGAGCCTTAGCTTTTTCTCTTGCTCCGTTTCGAGCTCTTCCTCGTCCTCCGAAGCGTGATGACGGCCGAGTACAACGTCGTTTCTAGCAAAATGCAATAAGGTCTTAGGTAAGACAGAGCGCGAGCAAGAGAGACAAGATTCTAAAAAATGTCAGCCAAGCGGTAACCGGCTGATTCGACACCGGGTACACACGTGAAGTGCCTCATTCCTCGTGGTGTAAAAACCTTCACTCACTCTGCTTCAGATTCACTGGACACAATTTCGTCCACATGTCTGCCCTTGGAGACTACTTTGCTCTTTTTGTTGGTGTGGTTAGCTTTCGCCGAACCTCCAACGCGTTTCTGGTAAGAGAAAACACCCGATTGTACAGAACATCACACGACGCACTGCTCGATTGTCAAACGACTGAAGCACGTCTAAGCCACTCACCTTTCCGCCTTTCAAGCGTGGCTGAGGTCGACTTCCCCCTCCTGCTTTCCTTATGAAGAATGACATTACCGAGGTTATTATATCACCTTGCAACAGCAGCAGTTTGCCTCTACAACAGCAGCAGACAACGCAACGTGCTGGGCATCATGCGCATCGTGCGTTTGAGACAACCGGCCGGACGCTAGCTAAGCTAAGCCAACGCGCAAGCCGCCAAAGTAATGATGCTGATAGCTTTGGCGGCTGTTTTAAACGTGAATTTAATCACCAAACAGTAGTTCCCTTCTCAAAGCGCACTATATTATTACAGAAGCGAAAATTGGTGGTATGTATTGTGGGATTAGGAAACAAGATTAGGGCAATTTCGCCGACGATTCAGTGTCGGTTTTGTTTATGGAGATCTCGCTCTGTTGCTATGACTAAACTAAAGATCCGAGCTTTTTTTTTCTTTCCTTTTTTTTTTAAAGCAGTGGTGCCTTCAGTACTTATTCATTTCGAAGTAAACCATTGCTATGCTCTAGACAGACCACTTCGCAACCACGCAAGCACCACTTTGTGACATTCACGCAGCAAGCGCAAGGTCATATCCAGAATACGCGGGAAGCTTTCTGCCATGACGTCGCATAATCGTGCACAGTAGTCAGTGCCGAAGCGCACAGCTACTAGATTGAAAGACCCAGGCCCGTAGCCAGGGGGCAGTGGCGTAGCCAAGGAGGGGGGGGGGGGCGTTCAAACTCCCCCCCCCCCCGAAATTTTTCAGTTTTGCTTGCGTATATATGCACGCACTCATACAAACGCACGCACGAACATACATAAAGTATGGTTAGAACCCCCCCCCCCCCCCCCCCCGAAAAAAATTTTTGGCCTACGCTACTGCCAGGGGGGGGAAGGGCTAGGCCCCCCCCCCCTGAAATTCTGATGAAAGGGGGTGTTTTACCGAGGAAAAATAATAAAAATGGGTGTTTTTCAAGGCTTTCAACAAGTGCCCCCCCCCCCCCCCCCCCCGCCGCCGAAAAAAATTCCTGGCTACGGGCCTGGAAAGACCACTCACATATTATTATAGTGGGCAATGATTTATGAACATATTAAGCTCAATGTGAAGCAGCGGAGGAAATTTACAAGATCAAACCACAAAACAGGTCTTGGCGCGCGCGCACGCACGTACAAACACGTACAAATGTCTACGCGGCGGCGGCGACTCCCTCTCGCCTCGACACCAGGGCGAGGAAACGTGCACAAGACATTCTCACTAGACAGTACGCTAGCGTCACAGTCAGGTTGGCGAGAAGCACAAACACAGTGCCCACAGCGTTGAACAACTCCCCCGCCTGTTCGCGCAGCTTTTGCACTTCGGGAGTCTCGGATTCCGGGAGGTCCTTCTTGCAGTCGAGAGCCGTGGCCAGGTCGGCGCTGGAAGACGACAGCGGCGCTGCGCACGGACTCTTAGGAGACGTTGGCGTGGGTGCCGAGGCACTGGCCTTGGGTGAGGACAGCCTGGAAGATGTGAGCTTGCATCGCGAAGGCCACACCGTCCTGTCCCCGGAGCGCGTCTGTCCGAACGCGGTGCTGGGCATCGGGATGCGTCTTATCGGACTGCAACGCCTGGTCGTTGCCGGTGCCGTCCGTGGGGGGAATCGCGGACGAAGGTAGCTCGAGGTTACGCTTCCGCGCTAGAAGTAGAGGGAAGGGAGAACAAACCAATGAACTCTACAACGCACTTGTCAAGCAGAGAGGTGACAAAACGTTTCAATAGGAGCGAATTATTGTCACAGTAGCAACTGCTATCATGTGGGTGCCACAGTCGAATTTTAGCCGTTGCCACAGATCGTCGCGCGTTTTGCGTAAGTGTCCTGCGGCGAGGTAGATACTGCAACAACGGTATTCCTCGCCGAGCGAACGCTTCATTGGTGAAGAAGACCATTGCAGGATCTTCCTCGCAGTCGCCGAGGAAGATCCTGAGAGTTCACTCCTTGCTGCCGACGCTTTCCATTACGTAAGCAATGCTACAGCGAATGCACGTGGTCATAGAGTGGTCTGTTCAAAATACGCGTACCCGAGCGCGACACCGTGTCTAACTTGATCAGTAAACTAATGTTTACTATCAGGATTTATATGGCCGATAAAAAACATGAACCTTACACTTTACTGCGACTTTGTTTACATCTGGGTTTCGGCTTTCTGTCAACAAGTGTTCCCTCTCTTCACATGTCAGCCATAATCGTACCACACATCCCGCGCAGCGCCGTAACGGTTTGCGAACAAATAAAATTGATGGTTTGAAATTTCGTCGTACCGGTGGTTGCTTCTGGACCAATTTTCAGGCGGGAGGGCTGCTTGGCTGCGCCGGACGCAGTCGGTGGTTGAGAATTTGGCTTGCAACGGGCTTCGGAGGCCGGTGCGTCCGTAGTCTCCCGTTGGTGCAGCGCCGTCGAGGACGGCGAGGTGGCGAGCGGCTTATTGCCGCCGACGATCCACAGCGCGTGCAGCAGGGCCATGGCGGCCCGCACGGCTTGGTACAGCTGCTGCACGAACTCCTCGCAGAGCGCCATGGCCCAGCGGCCGATCGTGGGCGGCCCTTCCCCGTCCCCCAGCACCACCGGCGCCCGCAGAAGCAGGGCCGGCTCTCGGCGATCGACGACGCCGCGCTGGATCGCTTGCACCGGCCCCGTTGCCCGACGAGCGGCCATGATCGTGGACGGCCTCGCTGCTTCGTCTACGTCGACTTCTATTGGTCAATACGCGAGCTGCTACGTGAGTGGGGCAACGTCTGAACCCTTTTTCGATAGGAATGTTCAATTCCAGAAAAAGAAAGAACGGAGACAAGAGGTTTTGCGGGATTAACTTTGTTTACGCTGTCCCACGTTCACCACGAACCATAGGCGTGCACATCGTTCCCCGTTACGGGGGAAAGTGTTCCACACTTCCCTCGGTCGGAGCCCAAGAGACAACATTCTTCACAATGGATGGACAGATGAAAATGAAGCGATTACGTGCTCCTCACAATGGCCCGCCTTTGTGTGCCACGGTCTAAAGGATCTACTCTACTCTACTTTGGTCCCTGGCTTTTCGGGAGTGAAGATGGGAGCACGCCTATGCCTATGCAGGTGTATAGTGGGGGGCAGTGGTCTTTGCTTGTTAAGAAAGTTATAGAGGGAAGGAATTGGGCTCACGAATAACTTCCTTAACTGAATGGAAACGACCTTCTGCATATCGCAGCACGAACACGTAATTTTGCAAAAGGCAAAGTTTTGCTAATCTACTAGGCAATCTATTGCGAAGAGGTTCATAGAATATAATGATCATCCGTGCAAACATAACTGATACACGACCGTTAAATTACACGAAGGCGCTAACCGAACCATTGTTACACGTCCCTGTCCTGTGGTCCATTACCGTAAACCAGGGGCGTAGCCAGAAATTTTTTCGGGGGGGGGGGGCACCTCCTTGATTTCAGGGGGGGGCACCTCCTTAAAATGGTCATTTCTTGCTCTGTATGCCATGGCGAAAAAAATTTTTTTTGGGGGGGGGGGGGGAGAGGGGGGGGCACGAGCCCGGTGTGCCACCCCCTGGCTACGCCACTGCCTTAAACCAAACAGCTGAATGCATGGCACCGTCTCGCCCGCGAAGCCGCCTCCTGAATAACTGTATCACCATACACAGTCATTCAGAGCAGTATGATCATCATCGCAGGTGTCGTGGCCAGGTATGAACCGATCCATTCTGGGACGGCCAGCGGAGGACATGTAGGATGCAGCTGGCGCGGCTGGTTTCCTTGTGGTGGCGGACTTGCGGCGCGGTCACCGCGTCGGTGGCCAGCAGCCCGCTATGCCGCGCCCTGGGCGTGCTGCTCCGCATCCTGGTCATCGCCATCTTCTGCATCATCGCCATAGCGCTCAACTTCTTCAGCTTTCTGGGACCCAGGCCCGCCGTTGACGACGTCCCCAATCAAGGCACGTGTCACATGCCAAGGCGTGCTTATACTTGTCTACACTCGCCTTCAAGCGCCGTATTCGCGCGAACGTGTTCGAACCAGTCCATTGGCAGACCCACAAGATCCAACACCCCTAGCTGCGACCCCGTATTTTTATTTACTTACTTCTTTTATTTACAAGAATACCGCAGGCCTGCGAAGGGTCCATCCAGGAGGGGCATCGTGTGAGTACAATATATAACAAACATTAGGAGCAATATAATTAAGTGTGCAATATAATTAGTGACACGACGTAGCAGCTGAACATATAGGCATCGTACAAAATCCAAGAAATTGTGTCTGAGCAATTAAGTCCATGCTATGTAGAGTTGTGAGAGGTAAACTATTCCATTCAGAAATGGTGTGAGGGAAGCACGAATATTTGAAATAATTCGTTTTAGTTCTAAAAGAACCAGAACGCTCTCCCTCTTCGTCGACTTCACTTCGAATTGATTACCGCGATGTGCTGCCAAGTGCTCAACGCAGTAGCTGCTGCTCAGTCTAGATGCGTGATAATCTGTTTTTGTTTCCATTGTTCCGGGGCAGCAACGCTTTTGTTCTTTCCTGGCCGATCACAATGTAATGCCAAACAAAGGTGGCGATCGTAGAGAGAACAGCTGCGTGTCAAAAGCTGAGGTTCAGGGTGCAAAATCGATCCCAAGCTTGTCTGTATATTGCAGGCATGTATGTAAGCATGCGTGCAACAGCTAGGTATGTACCCCCGCCCTCAAAAGTTTTCGGAACACGAAATTTCCGAAAATGATATATTCCCGCTTTGTCTTTGAACATAGCCCTCAAACAGATGTTCCAGCTTGTAGTAGTCCTTGCGACCTACGCAGCTACCTGCTAGGTTAGATGTGCCGTGCACTAACAGAGGAGAAATTCGCATTTTCAGTGGAGCCCGCGTTCCGTAAACTTTTGGGAGCGGGTGTACAGCCCTCCAGTAGTTCCTGACATCAACGTCATTACTATAATTACAGCACTGTGCCAGGATGACGAACTGGCATAGGAAATTCCACATTTGTCCTCTCTCATACAGTCGCCATTAACGGTTTCTTGAGAATATGAGCTTCTAATGTAGGTCGGCATGTTTTAACGAACAAAAGCTCGATTTTGACACGAGGTCTGAAGGAAAGAACGTATGTGAGCATCATAGACGTGCATATGGAAAAGAAAGAGGTACAGCTTGTAGTGGGAGTGCACATATTCAAACGTTCATCGTCCGGTAACCGAGGGCGTTCCATTCGCGCGTTTTTTATGCGCAGATTGCAACGGCGAACCCCACCACTACCTCGCCGCCGTGGACCCGCAGACGGCCGAGTGCAACTGCTCCAACTACTGAATTCTGACCGAACCCTCAAGGGAGCTCTTGAGTTCCATGCTCTTATGACGTGTTCTGTGGGCAAAAAAATTTGCCGGCGAAGACAGGCGGCGGGACGTTCAAGTCGGGCTCGTCATGGCCGCCTTACCATGCAGCGGGAGAAGCAGAAATGATGCACGATGAACCTGCGCGGTCCCTCGAGCTGAATCCCAAATTCACGTAGAAGGCACGGGCCTGTAGACAATATTCTTTTTCACTGCGAAGTGAAATAAAGTACTTCGGTTTCAAGATAGAGTCAAACGTTTCAACTTGTTTTCCAGAAGAGGCTTCGACAACCGTTTGGACTGCGACTTGTGCCGCTAGTCCAGCCTTTGCGCCTTTTTTTTTCATTGATTACAAGATGGCTGAAATGTTAATGTCCTTACAGGTGCATGAACTCGGCAAACATACAGTGTTATATTGAACGGTGGAGCAGTTTTACACCTGTGTCACGCGGTGCATTTTCGATTCGCAATCAGGCCGGATTCGAATCAAGTTTCTCGATCACGATTGACTCCTTTCCACAGTTTGCGCCAGTGGGCCCATCGCGACTGAAATTCGATTCCGATCAGGCCAGATCGCGATCGGAAGTGCACCGTGTGACAACCGTATTACGAAAGGCTTGCCTGGATGCTCTTGGCTGGTGGCGATGTTCCACGTAGATGCAAACTATATACATCGACATGATAACGTGCCAAAAGTACAGCTTTATTGAGTAAGCCTCGAAAGAACTTCCGCGGTCACACATCTCTTGACTTTCCTTCCGGATGGTTACTAGCGTGTGGTGCCTAAAAGAAACATTCTCTGGATGAGAATCATGTCTATTAGGTGGTTTCTCGATATTTTCTTCTGGACTAGCATCTTCTGATGTCCTAGAACGCAATAATGTGGCGGAGCTTTCACCTCTATAAAGTATTTACGGGCACGCGATACGTAAACTGATTGCGAAGTTTTACCAGCTGACTCCAACCGAATGCATCATTCTCACAGAGTGCTTTGTTCATGGTCAGTCGTTTCTATTGGTACCTGGCTTTTTTTTTTAGAAATTGTGAAAAGGCTGGTGACATCGCGATACCGATAATTTATCACTATATTTTATTAATTGAAGCGAAATGAGATGGCTGTGCGACATCCTTCATCTTTCTGTAGCACTCACGTCAGGGGCGTAGCCAGAAATTTTTTTCGGGGGGGGGGGGGGGGCACCTCCTTGAAAAGGCAATTCTTCGCTAAGTATGCCACGGCGAAAAAAAATTTCGGGGGGGGGGGGGGGGGGCACATGCCCGGTGTGCCATCCCCTGGCTACGCCACTGACTCACGTACAATCCACATTTTCCAGCAACCGTGGTCGCCTATAGCTGCGATAGCGTTTTTCTAGACTCACGTTAATAGTCCAAATTACTATAGTAAAGATTGCACCACTAACCTCAACGTGTATGTCGGAAGCGCTGCGTTTGATTGTTCAATAAGTTGAGCCCGACGCTGCCGAACGATGTTTATATTACAAATTACCTAGTGGTGATTGATTGCCATTCATAAATTTGGTCTTTGAATACTAAGTTTAAACAATAAAACAGGACTAAAACATATCGAATTCACATATAATATGCTGCAGATAACAACTGTATCTCAGCGACGTTCAGTAGTACGTGAGAACGACGCGACCTACACGACTTGACGTGCTTTGTGAGCTCCAGCCAGTGTAACCAACGCGGTTAATATAATTCACAGCGTTTTCTCTTTTCTTTTTTTTCTTCTTCGTTTCGCTTTGTCCGACAAGGCAATTGTTTTCGAAGGAAAAACGTTTTCAACGAGTAGACTCCGTGGTTAGCCGTTGTCATGGCTACTCCGTTCCTGTGCAGCAACCTTTCCAGATGGCGGCCGGTGCCTCGGCGTCTTTGTACACAAGACCGTCGTAGGTGGCTGAGAAAAGAGAAAAACACGGATCAAACAATTGCGTTCAAGTGTATTTTGCGACAAGAAAGATAAAAGAATGATGAACGCTGCTGAGCGGACTTCTACGAGCGCAAAACTTCTACGAAGAACAAAGCTATAAAAAGAAGGGGGGAATAGGGCAGGCAAATGTCGGCATGGGTAGCAACGGTATAGGCAAACAAAGCTACTTGTTCTCGGTCAGTAACAAAGCTACTTAGCTTATCAACCGCGAGCTAATTGACACTGTGAGGTTTAGATCTTACTTCGCATTCAATGATACGTTTCATCACAGAGAGCACCCGTCAAATTAGCTTCTCCACAGTGCATAGTAACATGCGGTGGAGCTTATGTACTATTATTAACATGCGGTGAAGCTTACTTAAAAATATGTCGGCCTGTTCGTGCCTTGTACTGTGCGCCGGTAAATATAATAAATGTCGGGGTTTCACGTCCCAAAACCACGATATGATTATGAGGCACGCCGTAGTGGAAGGCTCCGGAAATTTTCGACCACCTGGGGTTCTTTAACTAGTACCTAAATCTAAGTACACGGGCTTCTAGCATTTCGTCTCCATCGAAATGCGGCCACCAGGACCCACCTAAAAGACCTTCGGCAGGTCCTGGTAAAAGCAAATGAAGATCAACGTATTATTTCCTATGAGAGGTGTTCGTGGGACAGGGAACAGTTTGACGCCGTGGAGAAGCCAGCGACATAACGTAGTTGTTGCCAAACATAATCATCTTCATCCTAATCAATTTGACCCTTAAGGGCCCCTTCGGGCCGCTACATAAGGGGGGGGGGGTATGTCACAAGGTACAAAAACAAAAACAAACCAAACAAAAAATTCTTCGTTATCAATCGATCACTCTCACTCACTCACTCACTCACTCACTCACTCACTCACTCACTCACTCACTCACTCACTCACTCACTCACTCACTCACTCACTCACTCACTCACTCACTCACTCACTCACTCACTCACTCACTCAATCAATCAATCAATCAATCAATCAATCAATCAATCAATCAATCAATCAATCAATCAATCAATCAATCAATCAATCAAAAACACCTTTCCAATCGCCGATGATGAGGTCCTTGGAGAGGATGTCGGAGCGCGTCAGCGCGGGCACGATCAGGCTGGGCACGAAGTTGGCGCGGCTCAGCGAGGCGTTGGCGGCACGGCTGGGCACCAGCGCCCAGTGGGTGCCGTCCGAGCTGGCCAGGAAGGACTCGCCCGACGAGTCGCTGGCCAGCATGCGGCTAGACTCAGGGTCGAAGCCCAACAGGTGGTTCACGAAACGGATCCAGGACTGCCGTCCACGAAAACGCGCGAAACTCAATCAGTCGCTACGTATAGGCTCACATATATAAAAGCTTATACGTATGCTTACATGAGCCTTACACTGGCTTACATAAGGATAACATATGCTATAAACTATAAGTAAATACACGCGAGAAGGACACATATGTTTTCAAATACTAAGCTAAAACACAGGGTAGCGAACAGGGACGCGCGTCTGGTTTACCTCTGTGCCTTATCTTCCTCCTCCTGAGAGAAAGCAAAGCTTGATCGGGAATCTATCGATGCGTTCACTGCTTAGAAAAAATAAATGATTATCTGTCACGCTTTTCTGGTGAGTCCTGACATGTCACATATATAGCCCTCTCTTTAAAGATACCCGTTGACTTTCCTTCGGTGATCATTATACTCTCTTCGGGGAGTAGCGGGAGGCGCGACTCTCCAAAAGAGAGTTAACGTGTTTGCATTATCCAATTTTTTCCATCGTAAGTTTACTAAGTGTACGTACTTATCCAAGTTTTCCCTCCATCGTTGGACGAGAAGCACGCCAAGTGACTGAAAGGAAAAAAAAACAAAACAAAAAAACATTGCGTTCAAGGTGATTTCCATTGCGTACTATTGTGATCTGCCACTATTATAGCGGCGTGCTTGTTATTTGTAACCTTGAAGTGAACGTACTCAGTCTTTCCGTGGAAGTCGCAGAAGTAGACGATGTTGTTGGTCGTGTCCACTGCAAAGTGGCGCGTCTTCTTGGCTGTGCGACAGAAAAGAGGCTGTGAGTTTTTTGACAGCACACATCCACACGTACGCACAACTACTTGCGCGTGAATACGTGTTAGTATGGGTACTACACTCCTATCAGGCGCCTATTTTATTCAGTTGCTCTCGCAATATGAGAAATAAGATTGTAATAATAATATCTGGGGTTTTACGTGCCGAAACCACGACATGATTATGAGAGACGCCGTAGTGGAGGGCTCCGGAGATTTTAGCTATCTGGTGTTCTTTAACATGCAGCGACACCATCGCACAGTACACGGGCCTCTAACACCTCACCTCCATGGAAATGCGGCCGCCGTAGCCGGGATCGAACCCACGACCTTGGGGTCAGTAGCCGAGCACCGTAACCGCTACACCACCGCGGCGAAATAAGATTGTTCTGCTGAATATTACAATTCATTGGAATAGCTTATGGTAGCGCGCACAATGGAATAGCAGAGCGTAGAGCTAAAGTAAGCATATATGAAAAAAAAAGGGGGGGGGGGGGGGTTGCGCTCTGTGGTGGTTTGTGAGTAGGAAGATGCAACACACACAGATCAATCAGTTTTGTAACCGTTACAACACCAGCGAAAAAAAAAAGATATAAAATGGACGCAGTAATTAGAGACACGTGCAAAAGATGAGGCACAAATACCTACGCACTTTTTACGTGAGAATACCAGGTATTGTCCTCTTCACAGGCAGCTGAAAGAAAGAAAGAAAGCTAGTCTTTAGTTTTAACGAGTTCACTGTCCACCAAGTTAGACATTGAAGAGTATCCGTAACACGGTAAAAGTGCAGTAATGATCGTCAGAGCACAACACCAACATTGCACAACATTAACGTAGACCGCGCATTGCCACTATGCATACTCACTAGCGGCTCACATCCCGTTCGGATGCGTTATACTCAGAATTGACTGCGCAAAACAAGGCCGATTTCTCTGTCATAGGAATCGGTATAACGCGAAAGTGGAACGTGTCTTCACAGAGGTAGTTGAGCGTTTATGGTGCATTGTTTCGATACAGGGGTGCAGCAATGAATAAGATAGCAACAAATGGTAATGTCACGCGAAGAACGGCAAGCAGCTCGAAACTTGCAGCACGCTGCTCAAGCAGAAAGGACGCACGAACAGAACACAAAAGGACGAGCGCGAATTAACTGTCACAGCTCGACACTTAAAGCGCGCTGCTCAAACACAAAGAAAGACGCACGACACGAACGCACAAGTGTACACAGGACGAGCGCGACTGTCACCGTTACTCCTTTGTGTGTGAGCAGCGCTCATTTCACAAATGCGGCCGCTGCAGCGAGAGAACTGACCTTCGTGCACGCTGTAACATCAACACCGCAAACTTGCGGTGAAAGTACAAGACGTAAAAACCAGCCCCATCACGAGATAAGCACGCGTGCACGAGCGACCACGCCATGTAGGGGCGCGCGCGCATCGCAACGCGCGAAACGATGACCTTTAAAGCGCGCTCTTCGCGCCATCTCGCTGGTGATAACGAGTACAAGTACGTCCGAGCTCTGCGTATCGCCACCGGTAAATGGTGCATATAAATAGCTCGCCGTTAGTACCTTGAATAACGTACGCTTTGTGTGCGAGTTCTTTCGCGCCGCGCGCTGCGGAGCGAGGGGTCATAGGTTCGACTTCGAGCGACGAACCTTATTCTTGAGCATTCATGAACATTTCAGGAGCATTCAGGCAGGCTTGCATCGCAGCAGGCATTTCACTCTCATGTGCCTTCTCTCACAGTGTCTCGGAAAGCGGAATCTTCCACTTTGCGTGTGTGAGTGGAATGAATGAATGAATGCTATGGTCTCCGAATTGGATCCATGCTAGCAATATTAAGTTCCTTTGTACTCGTAGCAATGTACTGTCATAAAAAACGGCTAAGCAGCCTAATAAAGGCATGGCAACCACAAGGTGCTTTACCTTTACGTCCCAGCCGAAATGCGACCGCCGTGACATTTGTAAGTGCGTTTCCGAAGCGGCCATCACGCATTGTGGTGATTTATTAGCAAGAACCAGCCCAGACAACGCATCTATAGGAATGAGTACCTCCGTTCTCTTGTTTCAGCTCCTCGATGTAGCATCCGTACAGCTCGAGCTGCATGCCGACTAAGAGCTCGTCTTCCATCTGTGGGTCGGACGCCTCCTCGATGACGAAGCGGATTTGGCGAGCCTGGATTGTCTTCTCGAGTCGGTCGACGGCGACGCCGTTCTTGTGGTCCAGGGTTCGAACCTGTGCGCCAACAACAGTGCTTCGATACGAATAACTAGCTATACTCACAAAAGGTCTTTCTTTAAGAAAACTTTTTTTTTATTGTCGTCGGCCTTCAGCGATCGCTGTCATTATTGGACGGTCTCTATTCTTACGAACTTTACTAATGTATACAGAACAATTTGCGAATATGGGTCCTGATTGTTTGTGAAGATATCTGAACGCAGCTCATAACAATTTAATATATTAAATACATACACAAAACGCGCGCGCGCGCACACACACACACACACACACACACACACACACACACACACACACACACACACACACACACACACACACACACACACACACACACACACACACACACACACACACACACACACACACACACACACACACACACACACACACACACACACACACACACACACACACACACACACACACACACACACACACACACACACACACACACACACACACACACACACACACACACACACACACACACACACACACACACACACACACACACACACACACACACACACACACACACACACACACACACACACACACACACACACACACACACACACACACACACACACACACACACACACACACACACACACACACACACACACACACACACACACACACACACACACACCTACCTCTATACGTGTCAAACCTGTCTACTTTCCGAAACTATGTCGTCTACAACAATGAACGCGCATTTGAGGCGCATTTATCGTTCCTCGCCACTCGATCGAGGCACTTGCTGGTGCGGGCGGTGGCAACTCACGTCTCCGTGCTTGTGCCAGTCCTGGCCGTTGTCGCTGTAGAGCAGCCGGTACTTGGAGACCCGGCGCGAGCCAGGCACGTACACCACCTCCACCTGCGACACCCTGGTGACGCGCATGAAGTTCACCTGAAGGTAGTCGTGCTGCAGGCTCGATTTCACGGCCGGTGACCACACTGCGCAGACGCAGGAGTCGGGTGTAACGAAAAGGGCGAGGTAGAAAGGGTTTGGAATTTATCAACAGAAAGGAAGAGAGCTCGTAACGAACAAACAAAAAAAATCTTAAAAACGAATGGGCTTCACCAAGCAACGTAGTATTACGTGAACGCACAAACTAGACCTACAAATGTTCGCATTCGAGCAAGGTCATTCCAAAGTCAAATTTCGGGTGGGCCATGACATGTCTTAGTCATGCGCAATGTACTAAATCATGCAGTGCCATTCATATACTGCGGGGCCATTGTCAATTTATGCGTTGCTTGTTGCGTGGTTATGCCTACCTATTCCTCTGCTGAGTCTCGCTGAAGACTCGTGTTCTTTCCTGACGTCCGCTAAATCTCGACAGGAAGAAAAGGGCGCCTTACAGACGACTGCACCGGCAAGTATTATCGGCCCGTTTGTAATGCGATTCCGCAAAGTGGTGACATTGCGCCGAATTTTCGGGAAAGAAACGGCAGCGCCATCTGAAGTTGTTAGAGCGAAAGAGATACGCGCGTGTTTTTTCCCCTTCGACGTAAAGCATGCTTTCCCTCAACATTACATGTAGTGCGGCTAAGCAGTCTGACTGCGTGGTAGGAGACATTTCTACATAGCCAGCTCACCGAATCGAAAATATTTGCGGGCTTTAGAAAACGGCGAGTAAGACAGCACGGTGAAACTACAAGCGGCTTGTACGAATACGAGACGAGCCAGAGTTGCGCGTAAGCAATCTCTCTGAAACCGGTAAGAAGAACGTCCGCTCGCGTCACACGTACGTACCACTCGATCCGCCCTTGCGCACCTCCCAAGGCGCGTGCAAGGTGTCGGCCGCCGACGAGGCCGTTATCTGGCAGTTTTCGATGAGCCCGCTCTGCAGTCCCAGCTCGAAGACGCACTCTGCGAAAGAAGTTAACAAGCGTCGAGAACGTAAGAGGAAACAAGGTTACGTAGGACCATAGGAGTGCGCAAGTGGGGGGGGCGGGGGAGATGTCGGGGGGAGCCCCCCTAGCCCTCCCTTAAGGGGAGGCTCCCCTAAGGGTACCTAAGGGGAACGCCAAGTCTGTCTCATGCCTGTACTCAGTCGGACCCGTCCTCCATTGTTTTAGAGCGGGGATTATGGACACGCATGTTCTTGAGGACAATGGTGGCAGAGCACCCCTAATGTTGCATTCCAAGAACTATTTACTTCCTGTACCAAAGGCACGTGGTCTTGAGATGCACGTTATCCCTTGCATCCATCGCGAAGCTTGTTTTCTTGAGGGCTCGCCCAATAGGAAAGGAGGGGGGGGGGGGGGGTAGGTGAAACTTGCCCCCCCCCCCCCCTCCCCAACCCCCTACCCTTATGAAGAACGCTGCGCACGCTTATGAGTGGGACTGACAATTATGCGAGACGGTATGAATTCATAATTATGAATCCATAGTTGGCGCCGTTCATAATTATGAGCGGCGCCACGAAATTAGACGGAAACACTATGTTCGTGTGTTCTCGGTGTTTTTTGGATTATTTCGTGGCGCCGTTTCACAACTATGTAAACGTAAACATTGCACGGGTGTTTAGCATGTCGTAATCAGCAGCAATAAGTATCATAATGAAAGCAAAGAATGACGAATAAAACACGCGAGGCAGAACATGTAGTCATGTGCGAACGCAAGCCTCTAATTAATCAACGAATCCGTAGGGAACCTCGATAGCGTCTGTCAGGAACGTTCTCCACCTCCCCCCACCCCTCTCCACCTTTTACAGTTGATTCCAGTTACGTGAAGCACACTGCATGCTCACTGACCGTTGCTGTTGACGGTGAAGACCAGGTGGCTGGTGTTGGCGCAGGGCAGCCCTTGTCCCTGCTTCTGGGATCCCCTGGAGGTCTGGTCGCACAGCACGCGGTACGGGATGGTGGCCAGCGTCTCGCCCTTGCCGTAGCCGCGCTTGTTCTCCGGGTCCACGGCCAGCGTCATGTTCAGCTCGACTTGGTCGGCGAACATCAGAGTGGGCAGCTGCGCCGTTGTTGTTAAGCATTACATTAAGGCATCGCGTGCCCCGCTTGCAGCAGTGTCCACTTGTTGAGACCGCAAGGCGGCTTCTTTGCACAACCTTAGTGTTGTGCGACAAAGTTCTTTACGCGGAGGAACAGTGAAGTATACGTTAGGATGAATATTTAAATTCCATTTCTAGAGTACAGGAGACGTCAAGTTTTACTCGGAGCAATGCCTTAACAAGTCACAAAAGCAATAAAAACATGGGAGTGAACGTTCAGCGCTAGCTCCTCGTGACGCGATGTCACTGAACTTTATACGGTCCGTACATGACTATTTCGTAGTCTATCGATAATAAATATTAAATCGCATATCAAAGGAACAATACTTTTAGTCTGGCGTCGTATTTGTTTCCGTAATAGGGAGAGATTAAACAAAAGCGGTTCAACATGCAACGCCCAGTCTAACCTACAGCAAATGCTTCTTTCCAGCTTTTCAAATTTTACGCCATTTTCCATATGGTGCGAATCCACGAACATAGTTTAAAGCAGCAACCACGCCGCATAAATTACTATAACGAGTTCGTCTCGTTTTTTTATGCGTTTATTGAGTGTAATCTTCACGGTGGAAGGAGCGCAATCATTGAAATAAGCAGGAGCCAGGCCCTGTAACCGGGAGGGGGGGGGGAGGGGGAGCTGCCCCCCCCCCTCCCCCCTCCGAAATTCGGAAGGAAGGGGGTGTTTTACCGAGAAAAAATAATAGAAATGGGTGTTTTTCAAGGTTTTCAACAAGTGGGCCCCCCTCCGAAAAAATTCCTGGCTACGGGCCTGGCAGGAGCCCTTGCTAAAAAAACCCACCTCGATGTCGACTCCGGTGCTGGTGTTCCTGATGACGGGCGTGTAGTGGCTGACCGAGACCACATCGACCAGCGACTCGAAGGTGATGAAGAAGGGCAGGAAGAGACGCAAGATGAGCTTGCTCGGCTCTGAGCTCGAATCGTCCGAGTGACGGATGTAGGCCGCTATGGAGACACGGTCCCTGCACGCCGCACTATGTTTTCGGGCTCTTCTCATAGACGAGCGCAGAGGGAGGGGGGGGGGTACAGACTCGTCCTGTGAGGGGAGGGGGGGGGGGCGCTACAGTGAAACTCTCACAACCTTCCCCTCCCCTTCCGAATGGATAAGCCTGTGCACACCTACGGCTATTCTTATAGACTGGTCTAACAATGCAGGAGGTAACTGGTACAGAACAAAAGTCGACTGAAGTGGACATGTAGCTGGTGATATACCGGTCTGCTTTCAGTATTTACAACATGAAAGCAGCCTTGCGCACGAACATGCAATATCTGAACGCGAAAAAAGTGTTAACGGCGAGTTTTTTAAAGTTTTTGACCTCGTGCTTTCTATTAGCCTATATTTGTGAACGAGGCTTGTTACTGGAAGCAGACGTCTTAATCGTTTTTATAACCAAATATTTTCGTCGGATCGTTCATCTGCTCTTCTTGAACGTGTTTTCTCTATATTAGACAACACGTCGCTAAATCATCGATGCCTTCTAATATTTACAGCACAAAACGATGGAAGTGTTGCCGTGCATAAATGTTCGTATAGGCGGTCATATTTCAAACTAAGGAGGTGGATGTTCTGAGAATCTTCGTCAGAATGTCCATGCCAGTGACTGTTTAGCGTCGTTCAAGTCATTCCTCACAGCGTTAGGGAAAACACGACCGCATTACGTTGGAGGAGGGGGGCCACCCTTCAGCTTCGCAGCTCAGTTCGCTTTGTTAACATCAAACTTCCCTTTACTGCTTGACGTCACCTCTACTCCGTCACGTGGCTTCCGGACTACATCGGAAATCCCATGACCTACACGTGTCTTCCGATGAACAGTCATGTTGCCCATACAGTTTCGTACAATATTTACAAGAGGGAACTCTGGCTCTGCGATCGTTCATCCACCATGTGAATGATGGGTAGTGCAATAGTACAATGATTTGCATTGTCTTCGTGTTTGTGGACTTCAAACGCACTTGTGGCTTGATTTATTGTTGCGTTTTGGCTTTTGTCTCGAATAAAATATCGGCTAGTTGTGAACCTCGCGAGCTGATTTGAATTAGTGAACCTGAAGGAATCAAAGTGGTGAAGTGGGAATATACTGAACTTTTGCTGAACTACGTCTTGCGACAGCGCATCTGCAGGCCATACGAAGCTACACGGAGCCGAGAGCACGCAGCTTAGGCAAATCCATGTACTACCCGTCATTCCCACGCTGCTTGAAGCGCCATGCGTTGCGGCTCCCATAGACACTAGCACCAGATTTCCCTCTAGTGTACTAGTCTGAAACCGTAGTCCATCCCTGTTGATAAAGCGATGATAAAGGGGGGTTGCTCTAAAGCCTCTTAATATAGAAAGTAGCGACACTCTCCTCCATATCCTCTCTCAACAGGCCAACCTCCTCCCCCCAACAGGCCGAGGCTCCTCTACATCCTCTCCCAAACGGCCGCAGTGCGGGCGCCGGCCCTATAACCCGGCTTGCGCCACCTTCCTATCAAGAATGCTATGTCACGCTGACAACACGCGCGATGTTCGTGACCTTCCCCGGGTGACGGCCCGAGAGGCGGGAGAGGAGGCCGCGCGGCACGGCGGCTCGGTTAAAAGAAAGACGGTACTTTCCAAAAAATATCCAGGGACTTTAGGTTGACTCTGCATACTCACTCCCTCTCGTAGACGCGCGTGTCGTCCACCAGCACCCGGGCGTCGATAAGAGCGCTCTCCTTTCCGGTGCGCACGACGCGCAGCATGTGGGTGGCCGTGGCACGCCAGTGGAGCGCGCTGACCTGCAGCGTCACCGGATGCCGGCTGCCGTCGTCGGCAACCGGGTGGTCCGTCATCTCGGCCAGAACCTCCACCACCAGGTCGTCGTCGCCCTGCTGCAGTTTGCCGCGCACGTGGCTGTAGCCTGCGTGAGGACGTGCACGTGCAGAGAAAGGAACAACTTCATTCACGGCACAACGAAGTTTTGCGAAGGAACAGCGCGGAAGTGAAACGAAGACAAAAGGAGTAGTAGTCTTCGTTTCACTTTGGTGTTGTTCCTTCACAAGATGTGCTACCACTAACTCGCTCAAATGTGCATCCTTCTACAACGAGGTCGTTGGTGGCTTGAAGGGTGGTGGCCAGTAACTTGCCACTACCGTTTAGGCCCAATTAATCGCCTATGCCTGTATGAGGTAGTCAGTCGCCGCAGTCAGTCGCCGACAAGAGTGACCTTCCACGCCTCGCGAGAAGAAGCTGGCAGTATTGTCTTCGGAGGCCGGTTCCCTTCGCATTACCAAAGGGTGTGATTCTGGATGGACTTCATGCAGTGGCGTAACGGGCACGCTGCGGCCAGAACCTTTCGCTGCTTCCAAGACCCTGAACGGCTACCGGTTTTTCAGGACGAAAGCCTTATACCCGTGTCACACGGTGCACTGACGATCGTGTTAAGCCCGATCGGGATCAAATTTCAAAACAGTGGTCGGCTCCCTTCTGTATCTCGCGTAAAGGAGCCAATCACGATTAAGAAATTTGATCCGCATCTGATCCGAGCGCAATCAGAATTGACCGGGGACACCGGTATTAGATGGCTCATCAAACGCGATTGAGAGTCGGCATCAACACGAGCGATGCAAAAAACCATCATCATGTCATGACGTCACCCTACAACGTTTTCACAACGTCACGGATCCCCAAAATTTTTGACGACATCATTACTCTGCTCTCTCCTCTCTTCCTCCCCCCTCACTTCCCTTTCCTACCCCCCTTGCTATAATAAACTATGCTATACATGGCTTTGCCTGCGTGACACCAAGCGACGACATGAGATGACAGCACACTCCCTTCTTTTCCTTCCTGCTAACTTCCCTTTCCCGCCCCCCTGCCTAATGGCTATGCCACTATAGCGCCTGCGCTATACATGATTCTGCCTGCCTAACGCCATACATGATTATGCTATGCTTTACCCCTTCCACTCCTTCTTTCCCTCTTCCTCACGCTCACTTCCTTTCCCTACCACCTGCTATACACGGCTATGCTATACATGGTTTTGCCTGCGTGACGCCATACTTGGCTACGCTATGCTTTGTTCTCCCCCTTCCTTATTTCCATCCTCCTCACCCTCACTTCCGTTTTACGCCCCTTTCCCATGCACGGCTATGCTGCACATGGTTAACCTACGTGACGCCATACTGGGCTACGCTACGCTCTACTCTCCTGCCTCCTTTCCATCCCCCCTCGCCTTCACTTCCCATTCACCCTTGCTTTCTATACACAAATATGCTATACATGGTTCTGCCTGCCTAATACCATACACACTATGCTATCCCTCCCTCTTTTCCATCCTCCTCAACCTCACATCACTCTCCTTCACTCTCAATTCCCTTTCCCGTTTGCTTGCTATACATGGCTATACTATACATTTTTTCCGTGCGTGACGCCAAGCGGCGACATAAGGAGACAGCATGTTCCCTCCCTCCTCCTCAACCTCACAACGCTCCTCCTCAGCCTCACTTACCTTTCCCGCCCCCCTTGCTATACATGGCTATGGTATACGTAGTTTTGCCTGCGTTACGCCAAGGAACATCATTTCGAGTACTATTTACTCTACTATGGGAGAAATAGCCCACGTAATCGTAAGTGCTAGGTACGGAACAAAAGGAAGTTTTATTGTACATGTAACTTGTACATAAACAAACAAAACAAAGACAAGTAAAAACAGTATATACCTTTCACAAGTGAACACTAAAACACCAATTTATCTCTGTGTATCCTAATGTACACACAAGTTAAAGAAACAATAAACTGGAGCGAATTGTTCACAGTTCAGAGATTATAACCGCAGGCATGCGTACTATAGAGTGGGAGCTTCGTTAGTACGGAAGCACTGGAAACTCAAGCTGTCCCTTCGTTACAATGAAGAAACGTGTGTGCAATCGTCGAAGGAAAGCCTCTTAGCCGTGTGTTTCCAGCTGCTCATCGAGGTAATTCCACACAATGAGGCGTATTTTCTGGAGTGCGGGGTAGGCGCCTTTATGAGGCTTGCGGCGCGCTTCCGCTAAACAGCGTCGCCGCCACAGTGCGAACCGCGATGTCCACCTCGTACTGCAAATAGAGCCGATTGTCTAACGACATCGCTAGCGTAAGTTTTCTTCAAAAGCCTTCGTCAGAGCTCAAGTACGACCGCAGATCATGTCTGCATACATTTCTAAGCTTTCAGGGCAACCTGAAATAAACAACTACGGATGTAAAGCTTTTATGTCTTCCCTCAATTCTTTTATGCTGTTCTCTCCCAAAGCAAAGTAAATATCAGCGAGAAACCGCGCTGTTTGTGTTTAAACGTTCGCTACTCATGGATGTCATAAAACAGTCGGGCAATATTTCCGGCTCATTTAATGAAAAAAAAGTCCACCCCACGCAGAACCTCCTTTGAGAGGCACAAGTCATCTCCGGTACGCTGTTTGCGGGAGTTATCGGCATGGCGTGTTGCATATCTAGTGGCCTCCGCGATTAAGTCAGGCTGCGCGCCGTTGCCCCAGTGAATCGCGGAGGACACGTTCATCTCGTGCGCGTGCAATCGGACACCGTCTGGCAGGGTAGTAGCCAGAACTTTTGTAGCGTAAGCTACACTGGCCGAGGTTGAGCAGTTTCGCGTGGCTTACGGAGAGCCGTGCTGCGCATGCGCGAGCAGCAGTGACTTCACACGGCGCACAGCTGGTGCGCCACCGGAGCCACCGCCGCGTGTGCCTCACCGGTCTGCGCATTCCAGAGGAGTGACGTCATAGCCGCGGCAGACGCATTCTGGTCGTACCCCGTGACTCGTGCACCTCGATGATGATGATGATGATGATGATGATGATGATGATGGCCTATATGTCTGGCTCACACCCACTCTGGGCGATTGGCCAGGAAACGAATAATTTATAGATAAAGGTGATCACATATGAGCCTCGCTGCTCTCTTCTTCTTTGGCCGCCTCTGCCGCGCCGCTACGTATAAATATAGCGGGGCGTTTGCCAGTGTGGTATAGCCATGGAGAAGGAGAGCGAAATTGCTGCTCAGTCGGGCGCAGAAGAGCGAAGTTTAACTCATCGGATCCCGAAGTAGTCGCCAGGCAATTGCGTACTTCAACCACTTAGTGCATACTCGCTATGCACCCACTACGTGGTGTTAAGGGAATACGCGCAGTAAGGTGTGTGCCTTTTGTAATGGGTGACCGGCTTTAAACTACGAAATTGTTATGATAGTCACATGTTCTGACACCCGATGACAATGTGCGCTTGTACCACGCAATATTACTGGGATATTACATGTTATATTGCGACGCCTATATAAAAGACGCTTGCGTTTGCGAAGCATGAAAGTTATTTTCACTGCATTTCCAAGCAGATGAAGTTATTTTCACTGTATTTGTAATAAATAACATGTAAGAGAGAAAAAAAAGAGGCGTGGCTGTGTGGTAGAACACCTGCTTGCCACGCAGACGGCCTGGGTTCGATCCTCACTTGGACCCGGAAATTTTTATTACTTATTTTATTTGCATCTTTCTCGACTTTTCGGTCACAGAATAATTTTTCGCTCACGACCAACGACGCCGACGCCAGAATTTCTGCGCCAGAACTATCGCGTTAAAACTTCGGGGTAGAAAGGGGGGGGGGGGGGGAGTGCTTGGATGTCCTTGTGGCTTCGTGCTACAAACGTGTGGTTGTCAACTACACCCTTTCTTAACCACAATGATTGGACAGAGGGTGTGCAACTGACCTGGGTTGGCATAGAAGCCCAGCGACGCGGACGCCTTGTCGGTCTGTACACTGGCGAACGACGACGTCAGCGTGAAGTTGAGAGGTCCGCTGCGCCAGCAGGGAATGTTGCGCCCCACGGCCTCCACGCGCAGGCCGTGAAGGTTCACGATGCCGCTCTTCTCGTGCACCGCGCCTCGGGCCTCGACCTGCATGCGCCCCGCGGTTTATATTCGTGATTGTGTTAACATCGCGCGAGTCAACGGGTTCCTCGTTTAATGCGATTGTTTAGACCTTCCTTTCCCGCAGAAGAGCGCGCACACAGAGGTTACTTAGCAGCGATAAAAACTCACACGGTATACTCGCACTTGCCTATGATGACTCGAAGACGAAAGCAATCGCTTCTACTCATCGGTTGTATTGATCTCCTCCCCTCCACTCCCTCAAAGCTTTCTTTCTGCACCCAACGTGGTTTTGCATAGCCTCCGGGATCGGGCCACCTTTCACCGAGCGACGATGCCATATTACGACGTCATCACTCGACGTCAAGATACATGACGTCAGAGTGACGTCATGATGACGCAATGTAGTGCCGTCATCACATCATGATTTCTCGCTTCGCTCGTGTTGACGACGACGGTCACTTTTTCGCGATCGATGAGGCATCTAAGACTTTCACTAAAAAAAATAAATGAAAAAAAATAAATAAAGACCGTACGTGCAGCTCGGCCATGGTTCCTCTTGCCAGGGTGATGTTGAAAGGGATCCAGAGCCGCTGTCGAACTCGGATATCCGTGGGACCCGGGTTGGTAGACTTGACTTGAGGGTCACCCTGTAATGACACCGACCGCGTAAGTATTACGCACGCTACTACGCGTTACCTAACGCGCGGTGTGAGGTGCTTACTACCTGAGACACAGTACTTTTAGGCAACGCTGAGGCGAGCACCGGCGGAAGCATATGCTCTCACGAGACGCTCATTGAATTACTATGAAGTTCCCACTCGACTGCATTGCTCTCTTTAGTGGAGTGAATATAGGTACACACTGAACTATATCCCCAAAACACGCACCGTTCCCAGTGTCTGGTCCGGCACATCGGTGATCCGCAGTCGAGTGGTGGCGGTCTTTCGGCTGGACTGTCCAGAGACGGCGGTGGCCGTCATGCTGACCTCCATTCCCGGAAGCAGGCTCGTGTTCCGTTTAAGCAGCAGCGGTACTGTGAATCTAAGCTGCGGACGGAAACGTGAAGCGGCGACCGGTCACAGACCATCCTCGTTTGAGGCCGACAACAACAATCCTGAAGCTTCCTCTTGGGTACTAGAGACGCAGATGTAGAAAAAATGCATTGGGACGTCTAGGGTACCAGTTGGAGCGATTTTTAATTTAAGCTAATGAGCAAGTTAATGGCCATTTCATCATAATAAAAAAAGAAATATGGGTGAATTGCACGAATAATTTTTTTTCCAGTTGTTTGTCACACGACCTGGTTAACTATAGGTCACCTCTATCTTTACATGCATCGGTTGTTACGTAAAAAAAGCAAGGCATGTTCTCACCATGTTCTCTTCCTCAGTCTTCCGTTCGATGTACGAGTTGCAGATAAGATGCAAATCGTAGTGGCCGAATATTCTTTTTCTGTTGGAGAAAGCCAGAAACAGTAAGGCTCGTCATAAAGCATACTTGGAATGTTTTAGCTTGAGAATGCACGTAGGCTATCTGTATTTCTTATGACTAGATTGCCTGAGTTTATATAGTTCACACCATTGCTGAGTATGTTGCCATAGTTAACTTTAGTGTTACTTTGGATGGTAAGAAATCAATACATTGTGGGCACACGATGCTACGGCTATGCGCTGGGCTGACGAAGTTTTGTCAATGGTATTTCTGCACGGCCGCGGTTGCATTACACCCGAGGCGTAATTGACGACAAAGTTTGAGAATAAACGTGAACTCCGAGCTTTTCGTGACCATTTTGCAGACAAAGCACTGTGCTCATTCCACGGCACCACAACTCACGCTGCGTTGACGGGCAGCTTGTCCCACTGGCCGGGCTTGACGCACGGGTAGTTCATGCCGAGGTGCGAGACGCCCTCGTGGCACAGCTCGAAGTCGTCCATGGAGGCGGCCCCTTCGTCCAGCGTCAGGTCGAAGTTGAGCGTGGACGCGGTGAACGGCTCCAGCTCGAGGAACAGGGTCATCAGGAGCATAGCCCCGGGCGCGAGACTATGCAAGCTGGCCTCGTGAGGGCCGATCATCATCTGCCGCGGGGGCTTGGCCAGCTGTGCGAGTAAATGAAAGGGGACAGCACACATATCCATTACGACTTCCGACCAGGCCTGCTAAGGTTAGGCTTCTTACACGGACAGTTAAGTAAGTGGTACATATGGGTGCGAGGTCGCCCCACTTGAGAAACTATATAATGAGCCAGATAAAATTAGAACGGTCGAACAAGCGCTTCCGTCTTTTCTGTACAGGTTATAACTGTCCTAAATTGACGTTGCTGTGCAGTAACAGCGAGCAAAGTACTTCTTTGGTATGCTTCCTCTGGTTAGACAGCGAGCCAATTTAGAGGGTCGTGACGACTACGGTTGTTCACGAGCATATAGCTATATCTTAAGCCCAATTTTCCCATTAACTATCCTCCACATTATTGCCGTAATGGAATCAACCTCAGGTATGTGCACAGAACTACGCTGATGTCAGCGGTAACGTTCTCGAGTTTCGTATTGATTTCCGATCGGTAAATAATGCACGTGCTGTCTGTATACGCTAGCACTATACCAGACAACACCGTTTGCCTTACTACCAATGACACCATTTATTATTATTATTTTTTTTTGTGTTCTTCAGGTGACAGCGATTCCGCACGCGATAACTGCTCCCTTCGAGTTGAATGACCATGCTGCGTCTCGCGGTTGTTACGGCCCCGCGTACCGTTTCGTCGTGCTGCGGTGTCTTGGCAGCCGCGCCGCTGGCCACGGGCACGATGAGGCTGTCCTCGAAGTTTCCTTTAGGAGCCGTACGAGATGCGGCACTTGAGCGCCTTGTTCTTGGTGGCCGTCTCCTTGACGCGGATCATGACGGAGAACACCACCGTGTTTGGGTCCAGGTCCTTCACCGTTCGCATCGGGGTACGTGCCTGAGAGGATGGCAGCGAAAGTTTGCGTTGCGTTAACACAAACCTACAAGTATATGACACCCTATTAACTATTGGCTATGAACGGGTTTAAAGGGAAACTCAAGAGAAAAAAAAAAAGATTTTTCTCATATTACTAAACTACATTTTTCCACAGCACCCGCGACGGTTGTCTAGTGGGTATGATGCTCGATTGCTGACCCAAAGGTCGTGGGATCGAATCCCGGCCGCGCCGGCCGCATTTCGATGGAGGTAAAATACTAGAGGCCAGTGTACTTTGATTTAGGCGCACGTTAAAGAACACCAGATGGCCAAAATTTCCGGAGCCCTCAACGGCGTATCTCATGATCATATCGCGGTTTTGGAACGTATAACCACAACAATGTTTATTTTCTATTAATAAACCTATGATGGTCAAATTAACTGAAGTAAAGCATGTTGTTGGGCTAGTTGGCTAATCAATTTTGAAGGCATGTTTAAAATGCGCGAAGATGACAATATTAGACACATAGAACACGCACACACGAAGCGCTGTGTGCGTGTTCTATGCGTCTAACGTGTTGTCTTCTTCGCGCAGTTTAAACAGGTCAAATTAACGACGTTAAATTTCCCCAGAGTACACTTTGCTAATCTAAACCGGTTCATTGTTTCACTTTTAGTGTCCCTTTAAACCTATGTTGCGTACTTGGAGTTACGTAAAAGAAGGACTAAAATCGAATTGAATTTAAGATATCTCACCGACGTTTGGCCAGAGCCTGTAGTGCAATGGAGGCCCTCTTGTTGCCGTCATTGGGGTCGTCGTGGAGGGCGTACGTTGCAGGAGTTTCGGGGTTCAGGCAGGGCATGGTGTCGCCCACAGACTTTATTTTGAGCACGCACACGCTCACGTCGGTGCTGGCAGTGCTCACTTCGACCAGGTACAGGCCCATGCTGCGTGGCGGCGCCTTGAGCACGAGCTCGAACTCGGCCACCATGCCGGGCACGATGGGCGACGTCCACAGAGGACGCGTGTACGCGAAGATTGGGTTGTTCTGGGCGAGAAAGGGCATCAGGCGACCTTATATAGGCTACATTTCATCCAGTAGAATGATACGGTAGAAACATCGGAGCGTAAAAATGATGCGTCTCTTTTAAATAGTCGCATTTTCAAATGCAAAGGATGTATGATGGAAGCGATGCTGATGAACGGAGAGGCTTGTTTGCAGCAATGTTCTTTATTCGTGTCACAGGCGCAAAGTGCCGTCGCCAGAAATTATTTCCGGGGGGTGAGAGGTGCCCGAGGGGGGATCTCACCGACGGAAAGGGTATTTTTTCGTTCACCTTTAATTCATTTCAATTCACGCCACAATTACATACACTATACAGTTAAATACCACAATTAATATGCTTCCCTTGGCCTAGTTGTCTGGCTTCACTTGGTTGTGCCTAACAAATGAACGAACCTATCGAAAAAAGTAACTCCTTTAATGCATATGCATGTGTTTGATCAAGACTTGCGGCCGCCTGAATTAAATCAGGATTTTTAGAGAGACCAGCTGTACTCTCCAACTTATGGGATATAAATGTGCGAAAGGGTATAGGTGTACCTTGAGCAAGTCCTTGGAGGGTCCCCTGGTGGCGACAAACTTCTTTTCCTCGGTGAAGACGCTCTTGCCGGCGATGGACATGGTGGTGACGATGCCGTACGGAGCATTGTTGGCGAACTCGGCGTCGTCCTGTATAGTGGCCACGAAGTTGATGATCATCTTGCTCTCGGTCACGTTGCTCAGGCTCTTGGGAATGTGCGACACCGTGCCCAGGGACACCTGCCCCGAGTCCGTGTCCATGCGGGCCGCGTTGCTGCGATCGACGAGAGCGATCACAGTTTCCCTTCACGTCAGTGATTCATTAGAGTCTCTTAGGAAGTTACGGAAATACGGTACGCAAATACGGTACGCAAATACGGAACAGTATGGCGGTACCGCTCCTCCTTTCCCGGATCGTTGTGCATTTGCCGGTGAAGGCACCCCAACACCACAAAAGCTTTTTTTCAAAAATTACTGTAGGGTTGTCACGCCTCACTGTTGTCTGTCAGCCTAACGCATTGTTAATGAGACACCTGTCGTCCGGGGGACGCACTGTCACTGGAAAGGAGGAGCGCTACCGTACTGCCTTACCGTATTTGCGTACCGTATTTCCGTAACTTGCTAAAGCTGCCTAATTACACGCTATCTCTCCCACGCTCACCAATTTTCTTTTACCAGAAATGCTGTATATGGCTAGGATGTAACATATCTTTTTTGAAGAGGAAAAACACTTGCATACACGCAGACACAAAACAGTGCAATGCGGCATGCTTTCTCACAGCTTAGGATAGCTGACACCCTCCATGTTGACGGTGTCACGCACAGCTTGCAGGCAGGGCATGGCTCGACCAACAAAAGAGAGCCTGGCACGGCACACGTGCAGACCGGGCAGGCTCGGGTTGTTCTGGCCCGCCAGGTCGACCGTGATGTTGGCGTGTGTCGCGCCCGCTGGCATCGAGATGACGACGTCCAACGCCACCGCGCCGCCCACGTACAGCTCCCGCCATCCGACCGCGTCCAAGATCTTCACGTCCGGGTTGTACATGTAGCGCTGTAAAGGACGGTCCATGGAATTCGTCGTACTGCGCCGCTTTCTCACAATTGTTGGCGTTTTACGTGCCAAGAACCACGATATGATTATGAGGGACGCCGTAGCGGAGGGCTCTGGAAATTTCGACCAGCTGGGGTTCTTAAACACTCACCTAAATCTGAGCACACGGGCCTCAAGCATTTTCGCCTCCATCGAAAGTGCGGCCGCCGCGGTCGGGATTCGATCCCGCGACCTTCGGGCTAGCAGTCGAGCACCATAACCACAAGACCACCGCGGAGGGTTGCTGTGCCGCTTTCTGTCCCCCCGTATGCACAACTTTGCGCCCAATTTTGCAGCGAATAGCTGAACAAGTAATGCGCTGTAACGTGCAACTATTCTGCCACCAAGTGGTTCCGCCGACAGCTGTTTATTCGACGTTGCCCCGGCCCGCATTCACGAAAGTTTTATAAAGAGTGTTTCTTGAACAAATGAGCGCTACAGATACGAAGAGCCTCAATTAAGGAAATGTCTTGCGTTTCTCTTCGCTTTTCTGCTACTGGTGTCACACGGGTACTTTTGACCGCGATTAGGGCCTACGCGCATCGGAATTTCTTGATCTCGATTAACAATGGCCTCTGCTACGCGGTGCAAGCTAATCCGGTTCGAGTTTGGCGCAGACGTCACCCAAATCCCGATCTGATAGCCAGGTCACGATGTGCAGATCACGATTTGCTATCCCAATATTACCTGATGGCGATCAAAAGTGCCCGCGTGACAACAGTATAAGTACTGTGCAGCACTAATCGGCGTCACTATATATATGCATTATCGGCTTTAGAGCATGCGTTACCGGATCACGTCTGCGCGTCGCATACCTTAGGTTCGAGGGTGAGCGCCTCGAAAGGGCACGAGCAGTCCGTCGTCGCCCTTGCCGACCTTCATCTTGATGGGGTACAGGTTGCCTTCCTTCAGGTTCACGTCCATCGTGTAGTCGACGTACACGAACACCTCCAACACCAGAGTGTTCTCCCGGGCAGAGCTCACCGCGCGCTGCGTTCGGCAAAACACGAGATCCATGTTCGAGTCAACAGCATGAGCCAACCACGCTCAGCGAGCACTGATTGAATGGTATATAAGATCTCCGCACTCTTATGGCGTACAGGATAGAAAATATTTATTTTAAAATACACGCAGCAGCTAAGATAGGTAAACGAGCAAAACTATGTAAGAGCGAAAGATCTACTACGTTGTCTCCCAAGGTCATTAATCGCGTCGCAATGACCTTGAGCAACCGGAGAGCGTGTTCCAGGCATGACGTCACGTGATCCGCTGCGGGGAGAGACTTCGCAGCTGCGCTCTCTCGGAGCCTCGTCGCTGCGGTACCACGTGACCAGGCAATTAGTGAAACACTTTGCGCATAGCCTTTGCGCATAGCCTTTGCGCATAACCACGCCAAACATACACTTCGTTCGTGATAGCCAGACTTACAAGAGTTAAGCCTCAGCCAATCTTTTATATCACTGCGAACAACGACAGAGGTGTCGGCTGCGAGGGCGTAAGTGGAAGCCTACGGATTCTGGTTTTATGTCCGCTATCATTTGGTGCAGTTAATAAAACCTGTGTAGAACTGGACCAAAAGGGAAAGAATAAACAACACATAATTGCATAAATTGCTGGATAGTCTAGGAATCGCAAGTGTTTTATTTTAAAGGCCTCTTCGAAAGGTTCGTACGCTGAATTACCCTGTAATCACGCACGCGATCTAATTTCTCTTTTGTGTTTGTATGATAAATGCAACTGCTGTGTGATTTCACTGAAACACGCACGGCACGTCTATTGTTGACTTCTTCCAATGTGCTCTGGTTTTGCACACCATTTATACGCCCGATATTGTTTACGTACATAGTGTTTCTGATAGTTCTTTTATTTTCTTATTAATTTATTCTTTCTAGTTTTTGTGTGTTTCACATTTCTATTATCACGTTGATGGGATAGCCGGCTCTAACGTAGCCTACCTTCAGATGCTTCTTTAATATGTAAATAAAAAAACATTAAAAAAATATTCTTATCAGCTAGCCCTCAGGTACCTAGTGTTCTACTTTACATTTACAGAGGCTGTACATGGCAGTGCCCTCATTCGCGAGAGACAAAAACCCTCTCGCGAGGACAACTTCACCACCGGACCTGCTGGGAGACGAACACGCGACCGAGGTCGACCACGTAGTGGTCGTTCTCAAGCGTGGCCTCGGCCGAGCTGGTGTTGACCCAGGGCAAGTTGAAGCCGCTCTCCTCGAGGTCGAAGCGCGCCGAGCACAGCTGCATCGGGCTCTCGGGGATCGGCCTCGGCCATCACGCGGATGGCCGTGAATCCCAGGGGAAGTGACGTTCACGTGCAGCGTGAACTTGAGCAGGCTGCCCAACGTGGTCTTTGATAGCTCTGTCACCGGAAGCACGTCCTCGATGTTGTTCGTCTGCGTAGGACGTGTAAAAGCCGTGGATTGGCTTACTATGGTCGTCCACATGTCGAGCGGAACGCTGGAGAATATATTCGTACAAATGCCTATCGACCTTAACCTGTCAAATTTTTCACATCGTACTCGTATGCCGAAGTTGAGGAAAACTGAAATCGTACGGCCTGACGTCATGAGGTGCTTCCTTTATGAATTAAGCGATTGCCTACTTTTCCTATCAAATGAGACCAAAAGGCTAACTACGTCTAAACCCGTACGTTGCGTCGCATAATGCCAGCGGATCGCAAGGAAGCAAGAATAACAACTAGTAAGAAACGGAACTAGTAACAATAGTAAGAAACAGTCTATTTGTTTTAAAGGTAAACGTATTTGACAGATCCCTCTCTGGCTGGGTAAAATTATAAGAAGAAAAGCCAAATTTAGTTTTTTAGTCTATTGGTATATTGGTATGACATTTTTTGGCGCTTGAATCGGTTTGCCATATAGGAATTCTGCTTATCGTTACCGCTATTTTTTCACTTTTGTTGCGTATTGTTACATCCATCGCGGTGGGCACTGTGGCCCGCAGTATTTCTATAAACGAAACAAATATATGCATTACGGCACATAGTCGTAAATGCGTGCATTGTCAGATGAAAGTTCCCTCTCGACATTGCCAATCCATAATTTTTTAGATATCCCAGCCGATCTTCAGATATTTATAAACCTTGAAAAATGCTGCCTACTGAGTCAAAATAGCGTATTGCGTTGAAGTTCAACGAATGAGGGAAGGGTCAATGTCTAAGATATCTGGGCCTGGCTTGTCAACCACTTTGAGACGACAACGGCAATGTTGCATCAGCGGACGCGTTCGACGTAGCGCGTAGCTATAGCTTGTCTGTCAGAGAAAGATACAGACCGGCTCGTCGGGGTTCATGTCAGTGAGGTTGACGTAGATGGGCTCCTTGTACATGACCTTGTTGGCCACACTGATCTCAAGCATGGCCGTCTTGGTCTCGCCCACGTACTCAGGCTTGTTCAGAGCGAACAGAGCGAACGTGAAGCTGATCTTGTTGTCGTCGATGCGGGCCTTCTGGTAGATCGAACCTGCAAAGGGAAGACCGAAAAGAGATCACTCCTCTGCAGCAGCTGCTATTCGAAATGTGGCATAAAAGATGAGAGATTCTGCGACAGACACAGCGCCAGGGAACTTCGACTGCGTTGTCCACGCTGTTCTTGTAGTATAGACCCTTGTATATTCTACGACATAGAGAAGTGTGGTTTGCTTCTATGAACATACTTTTTGTAGTATAGTAGTATAGTATAGTATAGTATAGTATAGTATAGTATAGTATAGTATAGTATAGTATAGTATAGTATAGTATAGTATAGTATAGTATAGACCGTGGCAAAATGACCTCTCTGTGTTTTGTTTCAAAGGGCATGTCCCGGAAAATTCGTACTGGGAGGGCATAGATTGCGTAAGAAAACCTAAATAAGAAGATATCTCGTGTTTTTCGTATCCCCCTTCATTGGTCACGCGGTTACTACGTTTACAAACGAGTTTACAGTTTCAGACCTCCATGTCACAGTTCAAGTTTTGACAACTCTTCTCACTGTTCAACTATATAGGTAAAATTTACGGGAATGACAAAAGCGTAATTTCTTAACTATTGCCTATAGTGTTTGGCACGCGTATACAATGTTGCAAAAAAAGTGCAGTACATCCAACGCGCCCAGCTAGAATCTAAGTTCTGTAACGCTCCTCAGTTGCGCACGACACGACCAGTCTTCCTGGAAGTCTTCCGCGCACTTTTTGTAAAGATCTACGACGTTGCCGATGTCGGGAATCTTTCCTGACAAAACCTGTCTCAGAGGCATTCATCTGTTTGTCTATAGTTGGAACTGAAGTGGATACCGGAAGTGCACTAAAAGGCCGGAAGTAGAAACCAGGAATTCAGGGGGGATGGCTCGGCGGGCTAGTTGGTATTCCATCTTAGAATGGTTACAGCGCACATATACGGGGACAGAGTCTGTGTGCTCTGTGTCCAGTATCTTTTTCACTCTGTCCCTACCTGCGTGCGCTGGAACCTTTCTTAGAAACCGGAAGTAAATTGTGATACCGGAAGTAGAAACCGGAAGTGCGTATCCGGAAGTCAGTCGCGTTAGCAGCAGCCACCGTTAGCGAAAACCGGGGAGGTTTTCACAAAGAAAACTTCGCTTTGATATATAGCAGGGTAGCCGGCTGGCAGCCGCAAGTAGACACACGAGAATAGCCACGCCCCCCATTATAGTCGCGCAGTACACGCGAGGCTTGTACTGCACCGTTGTTTGATAGTTGCAGTGTTGGAGCTTTGTGGGTCCCAGAAACAGAACCATTTACTTACCAGTGCTTGTGATGAGGCCCATGTCGATACTGGCAGCGCTGTAGGTCTCCTTCGTCGCCGATGGCGTCAGAACGGTCTTGTAGTGGTTCACGTCGTTGGGAATGGCCCGGTAGTTCTCGCTGAAACCTGGATAACGATAATACTGTACCCCAAAGTTTTTCGCGCTGGAAAGGACCAGCGCCACGCACGCGATACGAGCAGAAGTTGTAATCTTGGCTCGATGAAAAACGAGACTTTGTTCGGAGTATGTCAGCAGACCCAGTGCTAATACCGACAGACATTTTGCAGCACGCTCTGACACAGCATGATGTTGACAGCACGACGGTGGGTGCTGGATAGTAATTTTTTTCGATAACGTTAGTAGAAAGGAACAACGCGTTCCGAGAAATATAATTCAACAAAATATTGCTCACGGGTTGGTACACACACAAGAATATATATGGAACCTTTAGCTGTCCACGTGACAGTGATACATAAATTCATACCATAAGGGAGTAGTCATCATATCAGGGCAAGAAGCAAAACGAGTGTTCGCTCGACAGAAACAAAAATCCACAATAACGGTCGCTGTAAGCGTGTTAGCATGCTGTACACCGAACGAGTAGGCCTGTGCAAATATTCGAGCGTTTCCCCATATTAGAAAGGAATATTACAAAATCTGAATTCGTTTCGACAAGAATGAAAAAAATTTCAGAAATTTTGAACTATTCGAGAAGAACGAATAGACGTAGTCTACCGCATGTAAGCCACCTGAAAAAGGTGCTTTCACCGCATTGTGGGGCCGCTAGGCCGTGAAACCACCTATTCAGTTGCTATCCGCACAGCCACAAAGCCACACTTCATGGTTAAGTGTGCTAAATCTTTCAAGGCGAAAGCCTTAGATTCCTAATAAATTTCGAAAATTGACCGCAGGCGGCGTCGGTGTCCCGCGTCGGTGGCGTCAACACGAGTGACATGAAAAAGTCATCATGTGATGACGTCACAGATCGCCAGAATTTCTGACGTCATCATGACGTGATGTCACAGACGATTCGGAGGGGTTCAGGAGAGGATCAATTCATCGACTGGGAAGAAAAAAAATCCACGCTTCTCCACGAAGTGAATGATGACGAGTGGGTAAAGCTCTGAGTATCGTATCGGTGAGTAACCGTACGTTACGAGCATTGCCCCATATAATGTAAATTGAGTGACATAAAGTGTGTAACGAAATGTAAATTTATTTCTCCTTCCAGTCGTCTTAGGCAATTCAAGGTCGATTTAGAAAATTGCTGGAGTGGAGGATATGCCTCGAAAGTGAACCCAAGAACCCGCCATCTCACCGGAGGCAAGATCCCATTTTAAAATGGGTAACTTGTTGGCACAAATAGTGCTCGACGTGTGCCTTTGTGTTACAGGTTCCCTTGAGAATCGTCTCAACATCTAGGCACTTTTTAGTAGAGATTGACTCATCAATACTATTCTGGATAGGCTATTTTCACCGGGAACAGCAATCTCTTACCTTATAATTAGCCTATGTCTACATTGAAGTCTATTGTAATACCTTTTTTTTTTTTGTGTCTCGCATATGCTTCGACAATAGTAACCGTTCTATACCGTGACCACACCGGAAGACAATGGCTAGGTCTTAAGGAGCTTCGCCCCTAAAAGAAGAAGAAGAAGAAGAAGAAGTAGAAGAAGAAGATGGCTTTTGCTTTCGAGTAGTTTTAGGCGAATGCATAACTCTACTCCTGCAAGTTTTTTTTTTAATTTCTTTTTTTCTGATATGTTTCAGTCACGACTGCACGTCGTCTCACAAGCGCGGTGCGCTTGCGATTCGACAGACACTCACTGGCGACTCCCAGGTTCCCGACGGCAAGCAGGTCCTCGAGGTCTGTGGGTCCCGTGACGGAGATGGTGACCCGGTCCGAGCGCATCTTGAGGTACATGTCGACGGTGTAGATGCCCGCACTGTCAAGGGCGATATCTCCAGGCCCGGTCACGTCGACCTCAAGCTTCTTCTCGTCTTCGTTCTGCGATGACCCACCTTTGAACCATTCGCGTTCAATTCATTGCTCTTAGAAGAAAGATAACCGAGATAGCTGAGGACGCGTTCTCGATGTCAACTACATATAGCAACTTGTTTGCAGCAGGAAATAAGGCGAAAAGTGCACTTTGGAAAACCCTACATGTGGATAAAATCTATCTAGGACTCCCAGCTTCGGCGTTACCGATTGCGTCAATGTAGCTTGGGGCGTAGACATTCGGAATTTCTCACTGCGAAAGAAAATTAGTTCTGAGGGAAAATCACTTCATAGCACCTTCAGTCACAAAGTAATATTAAGACTTTCAAATTTACGCATTTTCATGAAAATATGGCGCGAACTTAAGTGAAGCATTTTTTGGCACATGTAATATACATATCTAGACCACTACACAAAAGTCTTCATAACTACAAACATTAATTGATCATCAATATATGCTTAAATCGATATACAAGCGACGTGCCATATAATAAAAATAACTAAATATTTGTCACAAGACGACACGCTGGTCTGCCTTTCGATGCAAGTACAACAGTTAATTTCACCGGCATAGACCAAACCGTCGAGCTTATCGTCCTAATCTCTTAATTACGTTAGTTTTGCATTACTCTCCACAATAAAGTGGCTTACTTATCCTATCGTTTATGGCTAGGAGAAGATTACCTTCACATTCAGTAGCATGCTTAGTTTTTCACTGTTATCACTCAATGAAGCATTCAATACAGGTTGTGTGTCCGCGTAGGGCGACACCGCGACAGACAGGGATGACGTCACAAGACGTGCGACTCACCGCCTTGGGCGGGTTGACGGTGACTTCCGTTTGGCCGACCCAGACGTACGTCTCGAAGTCGAACTCGGCCCCCCACGGTGACGTAGTGGGTCTTGGACGTCATGCGCGTACGGACGGCGGTCACCGAGAAGCGAACCAGGATGTTCCTGCTCGTGTCCGGGTTGATGATGTTGCCGAATTCTATCACCACCCGGTCGTACTGCAAAAGTGATGACATTCGCATCTAAGCGAGCAGCCACTGAAAATGCTTCCATCAGGCAGAGTGTTAAAAAGGAGTAAATCTACGTTTACAGAGTGTCATGGCCGTACCATTTAGAAATACCCTGCAGTGAACGAGGAAGCCTTTTCTACTTTGCAGAGAAGCTGCATATGGCTAGGAGGTGGAAAAATCAGGCGGTTCGTGAGTGCGCAGAAACTATAAAGAAGAAGCAATGCTAGTATACGCTACCTCGAAGGTCTCTGCGCTCGCACTATTTGCTCTTCAAGTTTTGTCAGCATATATAGCGAGGGATGATACCGCACCTCAGAATGAATGGCTACCCGTAAAATCCTTTAGGTGTCCTTACTATTCTTTAAGCTAACGTCCCCAAACGCAAAGTTTGAAGCCCGCATCTTTTAAATAGGGTGATTGAGAGATCAAAAGCTACAATTGAAGACACTTCGACAGATATCAGCTCGTGATAAACACCGGGGCCGCACGTTTCAGCTTCGCTGGCTAACAATCTGTACGGAGTGCTCGGCGATAATTAAAAATATATATATATTTCTTTAAAAAAAAGGGCTGGGATAATAAATGGAACGCCAAGGCTCTTTTCGGAATACTTTGACAAGGGCGGAGGCTTGGACTTGTTGGAAATTCCATAACAGTATAAAGACTTACAGCGCGGTGACAAAACGACAAGAAAGATGACACACTGCGCAGTGTGCAGTCTTCTTTCTTGCCGTTGTGTCCTCGCGCTGCAAGTCCAATGTAAAGCATACCTTGAGTACGCATATATATCGCGACGCTCCCTCGCACGTCTTCTCTGCCCCCCCGACATTAAGACATGTATAGCTAAAGGTTACAGCTCCAAAGTATGAACGTTTAATCCCCATATAATGAATTTCCAGGCCATAGCTTAAGCTTGCCACTCACCACGTTCCTTAGGGACTCGCTGAGGATCATCTTTGGCTCGGGTTCCCCGACGCTGAACGTCATCTCGGGCGGCAGGTCAGTCTTCACGTCGAAGATGGCCAGCGGAGGCACGTAGTTCTCGGCGATCACGTCCTTGGTGAAGATGTCGATCAGGAGGTCCAGCCTCTCGGTGGGCGGCACGGTGATCTGCAGCTCGTATTCCAGCACGCGGCCCAGCTCCATCGACGCAGGGTCGCCGCTCACGATGTTCAGCTTGAAGTCGGTCCGGTAGTTCTCGGAGTCCGTCGACGAAGGCGGTGCCTGTGCGACCATTTCGGAAGCTGTCACTCGTGGCATATCCTCTCTACACATTTAAAAAAACAATTTGGACCATCTCCCCCGAAGGGAACCCTGATTGGATGCGAAGCAGCAGCGGTGCGCACGGCGTTGACCCGGTTGAAACGGGCGTCATCGCAGATAAACGAGCCGAAAGAGTGTTTCCACTCGACGTGCGGTCGAGCGTTGCGGGCGGTGGAGAGGGTGAAGCGAGAGAGAAGTGACACGTTCAGAGGTGTTGCGAGCGGGCGGAGCAGCCGGCAGCTGCGGGCGCTGCCGCGAGCATGCTGCGGGTGAGGGAGAGAGTGACGTCAGCGCGCACCTGCGAGGGAAGCGTGCGAGGGGAGCGTGACGTCAACGCACAGCTGTGGCGTGACCTACTTGGCAACGCTCCAACACCTTCGGCGAGGGGAACGCGTTGCGGCGCATTCGTACGGACGCACGTAACGTACGGCGTTACACACGTGAGTCAAAGAGCTGCTTCGCATCTAATAATTTTGAATGGTCCTACATACTACTAAATTTATTTGGAAAAGTTCAATTCTCTCCACGGCCAGACGTCTGCCTGGAAGGAGTGGAACTCGTAGCAATATATATATTGAACGGTTCAATCACTCATTTCGCTGGAAGAGCAATTAATAGAGAAAGAGATAAGCAAGGAAAGGCAGGGAGGTTTAACCAGGGGCACGTGTGGTTTGCTACCCTGCACTGGGGGAGAGGGCTAAAGGGGCGGAAAGAGAGACAGAAGAAAAGAGTGGGATAGACGGAATCCCAAACCCATTTGTGGGAGCACATCCAGTATGCAGGCGGTCGCACAGACTTCAGTAGCGCTTTCGGCGGTCACACTTTAGGTATTTCAAGAAGCGCTTTCGTTGCCTTCTGAGCAGTTAAGACTAGCTAACGATGTTCCCGCGTGGACGCTGGACATTCAGGAAGAAGGTGTCGCGACTACTCTTGAAGTTTCTAAACGTTACAGACCTCGCGCGTGACTGGCGATGAATGACACTCATATTAGGGCGTGGTGCGGTGATACGCGGGCGCAGAACAGCACCGTAAATGGGATATCTCATATGCCACACGCATGTGCATTCTTACGTCGAGCCAAGCGCGCCTTCTTGGTAGCCTGCCCGCACTTCGCTTAAAAAAATAATCATGTTTTCAATTTAACCTAAAAGCCGTAAACCGGGCGGGGCAATTGCCTGCATATCTCGCAAGGCCATATCAGCCTGCAACCAACAATATCCTGCTCCTCTCTTCCATAACTACTGATCCTCATTGATGAGACTCAATCTGACATACGTTTTAAACATATAACTATTACCTGACTAAACGTGGTGTTGGTTTAAAAACAAGGCTATCAGTCGAGTGAACAAGCTCTAAGGCTTTATATATGCACACGGCGTCATCACGTGAAGGCAAACTAATCGACAAACTTAACATAACGAAGAAGAATCTGCGGTGTAGACGTATATGCTGGTATAAAATCAGAAGAAGCCGAAAACAGAAATTTCAGACATGAATCACGGTTGGTGCACTCACCTGGCGTTTAGTGCGGTTGTGAACATGGCTGGCTCTGTCAATGTCGCCAGTCAGCGCGTGGCTGTGTTCCTCGTGGTCTTCGGCTGTGTCCAGGTAGAAGGTCACCTGAGCAATATAAGCGAGCAACGATGGCAAACGTCTTAGCACAAAATATCTTGCCAGAAAACATTATAACTTTAGATGCAAATGAGCTCTTGAGTAAGTTTGTTATTGGTGTAAACATGGCCCACACAGCTTAGGCTTTCCTGCATACCTTTTGTGCTCTCCAGCCAAGTCAAACAAACAAGTTGAATTCTGAATGACGAATTCACAAATGTGCTTAATCCCGTGAAGCAACTAAGCGATAGGCGGTTGCAAATGCCAGTTAGTTTTCTTTATTGTGATCAAGAATTGACGTAAGATAATGCTTGGTGAGCGCGTTTTAAGTGATCGCTCGTGTGCCATGGTTATGTAGCCTCTTAAAGGATGAAGATGCACCTGTGCGAACTCCTCAGTTGCTTGAATGTCAGCCGTACATACGTCCGTTATGTTAACAAATCATATGGAGACGCTACAATGGTAAACAAACGGCTGATTTTGACGTGTTTATAATTTAAACCTTAATTTTGCTCTATCAGTGACATCTGCAGTGCGCCACACCACACAGGTGCAAATGTATACGTTTTTGGCGTAGTAGTTCGCAATAAAGAAAGAAAAAAAATTAAAGCAGCTACGCACTAGTGGTGCCCAGCCTGAATGACGTGTGGAGCTGGGCGGCCTTCTTCGTTTCTCTTTATTAAGGCGAAAGCCTTTAATGTCTCATGCTCACGTCCGTCCGGTGTCCGTCCGTCCGGTGTCCATCCGTCCGGTGTCCGTCCGGCGTCCGTCCGTCCGGCGGTAGTGCTGGTGGTGTGCGTCCTCACCACCGTTACTGCACATGCGCGAACCCTCCCCACGCACCTCCTCTGCTGTGCTTCCCCTCTCTTTCCTCTAGGTATCCCTCCCGCCCGCGGCGTTTACACACCCATTGCGCATGCGCGTCCCCTCCCCCCTCTCCTCCTCAGGCATCCCTCCCGCGGCGCTAACACCCCCATTGCGCATGCGCGTCCCCTGCCCCTCCCTCTCCTACGTTTCCCCCCTCTCTCTCCTCTAGGCATCCCTCCCCGCGGCGTCTACACCCTCACTGCGCATGCGCGTCCCCTCCCCCATCTCTCTCCTCTAGGCATCCCCCCCCCGCGGCAACCACACCCCCCAATGCGCATGCGCGTCCCCTCCCCCCTCTCTCCTCTCCTACGCTCCCCCCTCTCTCGCCACGCAACGCCGACGCAGGCAGCGTCTGCTAGCGAGTTTCTTGGTTGAAAAAACCGACTGCTCGCGCTGCACAACCGTTCACTGGCCACCCCGTATATATGGCAATGGATCTTGACCTGCAAGGTGGTGCCGGTGGGAGATTTCTCCTGTGCGTTGCCGAACGATGAAAAATTCGCAGCGTGCGCGTTAACTAAAAGCGAACTGCGGGTCTCTGTGTCCAGTCCGAGTCTTCTGTCTCTCATTGCCCAGCAGCGATTGGGATGTTCCAGTAGGAAACAATCGTCCATCACTGCGTGCTTTGCGCCCCCCCAGGTTTCTCTCCTGTGCAACGCTGCGATGAGCGCCAGCGTCAACGCCGCCGCCAGTGTAAGCGTTAGCGCCCGCTGCTTCGCATCTACACATGGTTCCCTTTAGCGGTGGATGGTGTAATCTTTAAGGCGAAAGCCTTTAATGTCTCATGCTCACGTCCGTCCGGTGTCCGTCCGACCTTCGTCCGGCGTCCGTCCGTCCGTCCGTCTGTCTGTCTGTCTGTCTGTCTGTCTGTCTGTCTGTTTGTCTGTCTGTCTGTCTGTTCGTCCGTCCGTCCGTCCGTCCGTCCGTCCGTCCGTCCGTCCGTCCGTCCGTCCATCCATCCGTCTGTCCGTCCGTCCGTTCATCCGTCCATGTCCGTCCGTCCGTCCATCCGAGCTCTGGCACTGAGCCAGGTGGCCGCCGGGATGCGCAGACGGACGCCAGGTCGCGTCGGACTCTATAGCGCTCGCGCTTTGCTTGCGTAGCGTCGCTGTGACCAGAGTTTGCAATCATTCTGACCGACGCCGTCTCAATGGACCCAGGCGTTCACGGAATACACTTTCCAATTTACAAAGGGTCCGTCAACTTAAGAGCTGGAACGCGGATGGCGTTTGCACGATGCGCAAAGCGCGAGAAAATACTAACGCATGCGAACGGAGGAAGATGAGTCTCGCGTCTCGCTGCGATTCGCGGTAAAAAATTAAAGAAGAAAACACGCACCCATTAGGTTTGTGTCTTATGCCACTGAGAGTGTAAAAGAAAAAAGACATGGCATAATCAGTGGAATGGCCACACGCTTTCGCCGAACACACTTTGGAATGTACAAAGTGTCCTTCAATTTTTTTTTATTTCTTCATCTCTTTCTTCCTTTTTCTCTCTTCTCTCAATTCTTCTACGTCTCTTCTGTCTCTGTTTGTTTATTTCTTTGTTTCTCTCTATATTTCTCGCTTCCTCTTTTTTTTCTATTTCTTTTTCTTTCTGACGATATATTTCCCTCTCTTTCCCTGGTTCTCTCTCTTTCTATCTTTTTCTTTCTGCTTTTCATTCCTTTCTTTCTCTCTATTATCTCTTTCTTTCTATGCTATGCTTTGCTCTCTCCTTTCCTTTTCCTCACCCTCACTTCTCTTTCCCACCCCCTTCGTATACTACACAAGGCTATGTTGCACTCTGCTAGCGTGCCTGGATAGCCGAGTGGTTACGATTCTCGCCTTCGGATCGTGGGTACGCGGGCTCGAAATCCCGCCTCGTCAAGAATTTTTTTTTCACCAAGAATTTCTCTCTTTCTCTCTCTCTTTGTACTCGTTCTCTCGCCCGGCAGAGTTACTGCAAGCCACGCCCGTCAATTAGGCGAACGTGTTCCGAGAGAGAAGCAGAAGAGGATGAAGAGAGCGCGTGCCGCCTCATGATGATGATCATTTCGTTCATCCGTAACGGACCAAGGCTCGGCTCAAACAGATCCACTGTTAAAAGTTTGTGGCAAAATGTTTAGCACGTCCGGCTCCTCTGCTCGAAGGTTGCGGAGGTGGAGGCTCGATTCCGCGATCGGGTAACTCTGTGAAAGTTTTCTTATGTCATTTTATTGCCGTAATTTCCGTGACAGGAAATGATGTGCTTCAGTTTTGGTTGGACCCAGGTATAAAACATTCGTGCCAAACAGATAATTGTCGATTTCTTAAGAACGAGTTCTGCCAACGAGAATTCCCACCTGCATGGTGGTGTCCGGCTCGGTGTCGTTCTCGAGGCTCCCCGGCGACCAGGCGCCAAAGGTGACCGGGAACGGGACGCCCTTCGACCAAGTGGTGCGGGTCTTCGAGCGTCACCTGGCCCGTGACGTTGTCCACCGAGAAGAGCTGGTACCGGTTGCCGGCCACGATGGCGTAGCTGTTGAGTGCGCATGCGCAAGGTTCGCGTCCCTCGCACGTGTCCTCGAGGTCGCGGTCCTTGGCCGCGGCACGGAACACGGGCCGAGACACGTCGGGCTCCGAGATGCCGACCACCTCGGTACGGCTCGGAAATGACGGAGGGTACAGGTCCACTGGGAAGCATTAGGGACTTTTAGCAGTTCTGGTTTATCCTATGGTAAGTAAGGAAATACCGTACCGCCGAGATCGGCATGTCTCTATTTCAATATGGAGGACCTGTGTTAGCCAGTATAATAATCTCATCTTACTGCGGGCATCGAGAATACACGCAGCTAAAAGGCTTTGGCACTGTGGTACATTTAACATGGAACAGTATAACACCGCAGCGTAAACGGCACGGCATTAGCGTCACAGCTACAACACCCTATTGAAAGCGGTGCGGGAACGCGCCATGCACGGTCGTCTACAGAATCTTATTTTCGATGCATAGGCACCGTGATCTTAGGCTTTTACACAAAATGACTTCTCAGTACCGTATCTCGTGACGATAACTAACAGCCAATTAATTATTTTTATACTGCCTTCCTCATCGTTAGCATCAACACTGGTTACATGTGACAAATCGGCTATATAAAATTCAGTTTGAAATGATTTCTTTTTCATATAGCATGTAGTAGAACTGGTTAGCAAAAAAAAAGTTTCACGCGGTAGTGAGGAACAGCTATTGACTAGGTATTTAACACAATATGTTTACACTTAAAACATCATAGACCGAGAAAATATCCAACAATATGGGAGACTCACCGAACTCGTCGCAAGAGTCGCCTTCCCAGCATGACTCGCAGACACAGCGGCCAAGTTCATCACAAGCTCCTTTGACGCAAGGTATCGTTCTGGGAAAGAAGATTAGAGTTTTTTCGTTCGCCACGTCAGCATAATTGCCGCAAATCCCAGTAACTACCTCCGGCTCGTTTCTTCGGAGCGACAATGCCATTGTACACGCAGCAGGTCACACCAAGGAGTTATATAACAAGCGATTAAAATAAATAAAAACACTTAGCAGAATAGCAGCTTTAAGCAAGATACAAATACCGGCATGTGAACATGATGTCAGTGTGTATAAAACATTTGGTTAAGTCAACTTTTTTCTTTACTCTAAAGAAGAATTACAGGCCGAATAAAGCTCGTTTTTTTATAGAAATGTGACGCTTTTAAACTTTCTATCATCCGAAACGAAACAAACAATGGGCCCAAGACCATTACGTGCAAATACCGCGCAAATATAATCAACTCACGTTGAGACATTTGGGTTACGGAGGTGGAGTAGTCTTGTTAAGCAAGAGACTGAATTTTCGACCTATTTTTCAAAAATTAAATGTGGCCAGCACAGTTGTTAGAGGTACACCACGACCACTTAGGAAAGCACGTCGAAGAGAAAAAAGATACAAAAATGCATAAATAAATAAAAGGCAGATGAGCAGGAAGTCGTATAATCTAGAAGTTACGTTTGGTGGCTCTCTTCTGACGCGCCGTAAAAATATTGTGATGGGATTCTTGCGTGCCGATGTTCTCACGCGATGACACACTTTGCGTGCTTGACCTGAGACCGGTACAAGTTGTGACGACGTGGACAGAACTCCCGAAGCGGCACGCGTTGTAGGTGCAGTCACGCTCAGTGGTTCCTTGGACGGGCTAACACTGTGTTAGTGTGCCGGTGTTCGCATACCAAGGCATAAAAGTACTACATGTGTTCCGGTACGACTTACACTTTGCAGTCGCCTTCAAGGCAGCCTTCTACAATTCTTGTGCAGGTCTTTACGTCTGTCGTCCCTGTAGCAAAACAACAAGCTGTCAATTTGCTGTGAACACATACATTCTATATTATTTTTAATCAGTGACACAATGTTGACATTTTTAGACCACAAAGCGAGAGAGAACGATGTACAAGGAGAATGAAAAAAAAATAATTAAGACGTTAAGAAATAAATCAAAAAGACAAAAAAAGTATTGATTTTCATTTAGTGGAGTTACAGAGAGGAGTAGTACACTAGTTTTAGACAATGTTATATAAAGCAGCTTGAATAGACGAATGATCCGGGTTGCTGGCGACTAAGGGGAGAGGTGGTTTCATTCGGATGTTGTTTGGGCAGGAATGAGTGGAAGACAACGTACGCCAGGCAATTTGGCACTTATACCTTTAAGTTAAAGTTATAGTGAACTAGAATATACTTGATGTGGTGATCGATTCGCGGTGATACTGAAAGCGGTAGTTCGCTTTATGTATAAATCAGTGACGTCCGCACATGGGGTATATGCTATCTGGGTATAGTACAACAATGTCGCGAACTGTGCTGCGCACTCTCAGAGTCCCCTTCTGAGCTGAGCACATGTCAGTCGCAACTAGATCTCGTTTCTGGCGTAGTCGGTACTATCCATAGTAGTGTATTCGAAGAGAATGATCACGTCAGCTGTTTTTTAATCACACTGTCAACTAAGTGATATAACCTTTGGGAAAGACGGTGACTAACGTTGCTGCCGACACCTCTAGTAATTCTTCTGTCTACTTTTCTGCGGGCCAGTGATTTGGGTAAGTGTTCTTAGGAACTACACGTTTCCGTAGTTTTGTTAAAGTGACTAGCGCAATTGTTCTTTATCTGGTGCTCCGCTTGGTGGCAAGATATTCGGCGGCCAAAATCATAGCGGAAGAGGTAGTAAACCTGACCTCTCAGAAATATCGAAGTCGTTCTTGACGGACGTGGCTGAGCACGGGCACGCTCGTTCCCACACTCTTAACCCATGCCTCATTTTCGCAAAGCAAGCCGTTACAAACTTTTGCGTTGCGAATCATGTCTACCGAATGGGGAAACACAAGTCGTATCTGATAGAAGCTGTAAGACCCTACGAAAGAACAAACAGCGGTTGAATCATAGGTGGAAAGAAAGAGAAGAGACTAATCTACGAGATTGTGTCCGAGCCCCCCCCAAGCCTCTCCGTGTGAGCAGCATTCGTGTGGCGGGGGCAAACAGCGGCGGGCTGCTTGGCAGTCGGCGCGTCGTGCCTGCCGACTGAAGCATGGCCGCGACGGTCTTCCGAGCATGACCACGCTGGCGCCGCAGCGAAGCACGCACGCATCACGTGGCTTCCGACGCAGATCCCACCCCTCAAGGTCGTGCCACCTGAAGGGCACCCGAGCTGTGCCCGTGCACTGCCTGCGTGGCTCCGCTGGATCGATTAAGCCTGACAATGGCAGCCCGTTGGAAGGCTCGTTTAGCGTATACTTTGAATAAACAGAACCCCGATAACAGGGTGTATGCAGACAAGCAGTTGAATGTTCTTTGAAGAACAAGAAGAAAGAAACAAATAAGAAAAAAAAAGCCCCGGAAAATTGGAATGTACCCTAATCCTTGACTTTCAGTGCCTGCTAGTGGCACTCGCACCTCGGCGTTCATGTGCCCTGGCGTATTCCTCGGGTTAACTTTGCGTTTCGTCGCGCAGACGACGCGGATCTCAGAGGCTCCGTAGAAATCAATGCGAAGTTGAGACCTGCTCCGCCAGGTGCCGCAAGAGTTCCAGCTGTTCACAAGAAAACCGTCCCACTCTCTCAATGAATTAATTGAATTATATTTTCATTAATTAACCTGCCAGTTAATTGGCCCTTTTCTTAAATAAACCTATGCTCCAATATCTAATGTACCCAATATGACTCTCAAGTTGGCCTATAGCCATCTATTTCGCACAGGTTTTATGTTTTAGAAGACTTTTTCTGGATATCCGGAAAACCGGAAGCAAGAGCTGGAACGGAAGTGCTTAGAAGAAAATCAATAGTGTAACTCGTTGCTCGTGCTACGAAAGAGAAAACGAACCCATTAGAAAAAAACCGCCAGGCCTGCGCGGAACGCGCAGCACAGTCACAGCGAAAGCTGGGAGAGCACCATTTCTAAAACCCGTTGCAATCTATCTTGGGGCTACTAATACAAGTATTACGCTTGCAAGGTACCCGCTACTCCATTAATTGATTCGGTGGCTGATGACGACAAAGAATTATGGCTGAGAGCCCTTTGTAATGGGTTGGAAGCATTCAACGACCCCCCTCGTAATGCAATTCATATTGTGTGACGCCTGGTTACACAAATGGCATTCTGTGACGCCTGGTTGTCGTTTCACTCTTCTGCCACGTTATATTGCGCATGTTAACGCGGTTCTTTCCCGAAATAATGCTTGTATAGGGTTTTTGTGCGCCGGGATTTCGAGCACAGGCACGGCTTAGTGGTAGAACACTGGGCTGGCACGGAGCGGACCCAGGTTCGAACCCCGTTCCATCCTGAACATTTTTTTCTTAAAGTTTTTTTTTTCTTATTTCGTGCGATAGCGGTTACGGACACCGGCGGCGGCGGACAACTACGGCACCCTTGTTGTGATCTCATAACAGCTTTCGCTGTAAAAAAAAAAGTAAGAACTAAATGAGTGAGTGTTTGTAACTAGTGCGAACTTCAACTTTCGTCATTGCTGTTTGCTGAGCACACTACCGAGCGCAGTGGCCGTTAACGCGTTGTTTCGGGCTGGTTGGTTCGTGACACTTGGTAACAAAGAAACGAGAATGAGGTAACATGCCACGAAATCTACGATACTTAATTATACACCCGGAAAAACAATTAACTCTAACACTGCTTTGTAGGAATCTGTAGCGCGATCTGAATGCCTCGCGCACGCTTTCCCGATTGTCTTAAGAATAAAAAAAAAAAGTAGTTGTTATTCAGAAATGTCGGCGGCCTTTTTAATTATATGGACTACACAGTGTTTGAAACACGCGGCGGTCGCAAAACAAGCAAGATACCATATATTTCGATACGGTGTAATCCGAGCTGGTATACCTTTATAAATAAACGAACCATCAACGGGAGCGAAACGATGTCCCTTCGACATCCGAACAGAAGGAGGGCCCGGCGAGTAAACGTTTAATGCGATTAAAGGCTTCATATAATCTATGATGACGATTAATTTGTTATAACGCTGCGTTAGGGTTTGATGTGCTTGTTGTCTCAACGTTACGGTTTCCTGTATATAGCATTACGATTGTGTCGACGAACTGTGTTACGATTCAAACGAGTTCTATGCTCTTATGCTTGGTAGGCCCTCTCAATTAGCTGTTGTAGTCGTGTGCGTGTATTAAGTTTCACGCTTGCATGCCAATCATGCGGAACGGAAGCACAAAGGATTAATATATCAAGCGGCATAAAATCTGCATAAACTTTGCATAAATGGTTCCGACAAGCTGAGCGTGAAGGTAGCTGCAAGTAACAATTAAGAGTGAGCGAGCGCTAACGAGGAGCTACTTAATTTGCCTTCTTCAGCCGGATGCGCTTCGTGAAAACATTAACGCTATGGCAGCTGTCACGAGGTGTGGACTTCTGCGCTGCCTGATGCACTGTGAAGAGCTAAAGCGAGCCTTTCATTCTGTTTGCCGTCGACAGTTAGCTTGGTGAGCGAGGGATTAGCGGTATAGGCCAAGTCGGAAACACCAAGTAATACAACTACTTACGAAACAAACCCTAAGGCGCCATTTTCTGTCGCCTATTCAACGGCGTTTTGCCTCGTTAATTCGATATTTAAGTAAGGAACGTAAGGCGTATATTCCACTCATTATCGCAACACCACATCACGCTTAGATTCAAGGTTACGAAAGGTACGGCTCTATCGATCGAATCGCCAATCGAAGCCTTGATCTTTCGCGCTGCACTATATAAAGATCGTACTTGAATGAATCAAAGCCAAGGTGACGACTAATAGCGGTATAGGTCATACAGGGTCATCTATTTAGGCTTTCGCTACAACGCTAAAACGCTACAAAAAAATAAAAAAAGTTAAAGGAGACAGTTCATTCTCGTTTTGCAATAGAAGTAGCAAGTGGTTGTTTATTTGGATAAGTGTATACAAAATGAGGGAAGGCAAAAGGAAAATTTTTGCAGATGTGCGCGTTGTAACTGTTCAGGGTGGTCCGCTGGAACCTGAGCGGCAGTCACCAATGAATGAAGGAAGTAAAAAACGGGAAGAGAGCGAAAGAATAGAGAAGGATTATTTACATATTTAAAGAGAAGGTCGCAATGTCTGATAGTTCGCTTGTGGAGTGCCTCCTCGAGAGAGTTTGTCATCCCGCCCCGCACATCCGGCACTCTTGTGTAATGAATGTAATGAACCGTTGAGGAGTGTTCATACATACGTCATTCATGTGGATTCAGCCGCCGCGACCGAGATAGAACCCCCGACATCGTGCTCAGCAGCGCAGCGCCATAGCCTCTAAGCTGCCTCTCGTGGTTGTTGTGACGTGGTTGTAACCGGATGGTCCCGAGCCAATATGACTGTTCCAGCTGTTGAGGTGGTTCGTGGTAGGCCGAGGCAAACACGTAGTGCCTGTGCCTGCACGCTCTGAAGTGCTCGAATATTTGAGATGCAAGTTTTTGAAAGCAGAGGAGAGCTGTAGCGCAGTACACCAATAAAGAGTGCTTGGTATAGCTGCAGCATGGAACTCACTGATGGACCCCATCTTTTTCCGGCGATGAATTTTAGGATGTGGACAACAGATACCAGTCTCGCTTTCAAGTAAGATACGTGTGGGCTCCAGGAGAGGTCTCGGTCGACAATTACACCTAGAAAACGATGACCGACGCGCTGAGAGCGCATATTCGACATATTTCACGGATGGTGTCGAGCCATCTGCCGTACCTGCCAGAACAACGACCGCAGGCGTCGTTCTCCAATGTCATCAGCTCTCACCGCGCTTTGCTACCATCGGGCTTCACACCCTCGGCGCGTTCACCATCCGCCTTGTGGTGCTTACGTCAACCCGAAGTGCGCCTTTCCGTCCCAGGAATAAGAAACAAGAAAAACCTTTCTGTCTTGGCCTTGAAGCAAGCTGCTCTGGACTGTTTGCACACTTTCTATGCTGACAGAATACACGTGTACACGGATGGCTCTACCACCCAGACCAGCTCCACCGGCGCCACCGTCATCCCATCACGACACATCGATCTCACCTACAAACTTTGTCACGTGAGCACATCGACTGGCTCGGAGATTGTTGCCCTGCGAGGTGCCGTCGATTACATCAAGCAACAACCAGCTAATCGGTGGGCAGTATTCTGCGATTCAAAGGCGGCTCTACAATGTCTTTCGTTGGCACTTCGTCGCGGATCGTACGAACAACTTGTGTGGGAAATAAGAGAAACGCTGCACAATGCGATCGAGAAAGGACACAACGTTGTGTTCCAGTGGATACCAAGTCATTGCGGTATCTCCGGCAACGACCTCGCCGATGAAGCTGCCAGAAAGCACACGTAGAAACAAACCTTGTTTCTACACCATTATCCAGGATTGACGCGGCTCGCTACTTGAGTAAGCTGGCCCAGAACATAACAATCCAGAAGTGGCAATCATCACAGTTCACAAATCATCGACTGTACTCTCTCGACCCATCTCTACGACTGCGGCTACTCCCTGGGCTTTCCCGGGAGGAAGGTACAGTGTTGTGCCGTCTGCGTCTGGGCGTAGCTTTCACCAACGCCTACTCATTTAAGATTGAGATGGCCAACAACGCCGAGTGCAAAGACTGTGCCGTCGATGAGACTATTGAACACATTTTGTGTTGCTGCCCGACATACGCAAACGAGAGGCTTCACCTCCGCACTGCGCTACATCAACTGGACGGAAGCGTTTTCACAGTCGAGAAGGTATTGGGACCATGGGGATGCCCATCACAGCTCCACAAGGCAACGAAAGCGCTGTTGCGGTTTCTCAAGGACACCGGACTGATTCGTCGTTTGTGAAGTCAAACTTTTCTCTCCTACTCTGTAACTTTTCTTCCCTCTTCCCCCTCCCCCCCCGTGCAGGGTAGCCTACCGGGCTCAGCCCAGGTTAACCTCCCTGCCTTTCTTCTACCCTTATTCCCTCTCTCTCTCTCTTGGTTGTTTGTGGTTGTTTTTTTTTTCTTTATTATTTTTTTGTTATCCCTCTCTGCCTCTTTCAAACCCCTATTCCCCAACCTCAGTGCGGGGTAGCACACCGGATACTACCTTCTCGTTAACCTCCCTGCTTTCCTCTTCTCTTTCTCTCTCTCTCTGTGCCTTTACTATAGACTCAGAAATTAATATATATTTTTTTTTAAGTCTGAATTGGCTCTCTTGGCGCTACGTGAAATAATAGTACTGCCTGCGATGAAGGGCCCTCCAAATGCGACATTCAATTATGGCAAGGGACATACATGGGAAACTAATAATATCTGAGATTTTACGTGACCAAAACCACGATATGATTATGATGCATGCCGTAGTGGAGAGCTCCAAAAAATTTTGCCCATCTGGAGTTCTTTAACCTGCACTGACATCGCACAGTACACGGGCCACGTACATGGAAACTATATGACAACCAACATTGCAGGCAACAGGTACACGTACACTTTCTGCGATGCAGAAATGTCAAAAGCAGTGACCAAACGGTCGTACGATACAGAGGCCAAAACAGCAAGGTGCGATGATTGCTGCCCTAAGACGTGCGCCTGTGAAATCAATTAAATTCATTTAGCGGAACGATGAAACTATAAAGCATTCAACGAGATCCTTAGGTGCATCCTTCCTCTTATTGTCAACATATAATGTCGTGTTAATGTCAACTAAACTATCGTTTGCATTCTAATCTACACGGCTTTCTTCGTGTTCCTTAAAACGCCTAGAATTTCTTGTTCCATTCCTTCTTCCATCGCTCGTTCCGCGGTGCGTAACTTATGTTCGAGCTTCTTTATTAACACCCAAGTTTGTGCGCCATATACGGCAGCACCTACAAAACGCAGTTTAGCTTATTATCATCGACAATGATCATTCATGCTTACAGGCTTCTTCGATCGGAGGAGTTTTCTCGCGTGCGAATAGTTGGTCACTATACCGCACAACCCGCTCCCATTTTGCATCTCTTCTGATGGGGTAAAAACAGTTCATCTTGCAAATACGCGAGATACGTCAAGGCGAGTTATGGCGTGAAAGCCACAGAGGCACAAGACGCACATTGGACACACATGGTGGACACACATCGCAGTTCCAATCGGATACATCGCAGAGTGCTCGAGCTTTACACCTTACGCATGATCCTTGCCTTTAAAGGGACACTAAAGAGAAACAAATGACTTGGTTTAGATTGACAAACTGCACTCTGAGAACTCTAATGCCATATGTTTCACTATCATAAGTTCATTATTAGCGGAGAAAATCAAGGTTGAAGTTTCATTTTTAAATTTGGCGCCGAAATCTCCGCGCGTGACGTCGAAAATTTCAAAATGTATTTTTCGCATTTTCCGCGACACTTGGCTCGACGAAATTTTCTGAAACTTCGCATGCTAGGTCTATGGCACCCACAGATTACAATGTACTTCATTTTTATCGATTAGAAGCTACGTAGGATCCAGTAGACTCCTTCAAAAATCTATGACGTCACGGTGTTTGGTGCGGGAATCTCACGGTGGCGTCTCCCACCCGCACTTTCTTTTCGAGCGTTTTCTCGCTTACCAAGCGTCGTCTCGGGGTAAGAGTGGTGTTTTCGGGACTGTGAAATTGTACTTTACTAATACGCGAAAAATCGTTTTGCTCTTTAGTGTCCCCTTTAAGAATTGGCTCCAAAGACATCGACAACCCTGGCCAGTGGAAGTGATGATGACTTGTTGATAAGTTTTTATGGTACCAAATAAACGTAGTGACGATAATGATAGGAATTGATCTTTATTACTTGAGGTTCTAGTGTCGAGACCTCCATACGCGAGAGTTTCTGCATGTCCCCCATCGAAGCGAGGCCGCAAACACTGAGAATCGGAACTACGCGATCTACAGCGCAACGCCTTAATGAGTTCGCGCTCGACACCATAACGCCGTGGGCGCACTGATTCACAACACCGGGCGAGATCTGCAGCGCTGACGCATGTTGCCTATGAGCCAAAGTGCCATGTTGCCAAATGTTTCCGAGGACGTATTTCTGGAGGTTTCGGTATGCACGGGATATTTGCTAAATGTGACTTCTCACATTTCTGCAATCCCTACTAAACTTCGATTCTGCGAGTAGGATGAGCGACATAAAATGCATAACTACAGATCTCATTAGTTAATCTTACCTAACAAACAACAGCGAGTCAAAGTTGGGTTAATAATCGTTACTTCAAGCATAATCTTGCAAATGTCACCGAAATGTTTTATGTTCGCACACGATCTTTCCTTTATTTTTATTTTTTCCCGAGATCATCGGTGTAATAGGTCAGAACTTTCTATAGATCCAGGAAAAAAATGTCCTTCGCACTTCCTAACTTGCAGGAAACCCTATGCTTCGAATGCAAACGAGTGACTCGGCAAGTGGACGTATCTACGTACCGACGACGTCTTGAGCTGAGACCAGGAGACATCCTCGGACGACCAGCAGACATACGACGAGCGAAGCGTAAGGCTTCAGAAGAGGCAGAAGTCGCCGTTCCAGGCACCGCGAGGGGTCCATCCTGACGCGGTGCACCCGACACTGGCGACCGACCCGGTGGCACAAGACCCGGTTCTGCCTGTTGCCCCGGCGACGGTTCCACTAAACTCGGTTCCTGTCCAGTGCGTTCCGCGACGTGCCCTGCCTCGCATTGCGACGCTGCCACTGGCTGCCTCTTCGATTCACTGCCACCTGAACGGACGCTATTACCGCATCTATACATAAAGAACTTTCTAACGAAGGGTGAACGTAGAGAGCAGACTTGAACAAACACAGCGACAGACGAACACTTCGAGAAGGTAACGGTGAGGAACATAGTGAGGAACGTAGTTATGAACACAGTGAGATGAGAACGCACTCCTATTACAATATCCGTCCAAATTGGCACTCCCTCGTTGTTTCTGCCTGCAACACATGAGTTGCGAGAGAGGCCCCATTAAGATGCTCCAATTTATTTCCCACAACATGAGCCTTTTTAGCACGTACCTGAATCAAAATGCAGGGGCCTTTCTGCTTCTGCTTTCATGTGAATGTGGTCGGGAATCAAAAGCACCTGGGCACCTTTGCCACTGAATTTGAGCTGCGACTGGCCACTGCTAGCGGACAGGCACCTTTTAGACCAACCCCGAGCGGTAGTTTGTGAATCCGTTACCGAGACGCGGCAAGTATGCTGAACATCTCTGCGATGATACTGGCGATGATATGAGGCTCTCATTCTGATACCGCAGAATGAGAGCCTCGTTGGTGATCTCGCAGGACTTCCGTCGGGAGACATTCGCAACAATTCATTTCTTTTTTCCTCTTCGTTATCATCTGCCGTGCCGAGAGATTGATTTTCTTCAGCATTGCTTCCCTCACTGCGTCACCTTTTCTTTCCGCACTTACGTGCTTGCGCTGCGCAAATTCTGCAGAATGTACGTAAGCCAACTCGCCCACATTACCGTTCCTAATTCTGATCCTATGGCGATAACGGTGGTGAAGTGGAGGGCGAGCCAACGACGAATGACGAAAACTATGCCAAATAAAGCTTGACTGCTGTTAAAGATGGCTGCTGGTCCCTCGTATCACTGTTGTTGCGTGCGTGCCAAAAGGAAAAACTTCCGTATTTACTTGTATTATATCTGTTTAACCAGGCTCAGGTATCCGGAATGTATGAGACAAGTTGCAATTCAGAACAAGAGCAGTAGTGAAAGGAGGTGGAATCTTCTTTCTTTCTTCCTTTCTTTCTTTCTTTCTTTCTTTCTTTCTTTCTTTCTTTCTTTCTTTCTTTCTTTCTTTCTTTCTTTCTTTCTTTCTTTCTTTCTTTCTTTCTTTCTTTCTTTCTTTCTTTCTTTCTTTCTTTCTTTCTTTCTTTCTTTCTTTCTTTCTTTCTTTCTTTCTTTCTTTCTTTCTTTCTTTCTTTCTTTCTTTCTTTCTTTCTTTCTTTCTTTCTTTCTTTCTTTCTTTCTTTCTTTCTTTCTTTCTTTCTTTCTTTCTTTCTTTCTTTCTTTCTTTCTTTCTTTCTTTCTTTCTTTCTTTGTCAGGCCTCCTCCAGAACCCCATCGTGCGCGCTTCGCGTTAAGCTTTCGTCCCACTTCAGAGTTGCTCCGCTAAGGTCACTACGGAAGGGAGTACCTCATTTCTATCTTAAGACCGCACCAACGGAATCGTCTCGCTTCCATTTATAACTGTTTGCATGTTTTCGTTCGCAGTATGTATTACACGCCAGTGGGGTCACGGAGCGTCACACCTGAAGCTTGACCTACGGGATGGATAAAAGCGGCTGGTCAGTTGTGGCCATTGTCTCTCGTTTCAGAGCTCGTACCGCGTGGCTTCCGTGTGAGTGGCAGCCCACTTACACAACGGGAACAATCTGTCATGGCGATTACGCGTACATTGTATACGGCTCCCCTCGACTGTAATAGATACCTCTATACGGGTGTTCAGTTCCTTCGAAGCGGAAAGTGACAACGGGCTCGACATACGGCATGAACATTGTACTCATATAATCCTGAACATACCGTTGATCTAATGATCGAATAAGTCACATAGGAAGAGCTTAACTTACCTGACACCCTAACTGTAAATACTTTTATCAGGTTCACATGCACCATTCTTATTTTTTTTCTCATTCTTTTCTTCCCTCTCTTCTGAAATCTTTTAGTCCCCTTCCCCATCCCATGCAGAGTAGCATGTCAGCGCTATAGACGCCGGCAAAAATATCTGTTTTTCTAATAAAGAGTCTCTCTCTTCCTATAGGAAGTATAAAGAACAGAAACAAACGCTAACTGGCCTAATTATTCACGCTTCTTATCGTATCTTATAAAGGTATATTCTAGGTGGAAAATATTGCTCTGTTATTCGAAACCCTTGCTTCCCATGTTTCAGTTAGGTTGTACCCGCAAAGTGCAATACCGCTGCATTCCTACGCCCGACATTGTTCACGTATGCAGCACTCAGGCAACGAGACACCGAGAAGAGGAAGACGATTCAAGCGCTGCGTGACAACAGAAAGTCTATCTGAAACGAGCTAATACGAAAATATTAAAAAGAAGGAAAGCACGAATTATGTCTGGCTAACGTGGAACGCAGCTCAGCTGCACAGAAAAAGTAATGGAGCCGCATGCCCTTTCACAATAAGCCTCCGTGGAACCTTTAAAATACAATGAAATCGTGTACATAGCACACGTCTTTAGGACTATGCAACATTACACCGTGTACACACCGCGCCTACGGGAGCCAACAGACGTGCTCAGGGCTACTCAATTTCCACAATGACTGAACTGCAAATATGTTGCTGACCAGCAGCAACATATTTGCTTCTAGCAAGCTTAGAGAAAGTTTCAGCACGCTCATTACGCTGCATCACGGTCTTCGTATGCTACGTTCTTTTCTTGAATGAACGCGTCAACTGGTATGGCAATACGGAACACAGAACCAAGCTGTCTCGCATGGCTAATACATAGTCGGGGAGGCAGTTATCCTTCTGGTGGTGATTTGTTTTCTTACTGTTGTCACCGAGAGTGAAGTTTTAGGTCGGAAGCCGGTACTGAAACTCTTCCTTGGTTCAGTAAGGCCTTGACTGACTTTCTCTGTGAAGACAGTTCGCGTCGGCATTCGAGCACTGACTGTTCTGACAAGGGTCTATCGTCAAGGCGGGCCAACACAGCAGCTAGTGGCCGTCTATGCGCGCTGTAGCGAGGACAGTGACAAAGCACGTGGTCAATAGTTTCATCGCTGCCGCAATGGTCGCAAGCAGCACTGTCTTCCATGCCGATTCGGAAGGCAAAAGACTTGGTAAACGAGACACCAAGCCACAGTCGGCAAAGCACCGTTGTCTCGAGTCGAGAGAGTCCGGACGGAGGCCGAAGTCGACGAGACGGGTCCAGCCTATGCAGACGCGTGTGCCGTAAACTAGCTGCGTTCCACAGGGATTTAATATCTTCATTTGCAATCGCTCGTATTTTCATGGCAGCATCAGTCCTTGAGAAAGGGATGGCTTCTTGTATACCGTCTTCGTGCGCAGATCTAGCAGCTGCGTCGGCATGTTCGTTGCCCAATATGCCGCAGTGACTTGGAAGCCACTGAAACGTGATGTCATGTCCTTGGATGAAGAGGTGGTGGAGGAGCTCTCTGATTTCCAACACTAGTTGTTCATGAGGTCCCCGACGTAAGGCGAATATCAAACACTGTAATGCTGCCTTGGAATCCGTGAACTATTGCTCTGTTATTCGAAACCCTTGCTTCCATGTTTCAGTTAGGTTGTACCCGCAAAGTGCAATACCGCTGCATTCCTACGCCCGACATTGTTCACGTATGCAGCACTCAGGCAACGAGACACCGAGAAGAGGAAGACGATTCAAGCGCTGCGTGACAACAGAAAGGTTGCACTAAGGGTTTGCTACCCTTAGTGCAGGGTAGCAAACCAGATTCTACACTTCTGGTTAACCTCCCTGCCTTTCTCTCTTTTTATTCTCTCTCTCTCCTTGGTTATGCCACTTCTAGCGTCCATTAAAGCGCACTGGCTTAGCAATCGGCCCAGGTTGAATCAGTTGAAGTCGTCCATTTTTTTTTTTATTTCGTGCCGCCATTTCCTTCAATCGTCCTTTTTTTTCTGCCCACAATCCTCGTCATTACTGGCTGACAATTTGCACTGTCAGCTCAATCCGTAACCACAAATAATAAAGAAAAGAAGCGTGTACAGAAGTTGCTCACAAAGGTCTGCAGAGCACGAAGTCACTTCCTCGTGTAATGCATTCAATGGGTAAGTTAAAGGTGCGCACCTGGTCTGAGCGGATTGTACATGCAAGCCGTGATTGACTGATTTATTGATTGATTAATGAGGCTCAAGTTCCCAGACAAACTCTTGAGCTGTGAGAAAAACTGAGTACTATTAATTAATTTGGCCGCCACTTCGTGTTTTTAACGCGCAGACGAGTTTAGTAGTAAACACGTTTTTCCAGTCTGTGCCGCTATTCATCTTTTAATGCCTCGGGTAAACGCAACAACACCATTGATCATTTCTTAACCCAGGACGTGATTTTCGAGGTAGCACTTCTTAAGGGTACCCAAAAAGAAAGTATTAAGTTATGCTGGTCAGAAGGCTAGATTTCTGCAATAGCAGATTCCCCATTCACTGCTAGAAAAGAGCTCTCTTAATCTTCGATCATCCCCATCACAAAACGATATAAACCAACAGCAGTATGGAGGCTCCCGGTCACCCGAGGTATCCTATCACTCCGCCCCCGCCTCAGCCATATCCCTCACCCTGCCTACTCCTTCCAATAAGCACTACTCCTCATTTCCATAGATATTGGTTGACACCTTCAATGAAATCCGTTCTGTTAATCGAATAGAGGACACGTCTGTTCTACCTATTTGAGGCCGTATGATCCGCGGCACTTTTTAATCTCAGCTACGATAGCATCCCATTCGCGCATGTATACTGCCGCATTTTATTTCTGAACATCAAGCTGCTGTACGGTGTTGGTCGACATCGGAGCAATTTTCGGAGTTTGAAACACGGAACAAGGGAAGGGTGTTGTCGCCAATACCGGCATGGAAATATACCACCGAACTTACTACGACTGGGCTGAGAGTAAAACAAACAGGAAGGGAAAGGGTATGTGGGTATGGAAGGGCATGTAGGGAAGGGCGTTGCAGCTCCACTAACGTGAAACCTGAGAAGGGGCGAAGCACAGTGTTTTGAGAGAGATTTCTCTGATGAGGCTAGTGGTGCCAAGCCCTGAAACCAGGGCATGTAGGGAAGGGTGTTTTGCATTGCATTAACGTCGTCGCAAAACTGCGTCGGAATGCAGATTACCCTAAGGTGGTGGTGCTTCTTTTTATCCCTACATGCCCGGTTTCAGTTCCCTACGGCATGTAGGGAAGGGTGTTTCTTCTCCACTAACGTCGTCGGCAATTTGTTGGGCTAACTGTTGCCTTCTTCATTTTTAGTGGACCGGTGGCGAGTAGTGAGATTCACGCAATTTTCGTGGGACATACTCGTTTATGATGGACCGTGACTACATGACACACCGTGACGACATTAGACGCCGACAAGCCGAGACCCTAAGGTGCTTCGTACCTGAAATCCTGTGGCGACACGACTACGCCTCCAAAGTTGCATCCAAGATACTGGGCCCATATTGACAAAAAAAAAAAAAAAGCCACTTTACGCCAGAATTATTCGTGCATAAAAATTTGAGTCAACCATGCTTCACGACTGTGGAACATTGTACTGGATAACAATGACATGGGCGGGGCAAGAAGATGCATACTGACGTTGTGTGTGTCTTCCTATCCTGTCCGTGTCCTTGTTCGCCAGTACAATGTTCCACAGTATTCGCCAGTACCAACTTAGTCCAGCTGTCAACGCTTAAGTAATGCAGGACATATCATCAGCGAGGGCGGCTGGCCAATGGCAAGGGGCACTCGCTGAATAAAGCGAATGAGGCCCTCGATTCTCTGATGGGCGTCCTGGCATTTCACGCCACCATGGCACGCGCAGAAAAGCCTCATCCGTTCATCACCCTCCTTCCACCTCCTAGGGTATCCCATCCTCTCACTTCCGGTGGAGGACCAATGGTCCGGAACGAGACCATCGTATCAACAACGTAATAAGGACGTCTTCAAACTCGACCTCACGCCTATCGCCCACCGGCCCATCGCTCTTTGCGAAGACAGTTACCCACTATCAGAGACCGGTTCCTTCCGACCAAGAAGGTGCGCTATCGTCCCACAGGGAAGCCATTCCTCACGGGAGCTGGCCCCGCCAAGTCAGAGAGCGCGCCGGCGGGCACACGTGCCTCTTGGCGCTGGCGCCGCCTCTTGGCGGTTCGCGCCAGGTTGCGCCGGGCACCGCTTGCGCTGCCCAAGAGAAACGCAAGGCACGCCGCCGTCCGCGGACCGGCTCCCTCGGCGTAGACTCCTCAGCCGGCTGCTCTTCTTCTTCTTGGCCGCCAGGTGTGTGGCGTCGTGTCCTCCTCGCAATCAGCGCGCGTCTTCTCTCCCATCTTTGAAAAAACAGCCATGCGGCGCTCGAGGCGAGCGCGCGGCGTCTGATGAGTCGGGCTACTACCGCCGCGGCAGTTATTCTTCCGACGTGCTCCTTGGTCGTCGGTCGTCGATGCCCAGCCGATAAGTGACACAGTGACCGTCCGACTTGAAGCTCTTCGTCCCAGACGCTAGGTACCTCCTGGCCGAATTCGGAGATTTTCTTTGCCGTTTCTGTGGAACGTCGTTAGACATCGAGACATCCGTGGAGGATACTTGCTGGAGTTCGGCGACAGGTGGTATATGAGTTAGGCGTCTAACCGAAGTCACCGACCACGTCGAGTATCATCCAGACTACAGGGCCCAGACAAGCAGACTTACCACACAGACTAGCGAAGCCATCGGAAATTAGGAAGTCTTGCGAGCTGATCCTAACCTTCTAGTCCAAGTGGATACATCGGCGGCAACTCGAACACGTTGGATTGTGAGCGGCGCAACTGCAGCGAAACTTTGTTTGACGCAGGCGAGACGTTGTGTTTGAGGCTTTCTCGCTTTTCCTTTCGTTGGACTAATCGGTTCCAAAACGGGAATGACGTAAGCTGTGGATGTGCTCAGTTTTGTGTGTGAAGGTGCGCGGGAACTGGAAGATGATGGCCGTTATGCTATTTAAGTCCTTCATGGCGCTCTACGGAAGATCACTCTCTAGCCCGTACTTAGTTGCGTGCTAAGGGGTTGATTTGAGAGTGATTTGACTACTGCGCACTTTTTTTTTTTCGTGAACTTTCCACTCGTAAACAGCAGGTTGTCCGTCATCGCCCTCAAGCGCGATCTCCTACACCGTCGGATCACTGTTGCACCGCTTTAGGCAAATTTTATTTTGCGATAAACAGTGAAAAAGTGATCTACAAGCCTGTGCAACGGTTGCTGCCTGCACGGGTGTCATCACGCGGGAAGGGACTTACTGTCTTCGCGGGAACATCACCAAACTCACCCCAGGTAAGAACTTGATCATTACCATTACATGTTATACTAGGTTATGCGTAAGCTACCTAAACTAATGCATCCACGTTACGAAAAAAATACGTTGGTATTAGTAAAGGTAGCTCCTAGGCTTGTCAATTCAGCGCTGAAACCAAACGTTTAAAAACAAAGATGGTATTTGTGTTGGCAAAAAGAGTGACCCGTCATAACAGATGAGATATTGCGAGCAATACTATAGCTCTCGAACTTGAAGCCGGTTGAGCGTTCTTCAGTAACAACAATTACCCAATCAGCTGGAATACAGTGCGTACCGGCACTGTATGAGCGGGCGTCAGAACGCACTCAACAAACACACTGCCCCTCAGGCGTAGGCGTAGAGAGGAGGAGTTCAACCCCCCACCTCGCAATTTTTAGTTTGAATGATTATCTATGCACGTACACATACAAGCACACGCGCGAACGTACAGGTTGACGTCAAAAGTGTAGACACCACTATGTCTGAGAGGACTTTGAATTTCCCAGCAATTTGTGACTCTATTCGGTAGAAACTGCGCAGTACAGGTTCGCGCGTTTTAGAACAAGTCGGAAATCTAAATTCAAGGCTTCTGTTCGAAGAAGCCATGGTATTCAGCTTTATTCTTTTGTCTCGTGGTATCTAAACTTTTCTCGCTGACTGTACATAAAGTAGTGATCGCCAATCCCCCCTCCTTTACACACATCCATAAATAAAACCCTGGCTACGCCCCTTGACGTTGCAATTAATTCTCCGACTCCAAGAACCCAAAGCCCCGAGTAGCTATCAGAATTTGGTTTCAGATTTTAAGGAAGCGACCCGACCCTCCACTGCTGACTCCACAAGAATGACGTAGACGGAAAGTAATAGGCAACATTGAAGGTTACAGCCTTTTCATTGGGGTTAGACCAAGGGCGGTGAACTGTTTAGAGTACCTTTCTTGCTTCGAAAGTTAAGCAGTTGCATCCGCGGAGCAAGTTCTTCTTTTGGATGCAACAAGTGTGGCAATTCAACCGCAGTAATTCTTGATTTTGTAAGTGTCAGTGACAGCGAGATGTCGTGGCCGTGCATAGATGACACGACGTTACGAACAAGCGCGGTTCTATAACAGCGGCACACTGGCACTCTTTCTTGTACCGTTCAAGACAGTTTACAACACACACACGCATATATATATATATATATATATATATATATATATATATATATATATATATATATATATATATATATATATATATATATATATATATATACATGCGCGTCGCCATTCATAGCTACAGCTGAAATGTATCAGCGATTTTTCATTCATAACTTGCTGTTTGCTAACGCGCTCCTTGAAATGCACCACATAATTCATGAAAAAAAAAAAAGTGAAGTAACATTACTTTGTCCTTTTTGCGCAAGTCGTCGCCCAGGCATATTAAAGTTGTTCTAGGTGTTAAGAGGTTCCAACTATATGCGCAACCTTCCTTGATATTAAAATCAAAATCACGCCGGTTAGCGAGCGTAATTTACGACGACAATCACCCTGCTGTTTGCCATTGGCTTGTTGGTTTACAAAGTTATTGCTACATTTCTAGCTTTCTGGTGTGTGATTGCCACAGCAACAATATATTGACGGTTATTGCGATAGACACATGTCACGTTTCTGGAGTAATTAGCTATTGATTTGTTGAATGTGTGTATAGTGTGCTCATTTGTGCACCACATCATTGCTCATTAGAGTTTAATTGACTTTCGTTTTTCATTACAGTTCATTTTTTTTCGTTATATGCTGCTTGTGTCTGTCCCAATCTACACGCCCTTGTCTAAAAGCCCCTTGTCAGTGGCATAGCCAGAAATTTTTTTTTTTTGGGGGGGGGGGGGGGAGGTGGTTCCATCATACTGAATGTATGTTCGTGCGGGCGTTTGTATGTATGCGTGTAAAATTATGCAAACATGTACGCATGCAAAAGTATGTAAACATGCAAAATTCAAAAAATTTCGGTGGGGGGGGACGGGCTAGCCCCCCCCCCCCCCCCTCGTGCCCACCCCCCCGGTCATGCCATTGCCCCCCTGTCCAAAACTAAGATGTACAGAGGCTGAGGCTTCCACTTTCCAGTCCACTATTGATCGCTTCAAATCTTTATCCTTCTATAAGTATTTCGTCTCACTTAGTCAAAGTTCAAATCATCCCTAAAGTCCTTTAAGTGCTTTAAGTTTTTCCGCACGCACTGCGTTTCAATACACGAGCAAAGCGTGCCATTGATTTCAGCGTTTCACCATAACTCCAGTATATTGGCCGGGGTAGGCAAAACAAAAAAGCTCTAGAATTATGCATATATACGCCGTAAGATCGGCGGGCAGCAACAGAGACGCGAGCTATATTTAGCAACAGTTGCGCGCAGCCACTTTTAGTAAGCAATTGCGCCTTTCCCACATCGTTAAATAATCGCCCGCGGTGACAATTACGTGGAAGTGGTGGCGGTCTGGCTGGCGCGCCTGTACACACTGGAGCCCACGCCGAATCTCTGGCACGCGCCAGAAACAGAGAAAATTTGTTTCCTGTCGTTGGATGTCGTAACGTGGCGCGTGTTAGAAATTGAAGGAAAAAAAAAAACAAAAAAAAAACACGCAGCGCCATTCCTGCACTGCAGCACGTGCTGCACGAAAACAGGAAGTGGTTGCATTTTGAGCATTAATTAATAAACAAAAAACACACACACACACACACACAGCGAAAATAACTACGGATTGCCAGCGTTGAATAAACGTGATGGCGGAAAGTACTTGACCAATAGCTGTAAGCTGTTTTCTTCGTCTTGTGTTTTGCTCTTACAGAGGCTAATAGTATTAATGAGAACTAACAGACAATGATGCCAAGGAAAGTATAGCCAAGTATATGCCAAGGAAAGTAAGTTCTCATTAGTAGTGTGTTTAACAAAGCAAACGAGCCCTTAAATTTACACTTATTTTCATCATTTAGAGGCTAATACTGCGTTTCCCGACAGAGCAGGCAATTAGGCAATTACTCGACGAGAATTCAGGAACTTGATCGAGTTATGCTATAGTTTTCTTAAAGTGTTCTGGTATGTTGTACGTTGTGAAACGGGCAGCGAATTGGCGTCTTTACAAAACGTTGTCTTCGCTTTTGCTTGCTCCGAAATGAAAAAAAAAGAAAGATAAAAAAGAAAGAAAAAGAAAGTGAGAATTAAGCTTAATAATAATTGATTGGGTTTGACGTTACAAAACCACGACTTGATTATGAGGGACGCCGTAGTGGAAGGGCTCCGGAAATTTTGACGACCTGGGGTTCTTTAACGTGCACCTAAATCTAAGTACACGGACCTCAAGCATCTTCGCCTTCCATCTAGAATGCAGCCGCCACGGCCGGGATTCGATCCCTGCGACCTTCGGGTCAGCCAGTCGAGCACTATTAACCACTAGACCACCGTGGCGGGTAGAGAGTTAAGCTGTTACAGAATTTATTTTCGCGATGTCGTTCTGATGTAGCGCAACTTGCTGCAGCATGCGGTCTGAAATATTTCGCGCACTATATGCACGCTATCATTGATCTCAAAACTCAAGCACGAAAACTAATTCAAATTACATATTCAAACGAAGACATTACTCGCACATTTTTATAAGGACTTCATTATAGCTTGGGTAAAATTTTTTTTTTTAATGTTTCGAAGCCACTTCGCACGAGAGACTGAACTTGTGACGTTGCATACAGAGGCCATCGTAAAACTGCCGCTGGTCAAAAGACGGAGATTACGCAGTGCACTGCTGTACGATGTCTTCAGTTTTTTCGGAGGAAACAGAATTTTTGAAAATTTTTCCACACCGTAATGCCGGCACTTGATCTTTGGTCTGTGGTAGTCGAGTCGCTTTCACGACTCCTGTGCACTTTTTTCTCTGCAGCGTACTTCAACATACAGATCAGAACGTACCAATTTTACGGCCTATACTCGAACATAGTGGCTTCCGCTAAGATTTTTTTTTTCAGACGTGCACACAACCTATACAAGATGTACCCAACCTATGCACAAGAGATTCCAACGACTCATAGTGTGATTGGTGATGTGGCTTCGGTAGATTTCACCAAATCTGTGCCTCAGTGGTAATGAGAGTTGATCACAGGAAGTGTGCGTTGAAATATGGCCAAGTTTCGCTGTGTGTTAACTTGCTTTGTACTGACTGAACAAGGTTATTGAATTATCATCTATACGGCACGTAACCACTCCGTTTCATACCTGAAGGGCTCGAAATTTCAATGTCTTATCCAATAACGTTAATCACGTGATATACATTCCTCCTTCCGCTTCTTTCCTTTAATAGGATTAGTCAATGGAAGGCTGTTTACAACAACAAAGACAGCCTCAACTGAATGAAGGAAAATGTGACGATAAAGGCGGACATCTCCCGCAATCATCACGGTGCACGCACACGAAGTTACCGGCATTATCAGCTCGCGCCAGTTTCCCGTTGAAATCGGAGTAGACTCGACGACTTCCGCTTCACGAGTACACAGCACTCGCGTGTCTCGACTGTTTGGCCTCAACACAACCCCCCCCCCCTCCCCACACTTCCACGCGCGCTCCTTTATCAAATGCTCACTGAGCCCCCCGACAAGCGAGTGAATAACGCGACATGGCGATTCGCACGCGCGCTGGCGGCGGCGTCGCGGGAAGATGCATTGTGCGCGAAAACAAAGGCGCGTACGCGGCCATACGCACCGCATCTCCGCACTACAAACAGCCTCGGCGCACGCACACGAAGAAAAATAAAAACCCACGCGCTAATGAGACGGCTCCTCGACGGAGCGGAACAAAAGAAGTCAGGAGGTCGACCGACGAGACCCAACTAGCCGTGACAGCAGCGGTAGCGTGGGTGCACCGTGAACTTAAAGGAGCGTGTGGTATACGGTGCGCGTAGCAGTGAGAAGAAGCGTCGTTAACGTCTTCGCGCGCGGGGAAGAGATATGGGGGGGCCGACGTTGCCAGGGGGCGCGGCCATCGTGTTTCAGATTACGGGCGCAGGCATATATAGAGATAGAAGGTTCTAATTAGTAGAGAGAATGTAAAGGGTAAGAAATGAGTCAGATAAAGACGTCTACTCGTTTGGTACATACAAGAACGTTAGAGAGGTCCCGTCACGGGCACACCACCAACCAGTACCTTTCGATGGCTTAGCCGGGGGTTGGGGGGTGGGGGGATATCTTTAGGGAGGGGCATAAGCGTGCGCAGGGTCCCCTTCAGGGGGGGGGGGAGGGGCGAAGGTTCGTTGCAGCGTCCCCCCTCCCCTATGAAGTCAATGTATAGGGCCGACTTTGCGCCCCCCTTCTCTTAGGTAATTTAGGGAGGGGGGGGGGGGGGGCGCCCCCTCTGCCCCCCCTCGTGCGCATGCCTATGGGGAGGGGGGTCAACATTCCCTTAAGGTTTTCAATTCTGCACGTGCATATATAGGCGCACACATACAAACACACGCACGAAGATGCATAAAGGGCCGTTGAACCTCCCTTCTCCCCGGAAAAAAAGGAATTTCTGGCTACGCTCCTGCTACCTTTACTTCCGTACGCCCCCCGGATACAGGCTTCTTCTGCATCTACTGACGTGGGGCGGCCCGTTACTCTCAAGAAAGAATTCTACCCAACGTCTTCGAGAGCTCGAAGAGAGTTAACGCGAAGACTAGAGATACATAACGCGTTCTTTTGCGTAAAATGCGGGCGATAGCCAGAAACACAGGTGTATCTAGGAAATAGAAACCATCGTGAGTAGCGCAATCGAACAGGACACAGAGCAAGGAAAAGACGACCACAGGCTCTGTGTCCTTGCTCTGTGTCCTGTCCGATTGCGCTACTCACGATGGTTTCTATGTCAAAACACCAACTAGCCCAACAGTCAACTCTTTTAAAGTATCTAGGACAGTAGGACACTACGACGCTTGGACTTTCTACAAGTACAATAATTATTAAATATAAGTAAAACGAGTATCAGTCACGACACCACCTTTCACCTGTAACGCCTTTAACATTGACATCAATCGAAGCTCGCTAAGGAAGCCTCTTTTTCAGTTTTTTTTTTTCTGACTACACCTCCTGCTTTTCGGCGTGACACACACACAGGCAAATGTCCCGGTACAGTGCAGCGCAAGCTGCTTGACACCGTTAGCAGCGGCCGACGTATCGGGTCTGCGGCCCCTATTCGACACGCGGTAAAAACGGTTTTCCGCTTGTCGGCTGAAAAAAGCTCCCGGCGCCGATGTCGGGTGGTTGTATACCATACTGGCTTCTGTTGTGCATTATCTGACTGGGTGTCCCGTCGCAACAGCGACGTGCGTAGTAGAACAGCCCCTGACCCGCTTTGCAGAACGGTCGACAGCGCGGAAGACGCGACTGCTTTGTCCAGCTTCTGCATGCTACAGCTGTGCACGTTTTTTTTCGAGCTCCGCGACCTCAAACCCCTCTCTCTTCTCCACCCTTCCTGGTTTTCAAACTGTATACAGCCCGTGCAGTTCGTCACGCACGTGCTTCTCGTTTTAGTTTTGATGTTAACCTTTCGATTATAGTAAAAAACAGTTTGCCGGGCTACCTAACGTGTAGAGAAGAAAAGGAGACAGAGAAAAGTAGATTCACTGCAGAAGAAAAAAGAAAACAAAGGAAAAGACGCGAAGACACGGACAGAAGAGTAAAAAAAACTAGATAGTAGATATCGACGACAAGACCTGCCGGTTTCACGTATGCATCGCATTTCTAGAACAGCGGGACTGTTGTGGAAGCTTGGAAGCCGCCGTGGTGGTCTAGTGGTTACGGTGCTGCTCGACTGCTGATCCGGAAGGTCACGGGATCGAATCCCTGCGGCGGTGGCCACATTTAGATGGAGGCGAAATACTAGCGGCACTTGTTCTTATAGTTAGGTGCACGTTAAAGAAAGCCCAGATGGTTGCAATTTCCGGAACACTCCACTACGGCGTCCCTCATAATCATACCGTGGTCTTGGGACGTAAAAGCCCAGCAACTATAGTATGTGGACTGCGGCCCCGTATCCACGAAAATGACTCTCACGCTAGAATGGGTCGTAGAAGATAATAAGAGGCAGTTCTGATACTTCACTTGTTATCAAAGAATAGAATTCACGAATAAAGTTATTTGTTAATTTGGCCCTGAATTCTAATAATAATAATATCTGGGGTTTAACGTCCCAAAACCACCATATGATTATGAGAGACGCCGTAGTGGAGGGCTCCGGAAATTTCGACCATCTGGTGTTCTTTAACGTGCACTGACATCGCACAGTACACGGGGGGCCCTGAATTCAATAGCTCGCACTTACGTAGAGAAGCGCGGAGCCTTGCAACTAGGCATAGTCACCATCTGTGGATATAAAGCACTAACCCATACTTATCGTCTCATCAGGAAGCAGTGTCCTATACAGAGCAACCGCATCACATTTTCACCATTATATCTAGCAGTCGTCAGACGTGAACGTGTGAATGCAACAGAATTGTTCTTTTGCGTGTGTGTGACTATAGTGCGTGTTTCTTAACATTGCTTGTCCAAATGCACATGGAAAATTCAGACTTCTTAATTGACAAAACTCTACTCGTATAAGTGCTCTTCGCCATACCTGGCGGCGTTCGCGAATATAATGGCCTGCATCAGGTTTGGCTAGAATTCGCCTTTACAAACAACTCTAGCGTGAGAGTTAATAATAATAATAATAGTTGCGGTTTAACGTCCCCAAACTACGATATGATTATGAGGCAATTCGACCACCTGAGGTTCTTTAACGTGCACCTAAATCTAAGTACACGGGCCTCCAGCATTTTCGCGTTCATTGCAAACGCGACTGCCGCGGTGGCGTAAGAGAGAGGGAGAAATCTCTTTAATGAAAATGTGTTACGTTATTGCGCACCGCTTAGAAAACGAAGACTGAACCACACGAACACAAGCGCAACGTAACAATGAATAGATACCAACTGGCCCAAGCAAGTACCCTTGTAAGTTTTTTTTGTGAATACGGGTGCTGAACAAATCCACTGCAGCGAAAAACCAAAAGGTGCTTTGGAAGCGCGTTTATCAACCGCGTCGGAGACATTGCTAAGGAGGTTTGTGGGGGCTATCGTTTGACGAGCGGAAATTGTGACTACAGTCACGCGGCTTATGCGACCACAAATACGTTACACCATACACCGCGGATCCGCATTGTACACAACTTCGCAATTCTTAGCCGTAAAAACCGTCACCGGCACGCGCGAGTCACATACAAGGACGTTCCGGCGTCATGCCGTAATTCACGCCTATACTGTAAGACGAAGAACACAGAAGTGGGAAAAAAAACAGCCCTGCCGTGTGGAAAATAAGACAAAAAAGAAGTCTCCTTTATGCTAAACAAATTTCGTAAAACAGCGAGGACGTGCACGATGAACCAATGTCTTGAGCACTGTGCTCACACTTGTCGCAGGGACGCAGTCTTGTCGCAATTCGACTGCGACGCGTTTTCTTGCATATCGTATATGTCACGGACGCAATTTCGACGGCAAAGCAGACTGGGTCACAATGAGGCCCGTAACATTCTGTCCTCCTCATAACCTTGTAAGCCGTGGGGGGTGATTTCTGCCACAAACGTAACGCTATAAGGAGAGATGCGTCAGATTTGTACCTCTCCGCTGTGTTAGCGCAGGATCACTGTCTTAGTGTACGGATATTCATTCACTAACAGTGTTCTGGATCAAGAATGATGTGCGCATTTACTGCGTGTTCCCATTTTCAGAATGGCGTAATCGAAATAACATGCGTTATTCGCATGTCGATCGCATTGCTGACGGTATTATAAGATTACTTAATTGAGTTAACTTATTTAAAATCTCCCTGAAGGCTCCACCCTCTCGGAGTTCACAAGCAAAAAAGATAAAATAGTTTTCCGCTGCTAATACCCTGAAGAGACGGAACAGAAATATCTTATGTCTATACGGACCTAGGTATATATTCTACTTATTTAGACATTTTACTAGTGCAGACATATATTAACCATAATAATAACTGTCGGGGTTTTACGTCCCAAAACCACGATATGGTTATGAAGGGACGCCGTAGTGGAGGGCTCCGGCAAATTGCGACCATCAGCGGTTCTTGGACGTGCACCTAGATCTAAAGTACACGAGCCTTTAGCATTTCACCTCCATTCGATACCGTGACCTTCGGGGCAAACTGTATGCATCCTCAAAAATGGTGGTTAAGCGGGCTTGTTGGTACGTAAACATAGCGCCTGTGTTGTGTGGTCTCTTCAGCGTCCCGTTTCCGCGCTGTTTGGAATAACTATGTACGTATCCATCGAAGATGACTACCGGCAACACGCGAGCAACTTGCTTGAAACCGGTGTTCTGTCCGGACGTCAACAGAGTTGGGCAACTTTCACAACGCGATTTGTTCCTGGCCCCACAACACAGAGCATGCCGCCACTATGCGTACGCTGCGCGCGCAACGCACGCCACACAGAGATACAAACACACCCCTAGCTTCTACCCAGAAATGATGCGTCAACTATGGAGAACTCGGGCGTCACTCGCGCGTTTCTAAACCGCCACTCGCGAGAAAGACAAAACCAGGAAATTCGCGGATGACCGTCCTCCAGCGCTGGTCCGAGAACGCCCCCTTGATGAGTAGGTTGCGTTTCGATTGCGGTGTTTTCGGCGGCCCCCGTGATTGAGCCCTTCATAGAAGGCATCGAACACCGGTCATCTGGGCTTTCCTCTCTCTTGGCACCCAGCAACTCCGCACGAAAACTATGGGTGTGGGGAAACGCGTGCGGGTATCCATACCATACGATCACGCGATATTGGCATGTCCGGACATGTAGCAAGCGTGTAATGCGGAGCAAACAGCCGTTGTTTACCCTTGTATACAGCGGCAGACGCCAATTGCCCTGCGCGGGCGACCGATCGATAAGAGCGGGGTATGCGTATCGTGACATTCACGAAACACCCGTGTATAACGTATCAATAGAAGACCACTAAATATGATCATCATGTCTCGCGCTTATTTTGCTTCGAAGAATGTAGGGCCTGCGCTGATATATCTCTTCGTGTACTATGAGGGGCTGCGTTCGACTGAGCGTTTTGTCAATGACGCACACGCGTGCGTCACGCGCTACTTCGCTTTAGCGCGGATTGACGAATCCGCGTATAGAAAATTTGGTCGACGAGAAGCTCGTCGGCTTTTCGAAGAAAGTCTCGGTTCACATGAACGCAGTGTTAGTGCCAGTTTAAGAAATGACGAGGAGACAAAGGTAAATGAACGAAAAATGTTAAAATAGCAAGAAAATTACATACTGTAGCCGTTACCACATTGTAGGCTCTTTTGCCGAGGCCAGCTGCACTGCTTCGAAAACCTGCTTTATCCTGCAAGTACCATCCCTCCTCGACCGTGCCAAATACAGTAGCAAGCATCCGGATGCAGAAGCTGGCCCGGTCGGCCTCGCCAGTCTTACTTTCTAGTTATTTTTTTCTTTTCCGTCAGTCACTGAACTTGATGCCCCCCGGCCGCTTCTGCTATACATACGAAAGCGGGGCTCTTGGCTCCCATCTGCAGGTCCTTGAGCGAGCTACGTTGTGAAAATGTGCATACGAGCGGAGATGTGACAACCCATATCTGCAAGGCAGGCTGTCGTCTTTGTGCGAGTGCCATGTATCCTTCCCACGAATACACATACACTACACGCAGCGCTCTATTGCGTTAGCAGCCTGCATTCTGTGCAATGCCGCGCTTCCAGACAGATGCCTCCGTCTTATCAAAATCATGCGTAGAAGCGTAAGCTTACATACATACAGACATACAGCCAGTGCCAGATGTACATACACTCTGCATCGCTGAATCCATGCGGCGCTGCGGGACTTACACCACGACAGCAAACGGTGCAGATTGTTACAAAGTACAATCTTTTAAACCGTAAGTACTTCGAGCGCATGAGGGATCATTGATGTTCCATAATGCTCTTTTTCCAGTCCTAAAGGCTACACCAATCGAAGAAGAAGTCGGCAGACACAAAAGAAAGTGCGTGTATCTGTCAACCTTTAGCAAAAAAGGTTACGCGTATAGGGCTGATAATCGTGGATTCAATCAATGTCTAAATTGTTGTCGTGCCGTCCGGTCAGAAAATCAGCGGTCGCGAGCCATGATCGGTTTTTCGGAGTGGGTGAAGCGTAAAAACGGTCGTCTACCGTATTTCCGTGTGCACTTAAAGCTATATATAGTGTAGTCTGAGGGAGACGCATTGGTTTGTCAGATATTGAGCGGCGTGTTTCGTTCACGCTGTGTATCTGTGTACGGCGCTATATGTATCACATTTTCATCAAACCCATTTAAAGTGTAGCGAGTCACAGGCATGCTGCCTGGCAAACCTCGCCACGATGTGTTACACAGCGATCTCTTATCTTTACAAACACCGCGAATCGGTCGGGATAGGGGCCCAGTTTTCAAATTCGGCCGTTGATTATCTGGCGCCTCTACAGCTGCATACCTACCGCGGCAAAGCCGCGCTATTTTAGCCGCACCAAAAGCTAAAAGATCCGACTTGTCGATCGTATAGCCACTCGGAGATGCAGATCGCGTATACGTGTAGCCGCTGCCATGTGCGAAGTCACCAAACGGGAATGTTATGCACGGGAAAAGGAGCGAGAGAGTGACCCGCTTAGGGTGGCAATGGAACGTGCATAGGTGAAGACCGTTGCGAGAGTGGAGATCGGGAGGGCATCACCTGTGCGCTCTTCGAACGACCGCGCTCGTGACGACAGACGCGGGGACGGCAGCATTCCCAAGCGCCCAGTAGTCGAGAATCGAGGGCATGCTCGTATATACGGTGGACGAGCTAAGGCACGAGAAGACCGGGTCTCCTTGACAGGAAAGGCAACTTTCACGCCGAGGACGACTCGCTTGGCACTGCGCGCGAGATGAGCTTGACTCGAACGAGACCGCCACGGCGTCGGCTTGCACTAATGGAAATGAAGGAGAAGAGGGGGGGGGGGGGGGTAATCTGGTGTTATAAGAGAGCGTCGCGACCGATCTCGTAGCTTCGGCCGTGCACGCGTCCGTGCGCGCTCTTCAACGGTAGCGGTGAGACGGCTGTCTAGAGTATACGATAATACGCGCGCGTGATGAAGAGCGAACGCTCGTTGAAATGAAGGGGACAGCAAATGAAACGTCCCTCGACGCGACGGCGGCGACGTCGTGACGCTTGTTAGGAGTCGCGATGCGAGCCGCGTGTGTACACAGGCCCCGACTGAAAACTGGAGCACTTGAAACCGTGTTCGTCCGTGTATGTGAAGTCCAGTGGGCGCGCGTCATTGACATAGATGCGTTTCTCCGCTGTCAGCGAGTCGTGGCTTCTTCTTTTCTTTTTTTTTTTCCTTTAATGCTCACGGCGTATATGCCAGCGTGACGGCTTGTTCGCGATTCGCGGATGCGTCGCAGAAGCCCCCCCCCCCCTTCCCGTGTGACGTAACAAGCAGTGTAGACAGAGCTAAAGGTTTCGTAACCGGTTATTCGCCGTCTTAACTATCCACGTGGTGATAAAATTCTGTTTTAACCGAATTGGTAGTGTGGAGTCGTGAAAACGGAAGAAAACCTTTACCTTTAAATGTGGAGAGGCGTTATTGGTAAAACATAAAGGCAAAAGACGATGCTGCGTTTAGCCATCCTAAAATATGGCATTATACGATTTTTTCTTCTTCGCCATCACGGCCTTCGTTGTGAATGTACCAACTTCATCGCTCATCCTTTATATATGTATATGTAAGAGGTGTGCGAAATTAATCGGTTCTTCAATCGCATATTCAGGACTCAGTTTCGACACCAATGAATTTATGGCGCCACTTTATGTTCTCACGTTCCTGCAGACGTCAATAATGTCAACGGAAATTAAAGGGTGGGGACAATTTCGTTCCTGTTTTACGGGTAAATGGGCGCAAAAACGCAGTGCTTAGCCGAATCTAACCTAGTACACCTCCCCAGGCCATGAAAACGTGAACACTACATGATTTAATGACAAAAGAAAGACAATATGCTGCATCTGTACGTGGTAATGCGGTTGATTCTAACGCGCCACCCGCTATTTTAAGACTTCTTGTTGCGTGGCGTTACTGTTAATGCTTTTAAATAACTTTCTTTTGTGCAGTGTCCTGGATTTAAACTGTATGTGATACCAAACATATATGTTGTATGCAAACCACATCCTTTTTTTAACATCCTGGCGTCACTTTGACAACCTTATTTGGCGTGTTATATTAGATTACATGTGTTGTATGTACCGCATGCTCAAGAGCAAAGAAGTAGCCGATGCCTTATTAAGGCGATAGACTTAGATGTCACATCAAACGCGGAAAGCGGCCATTGGCGTCAACCAGATGGATGCAAAAAGTTTCTGTGATGTCACGATGGCGTCACAGGTATACACAAATTTGCGACATCATCAAAACTTGACGTCACATGACGGCGTCATCACATGACATCGTCGCTTGGTCAAAGGGGGGGGGGGCGGATCACGGAGGCAGTGCAAGACAACGTGACGTGCAGAAATCTTGCAATGCCTCAGGTCCCGGAGGTAATGCATAACCACGTTAAATGCAGAGATTTCGGGAAGGAAGGGGGGGGGGGGGGGCGCATCAATAGAATCAAGTGAGATAAAACAGATGTATTTCGCCTTCGAGTCGTCTTCAGCAAATGCGTAAGGGACTGGGTGAGGTTTTTGCGCGTCAACATCTTATTCAGTACAGACAAAAGCTCATTAATTCGGATTTCACTGGGACCAGTAAAAGTGTCCGGATTAATCGAATGGCGAATTATCGAAACGTATCAAGAAAACTACAAACAAATGTCTATTACGTCAATACATTTCCATTTTCTTGATGAATACGTAAATCCAGTACTTATTTTCCATGAGAGCAGTGAGGAAGCCGCAATTTTCGTCATTTGCGGCTTTGTTCATATTGTGAACGTGGTTCAAGGTCCCTTTACCTTATTCCGAAGCGTCCTCTGAACCGTTACCTTATTACGTACCAACAACGCGATTGCGGATCGCGAGCAAGCCTTTCCGAAAGCCCGCGGCCGTTTCGACTGTCCACAAACGCCGTTTTTGTTCCTTTGCGTCGCATATTTGCGGTGTTTCACGATTGGCGCGCTCCGAGGATCTTCCAAATTAACAGGGTTGCGGCCACATATATTGCCGAAATTAATGAGAGTTTGATACCATTAAACAATGCATGCGCTGGTTAGAACTAGAGAGCCGTTCCGAATTATCCGAATTAACGAGTGTCGAATTAACGAACTTTTACTGTATATATAAGACTATAGAAATTAAAATGCAAGCGGACCTTGAAGAATTATTTTCCTTTCCTTTTCTTTTATACGCGGAATAACGAGTTTGTGCAATCGTGCTGGGGTCGCTCCAGAAGGCGAGAACAGCCGGCCGCCTACACTGCGACGGGGGGCGGTCAAAGGGGGCAAAGTACATAAATCAAGTCGGGAATAAGGCCAGGATGCGCGGCGCGCGGAAGCCGCCGCCAGTCTCTCACGGCTTCTCAGCGGGTGAAGCGCGGAGAGAACGCGGTTCTCGGTCAAGTAATAAGGGCGAGCCGTCGTCGGTCGTTCCGAGGATAATCGGCGATTCGCGCGTCCAGCCCACTCGGCGGCGAAAGTGCGAGGGCGCGCGTATGAAAGTCCGGTCCTCCGCTGTACACTGCGAGCGTCTGCGGGCTTGTAGACGCCACCACGCGGGAATGGAAGGGAACTACGGAGAGCGCGCTTGCAGTATACGTAATCTTTAGGGTGTGCGATGCGATCGTGGTCACCCTTTGCCCGTGGTTTCTGGAGAAGACTGATGAGGATGGAAAGATGCCGGCGAGGCCCGTGACTTCGTTGCTTAAGGAGTGTCCGCAGGAATAACCGGCGCCTGTGTGAATGCCTGATCGGTTGGGTTTACGACGTGGCACTAGACCAAACACTCGTATAAACCCGCACGCCTATGACGAAAGCATAAGTACCCCTAAAGAATAGAGGTAGCGCACGCTTACCTGCGCACTGTTTAGCCCACTACTGTGAGCCACTGCAGATGTGAGCCGCTGCAAGTGGTGACACGTTAACACGTGGGTCATATCACACCAAAAAGATAGGCACGGGTTGCATTAGTGACACTTCTGTTTATCTTTCTTGAAAACGAGAGGCATGTGTTTAATACGTCACTGATTGCTTTTAACGATACTGAAGTACGCATGCGCGAATGTTGTAGTCGGTTAGAATAAACATTTGAAGTTTATCGCCCGTCTCGTGGGTTCCTGCTCTTTCTTCAACTATTTATTTCTTATTTGCGCTAATATGGATTCCTTATATGTCTCCCGGCGGTCGCATTTCAATGGAGGCTAAATGCTAGAGGCCCGTGCACTGTGCGATGTCAGTGCACGATAAAGAACACCAGATGGTCGAAATTTCCGGAGCCCTCCATTACGGCGTGCGTCATAATCATATCGTGGTTTTCGCAAGTAAAGTCCCAGATATTATTATTATTATTATTATTATTATTATTATTATTATTATTATTATTATTATTATTATTATTATTATTATTATTATTTCTCCGGTGGTTTATATATGCTGAGATTCGGACATTCACAGACTCGGTTATCATTTAGAGAGTAGACGGATGACCCTCGGTTCTCGATTGATACATCTAAACTTCCAAAACTATCGTCGTATAATGCATTTAAGTTAGTGCGACGAGAGGCGTGCAAAAAAAAATAGTGAAATAAAAATAATACTTGGGCTTAATGTGTGAAAACGACGACATGATAATAAGGCACCATAGTGGAGAACACCGTATTAATTTTGCCCACCTCGGATTTCATAAAGTGCATTTAAATGTAAGTTCACAGGTGCATTTGCATGTCGCCCTCATCTAAATGCGGCCGCCGCGACCGGCAATCGAACCCGCATCCTCGATCTTGGCAGCGCGACAGCTCAGCCGCTAAGCCGTCACGGCGGGCACAAGAGCAAAGTGAAACGATGGATTGGAACTGAGAGTAAACATGGAAATTATTAGAAGAACACAAAAATACCACCCTTCTTCCAAACATCCATGGAAACGTATACGTGACAGTTCATGTTTATAAGAAAGTACGTGAGGCATGTGACAGACCAAGATTACGGCGAAATGTGCCACTGATCAAGACAGTCTTATTTCCCATTTTTCAAAGCAGCGAGGAATGAGTGTTTTCTATTAAAAAATTGGTGCCGGTCGCACGATTCTTACGCTTAGAAAACGCTGTTAACAGCGTTTACTTTCCACACCTGCAATATTGCGCGGTGCAGTTATCGATTAAGGAAAACAGTCCGTGGGAATATGTCATGCATAGTTGCCTTTTATCCCCGACTTCCGTGTTTTTTACGGCTAACCAAGTGTGCTCTCAATGTATACGACTGACCTTCTTGCAATCACAGGTTAATCTAACGTTCCTCTTTGACGTTGCACGGCTCGGTATTGCAAGCGGGCGCACGATCGTCCGTATGTGGACGGTGTTCCGTCGACAACCGTCTTCCGCGGGTTTTTTTTAACGAAACATGTTAGCGAAGAGAGATAGAGGGTCGTCGCTGGAACATCTCTTATGTACGAAGTCTGCGTGCGCGTGCGCCATCTGCAACGCCAAGACCTATGTATACGACAGGTCGGCATAGGCAAGGCGACCTAACGAACAGGAGCCGACCGCCACACACACACCGTTACGGCCCAACAAAAACGAAGAGGGTGCTGTGGCCAAAAAGGCCAAGCTACACGCGGACCAAAATAGCAGGCACTGCGCGCGCGCGTATACAGTGTGCGGCGAGCGCTGTGGTGCACAAAACGAGTCGGCGAGTGCAAAAAGGGACGCCGACCACTCAGCCAGCAGCTCCTCGGCAAGCAGTGCGACACGGACCACGCACAACGCCACAACAAACCGTCACGCGCGAACGCCCGTGTCCTGTCTCCGGCCGGAGCCACTTTCGGACAGGCCAGAGACGTTTGGAGGTGGACGACGGCCGAAGAAGAAGAAGCAGGAAGAGAAACATGAGACGGTGATCGGGGTCGTAAAAGAAAAAAAAATGTAGCGGCCAGTGCCCCGTTGAAGGGCGTACGAAATCGGGTTGTTCGAATGATAAGCGAAATGGATACTCGGTAGCGCGCGGAAGCAGCGGCTGTGGGACAACGAAGCACGGACAAGCGTGGCTCGAAACTGAATTGATTGCAGATTGCGACGGGTGATAGAAGATAAGTGTGACAGTATTGGCCTGAAAGAGCGAACGTGGGAGGGAAATGGGTGAAAGGAAGGATGACAAGCCAAGTTAGGGGTTCAAGTGGCTACCGCATACAAGACAAGAGCAATGTTGGTGGAGGAAGGATAAGTGTACAAGATAGCAAGAGACCGGAAATAAGGTGTTGGTGAGCACTAAGGTTGCACAGACACCGAAATTCTCCCCCGAGCAAAAGAAGCGTCACTCTGTAATGCCGTAGTGAGCCGTATACCCATAGGCGTGCGCACGAGGGGGGGCAGGGGGGGCGCCACCCCCTAGTTACCTAAGAGGGGGGGGGGGGGGCAAAGTCTTTCCCAATACATTGACTTAATTGGGAGGGGGGGGCCGCTGCGATGAACCTTCGCCCCCCCCCCCCCCTACCCCCACCCCCCTGAAGGGGTGGCTTGCGCACGCTTATGCGTATACCCCAACTCCATTCCCTCGAGGCGAATAGGGATTGAGTCAGCCAATCAGCAACAAGGGAATCAGTAAAGGAGCCATGCAGAACGCGGCTTGTCCTTCGGCTCTTCAGCCGACGAATGGCTCCTTTCAGTGAGTATGAAGAGCATGCGTTTAGCGGGCCCGGAGAAACATTTCCTACGCATAACGAGAGGAGGCTATTTTAGTGCCGGCCGACAAACAAGCGACGAGCACATTAACGTCGCGTTCGTGCTTTAGCTCTTGCCTAGCGTGGCGCAGAGATCGCGCACTTGCGCGCACAATGCGGCGAGTGATCCAGCCGCAGAAAGGCAGGCGAAAGAGAGGGAGTGCCCGGGGTCAAGCAAGGGGCCTCCGTCGGCAACCTTCCGGGTTTACGTAACGAGTCGACTCGAGCCGTTGTGCCGGCTGCCGCCCAAAAGGCGGCCCTCTTCTTCCCAGGTTCCTCTATCGCGTAACGCGTTTCGCCTCCGTGTGGGACGGCGACAACGTTATACACACGCCTTGAGTTTACGAACGGTGGGCCCGGTTTCCTGGGAATGGGGGGGGGGGGGGGGGGGGTCTTTTTCCTTTCTGCATATATTATTTGCATATATTGTTTGCGTACATTGTTTGCGAGTGGGCTCACCTTTGCTGTGTGCGCACAAGGCGGCAACGGTGGTGGCCGTTGGTGGGTTCGGATAGGTAATGCAGGGTCCATACGAGGATATGAAAAGAAGCCTCGAATAAACCTCGCGGCTTCTTTCTCCATATCTCTCTCATGGTAGCCCAACACAAAAAAAAAAAATGCGGTGGTCATTCCATACTGATAAAAGACTACAGTGCTCTCCGAATGGGAAGACACTTTGCCGAGGTTGTAGTGCTTTTGAGCCATCGAGTATTTAGAAACGCAGATGCTAAGTATACTTCCCTCTATTTCCCACAGGAAAACAATAAGGTGAAGAAAACGAAAACAAGGCCCGCTAAGTGTACCTCGACAAGAAAAGAAAGAGCTTATTAAGAAAAAGCGAGGTTTGCCTGCGTAAACAGATAAGTCGACGCTTTCGGCTACAAATGGAACGTAACCGGTCATCTTTGTCGTCTCCGTGTTGTTTTATTCGCGTTCAAGATGTTTCATGATGTATGCATGATCCCATGTACGCAGGTGACAGTACAAGGGGGTAAGATGGGAATTCTCTTTCAACGCGTGCATGTGTGGGAACAGGTTCTCTGCTTCCGATGCCAATGTGACGCCACGCCCGCAGGCATAGACAGAAGGGGAAGGGGGGGGGGGGGGGTCGAAGCCCTTACCCGAAAATTTTCAAATTTGCATGTGTATATATGCGCGAACACATACGTACAAGGGTAGCGATGCGGGCTTGTTGGTCTGTTCATGCTTCTTGGATGTGGCCGCGAAAAGACAAGGACGAAGTGTGTGCGTACTTTCTTGCCTTCGTCCTTGTCTTTTCGCGCCCACATCCAAGAAACATAAATACACAAGCACGGACGTACATAAAGTATGGTTGAGGCCCCGCCCCCTTCCCACCCCCTTACCCCTGAAAAAACACTTGCCTCCTCATTCGGCAGGAAGGAAGCGATAACAGGACACAACAAGAAGAACATAAAGCAAATACGCAGCGACTATTACTCTTCCAATTATCTGGCCCACGATTCAGTGTGTTCAGCTACGCATAAGCAGTTACAAAGACACACAGCTGACTCCTTGGCCGGCACCATTAAAAGGCAGCGCAGGAAAAAGCAAACAATACTTAGGAAAGGACGGACAGATTTGCTTTCCTTACAAAGACCAGCGGTAATTATAGGAAAGCGCGAAGTAGTCCGGTATAGAATGGACGAATTGCGAAAACAGCGCCATTTTGTTCACGCTTCCCGCCTCTCTTTCCTTTTAAGCGCTCCAGCAGTGCTACACACAGTGCTCGCCTTCTTTTTTTTTTTTTTCTCGCTGCATTTCTACCTTCAATGACCACGCCGCTTCCTTACAGTTAATGCGAGCGGAGCTCGGCAGGCGCGTCCGTCGGAGCGGCGGCAATCAAGACGCGTCCTTGCGCTGCCTTTGTCCCGCCTTGCGATTCTAATGACCAGGGCGCGACATTAAAGAAAAAAAAAGAAAAAAACCAGCAATGTTCAAGGTACAAAACGGTTGGAATTCTTTTGTTCCTCTCTCAAAAAAGACCTCGAATAGACGGCTTTCCGACAAATCATTGTTCAAGAGAGGCACCTTCAGGGTTCCTCCGTGTAGTAGTCTTTACGTTTCTTTTTTTTTTTTTCGTTTCTTTTCCTATCCGGTCTTCTTCCTTCTTACGGTCGTCCGCTGCACTAATTGGGGCAAAAGATGTCCGAGAACTGACCGGCATGCCCAACGCACGCAGACTACGGGGAAGGTCTTTCCTGATAAGCCTGCCTTTTTCGCGCTGTTTCGCTGACAAAAAGAAAAGAAAAAAACTGCTACACATCGGTGTACACCACGTCGACTCTTTGTTTCTCCAGCGAGGTTGCACGGAAAGAAAGCGAGGGTCGTACATGCATACACCACTACGACGAAAGCCGCGGAGAGAAAGGCGTCAAGCACGACCCAAGTCACGGTGCGTAGCGCGCTCCGACTCGGCGGATCGCCGTAGCATCCGCGAGGCTAGTGTATACGTGTACGCGCACAGCGTCTAGATGTGTACATGTGTGCGTGTAGAGCCCCGGTACCTCTCTCGTGGCAAAGTATGCGCGTCATTGTTCTTCGCGTGCGGCGCGACGCGCTGCACCAGCCACAACGGCGGCCTTTGCGCGCATCTCGGAGACGCCACACGGTGTGTGGAGACCTTCGGATGCTCATCCGCCGTGCTACTTGGTTAAGATTGCCGCGCCATGCCTCACTAATTGCGTGCAGTAAGCTCCGGTGTCCGGGCAACCAGGGTCTCTAATTCGTTAAGTTGTTCTTGCTCGATTGCGTGACCCTTTCGAAAAAATCAATTTTCTTCAATCTCCACACATTACTTGCGCTGTACTATGCTCCCCATTATGCTATGTATTCACCATCTTAGCCTCTTCCATTGTAACAGAAGGGGTTTGCGTGCTCTTATAAGTCAAGAAAACCTTCACTTTTTGACCCGGCACCCCGTCGATTTTTTTTACATCAAAAGATAACGAAAACAAGCGAAGCGACAGACTATAACATTTATCTACACTCTGTACAGAATCTACATCGACACACTTCGAAGGACCACTTATAGCAGTCTCTAAATTTTTCTCTCTCTGATCTCGGCCCATAGAGAAACACTGCCTCCAAATTTTATTGCAATTGGAATCGCTTTTGAAATTACTTTAGAGACAATGGTTTCATTGAAATACCTTAGTTTGCTTCTGTTGTGCTTCGTGTGTGTTCTGTACTTGTCGCGCACTGTGCAGACATTTTTAATCCAAGCCCGTCTGAGATAGCATGGTAGGCATACTGCCAGGCAAACCTCTCCAGAACTTATTAAAAAAAACATCTCTCTCTCTCTCTATTTCTCCCTTTCGCTCACGTATAGCCCTATAAACTGTGCGAGGACACTGTGTAAATTGTAATTTTACGTAACAGTTGCTACTGCTTATGGAAAGTCTGCAGAACTGCGTTGCCGCATAATGAGCAACTATAGACTAGCGTGCAGGTTGTTCATAGATTATCCACCAGGGGAAAATATACAGAAATATATAAGGAAAGAAAAACACTGTAAAGCATGTCTATATTGTATCTGCGTAAGCTGTTTAAATCAATTTTAGTTAATGTAGAACGCCCCATGATTGGCTGGCAGAGATCCCTGAAACACATCGTTAGCTATCGAAGTATGAAGGTCGTGTTGGTGTGTGTTTTCTATTATATGTGACGTTTCTAGCGTTGTATATAGTATAATACACACTGGAGGAGCACGCAAAGTCTGGGAGCGTAAACGGAGGTGACATATATATATATATATATATATATATATATATATATATATATATATAGTTACCGAAATAACGCTAAGGTGACTGAAGGCAACTAGCTAGTGAAGTCTGGTTGCGCGATTTCTGTACGTGGCACCCGCGGTGACTGGCAATACCGAAGAAGTTGGTCCAACACGAACTATTCTTGCGTGTGTGAAGTTGTACCGCGTAACTCTGCGACTTCGGTTACTTGATGTTGTTGATGCTGGCGTCAACTTCGACAACAGTGCACGGTTTTCTCTGAAAAGGAAAGCGTAATCCCACATCCTCATGTATACAAGCGTCGCGTATAATGCTTTAAAGTAACGCTTTGTGCGCGCTGACGGGACAGGAAATAAGAGACGAGTTAGCGACAGTGGCGGTGCGTGTCTCAAGCGGCCACGCTTGCACGGTGCCATCTTCACAATCGCGTCGCATCCTGCTCGTTAATCGCAAGCGCAACCCATTGGCGAGAGTTCTCACACGCAGTGAAGGCGCGCCAATGAAAAAGCGGCGGCCATTACGAAATGCAAAATAGACGGCTCCAAGGACGCAGCGGTGAGAAGCACGATAGAAATGCGGCCCGTGTCGTCTTTCCTGCGCGACGCAGAGGACGAGCAGGAGGAAAAAAAATGTTTTCCTTTTGTTTCTGCCATTGTAAGCGGTGAACTTTGAAATTCTCGGAGTATAGAAAACGTTGAAAAGAGAGGCGCGAGAGAATACGGTGAGCGTAGCAACGCAATAGTACATACTTTAAATAATTAATTCGCAACTAGCGTGAATTGTTCATTACCGCATTTCGTCGTCGCAGCATTTCTTGCCGCCGTTTCAAGTTAATTTTCGTATTTTTCAAGTTCTTTATAGGCTACTAAAGAGCATAGGTCGGCAACACTTGTGGAGCTCACTCAGACTCACTCATGAAATATATTTTGCTGTTAGGGCTCGCTCGGACTCAGGCTCACCAATAGTTTCCTGAGCCGGACTCACTCGGACTCACACTCACGCAAATTTTCTTCAACCGGACTCACTCGTACTCAAACTCACCAAAACATTACTCACCCGGACTCACCCGGACTCACTCAGACTCAGACTAGGCTCGATCTGAGTGAGTTCGAGTGAGTCAAATGCATCTACACACTCTATATTACAACCAGCGTATACTTAAAATATATTTTCTCACTTTCCGCGATGTTACGCTACAGGAACGCTAGACGAGATATACACAGTATATTTACATTGTGATCCCCACTGGCAATGCTCACCACAATCGCTTCTTTATATCTTTAGAAAGGCAACATATATAGCCATATACACAGAGCTGAGGGGTGAACCTCAACATTCCCGGCCGACGAATTCCTTAAAGATCCTCACAATCTACACAATGCCGGGGAGAACGTGGTCACGGATAGTTCCCCGCTTCCGGCATCTCTTCGATGCGTGACCTCTCGCACCTCGGGAAGCGATTGCAAGTCGAACAACACGCGAGCCGATATGTGTATACGGCGGTGTTTCCACGTTCTCGGTGACCTCCCTGAGAGGCGTGCACTCTTTTTTTCGAAGAAGGCATTATCTCGTTGATTATTCTCTCCTTTCTTTTTCTTTCTCGCCTCTGCGCACGCGCGATCGAGCAGAGGTATGCACGGCCCCGCAGCCAGCTGATGCGCTCAGGAAAAGCCGATGCGTGGAGCTAGCAGCCTTCCATTCCATCACCGTACACACACGCGATGGAGCGCCGCTCCTCGGTGTCTTCTTTCTTGTTCGTTGCATCGCGCCTGACCAAGAAGGCCCGAGGCTGCTGGAATCTGTAGCAGTGGTTATCGCCGAAAAGAGCAGGCCCCCGCGGGCACGGATGACTGCGCCGTCTGGCGATCCGATGCCCGATCTCGCCGCGTAGTAGAGGCAGCTGAATAGCGACAGGCATATCCGGTCCTGGGGAGAGCAATCGAGCTAACGGTCTCGCCTGCTCTTCCGGGGGCTCGCCCAGACGCCGGATGGAGCGAAAGGGCGGGAGGAGTTTGGAGGGGGTGTTGTCACGTCGCCGCTTCTCCTCGCGCGCTCACCCGCTCACAAACAACACGCCCGACCGAGTCGCAGCTCGCGAACTTGGCCGGAAACCGGTCGTCCGGACCTCTCTGGACAACATCGCCATCGCCGCTGTTCAATTAAGTCCAGAAGCGGGTCGATTGCGTGCGCTCGTTAGGTACGCGCGCACGCGTCTGTGTGTCCGTAAATGAGTGTGCGTTCGCCGGTATATGAGGGCTCGTGTGTGTAGCGTTTAACGCGCGCGTGTTGAATATATGCGTCCTGAGATGCATCGTCTTGAGATCGTCTTGAGATGCATCGTCTTGAGCGTGGAGCGCAGTCAGGCCCCACTTTAATCGTGCTTTTCTCGTCGGATCACTTCCTTCTCCGTGTTGCAGGGGTCGAAACGATGCATATTGTGCAGGCCAGCTTTGTTGCGGCATTTTCATAATAGCCGCGTGTTCCTCCACGAGTGGCACGCCATGTGGCTGCACTCTCCCCTCTTCCGTGTCAGTTATACACCGGGCAGCCAAACTCGCCGGCAATTCCCACGCTCTAGTATATGAAATGGATCGAAAAGTATTTTCTATAGGTGACCGGGCTGATTTTGACAGCACTGCGGTGGAAGTTATTATAGAGGCGTGCGCGCGTATTCGAGACCACTATAGACACTTGGCGAACAAACTACATCCGCAAAGGTTGAATGGACGCACGCATTCCTTTGATCGAGCTCTTGATTGGCTGGCGCCGGGCGCGTGATGGATGCGTTGTCGGTTATCACGATTACACCAAAGTCAGTGAGCTCATGGGAACAAGTTGACCTCCCATTAGTTTGCCCTGTTGCTCTGTTGAGGTAGAACTTAAGTGCGGCGTTTGGCACGGTTTCTGAAGAAAGGGTGCTGTTTATATACCATAGTCCCTACCCGTCACCTGGAGCAGCAAGACAGGCGATGAACCCGGCTAACATCTCCGGGGTAATCGTTTAACATTTGTTATCTGTGGCGCCAGCTCCTTAAATTTTGTGTTGTTGTCTCCCCAGCTAATATTACCGTCACCGTCATCCTATCACCCTATTATTAATCATCACCCTCTTAAAGCATACCAAACAACGAAGACCTCGGTTAGCTAACTCCCTGTGCACCCCTGTGTTGCATTAGCCAACACCACGCAGTGCTAGTGGGCATTCTAATCTTATCTCTTCGACTAATCTTGTCTGACAGCCTCGAAAGCGCTTTCCCGGATTGCCGCCCATTCGTTTACAGTCTGGTCTACGCATTGACGTTCCAAACTCAGGTCTTTCACATTATCTCAACCTGATACCAACGAATGTTCAGACTAAATATATTGCACACACAAATGAAAGACAGAATCGTGTACTGTGACGAAAAAGGGTAATTACCCTTTAAACTGTGGGTTAAGAAGGTTACTCTGTCGCAATTGCGCATCATGATCGCCAACACATGGTGACTTACCAGCACGGCAATCCTCCAATTCTGTAACGATAAGCGAATGCATTGGAAACCGGTTCACATTACAAATATATGGGGTGGCCAGAAGTTCCCAGGTCTCTATCCCGTGTAATCCTAAGGCAGCGCGGCCTGGGAACTGATATTTTCAGCTTAGAAAATATGTGGTGAGCAAACCTTTGAATATTAGATGACACATCTGCGTGTAGCAAGCTTAGTGCTGAAAAAAAAATCGGTCTTTTAGTTTTTTTTCTTTTAGGGGCGAAGCTCCTTAGGGTGTGGGTCTGTCCCTCCTCTGTAGTTGTTGTTGTAGTAGTTGTAGTAGGTAGGTAGCCACGTATAGTGGAATGTACCCACTCCACGTGATAAAGATGACGATGACGCAGTATAGTGGAATGTACCCACTACACGTGATAAACATGAAGTATAAGCGCGTTCCAGTATAGTGGAATGTACCCACTACATGTGATAACGATGACGATGACGCTGATGACCATGAAGTATAAGCGTGTTCCAGACCACACATTCTCTTTCTGCCATGGATGAAAACGATCGAGCTTCGCCCACTCACATCATCATTCACTTCGTGGATATGGCGTGATTTTTTTTTTTTTTGTATTTTTTTTCTGTGACGGTGCCCCTAGCTTTGCGAACTCACGTTGCAGTAAGGGGCCTGGCGTGGGATAAAGATGAGATTCCCCAAGCTGACGGGTGTCTCGAAGGGCACGCGTGTTCCTACTCTTCGGAGGCTACAGCTTGTAACTGTTCGCGAGTAGGAAGCGATTACGCCGTCACTATAAAAAGAATGCCTCGACACCACCCTCCCTTTGTTTCCACCGTGACCCGGGCGGCATTAGCGCCGAAAAGACTGATTGCCTTACGCGGGCAACTTGCCCGAGGCGGCGGCGGCGTCTCGGAGGTAACGGCTGAAGCAGGGCTCGATGGCGCGGAGCGAGAGGCGCTAATTACGGCGATTCTACCTCCGACTCTTGAAGGCTGAAACGAGGCGGCCGGTCGTGCAAAATATACGAGAAGGGAGGCACCACAGTCAGGTTACAGGACGGGTCACGCCAACTTGTCGGCCCGAACGAGATGGCAGCTGCCATGTATACCGTAAGGGTATCTTGTAACTCATCTTTGAAGTGAACCCTTTCTAGCGAGCCCTGCTCGACTTCGGCAACCAAACAGCAGCAATGAAAAACTGATAAAAAAAATAATAAAGCAGCGGGAAACAGGATACACAGTGAAAAGAAAAAGACGGGACAAACGATTTCCGGTTTGCTAGAGTCTTCAGTGGGACGCTGCATGGAGACGCATGTGCAGGGTCTTGAGGTCAGAATATTGGAGGCAAGTGAGATTGTTGCAAGAATGGCTGGTTTTGCTTTGCACACGGTCTCAGGATGGCTGGATTAACTTGAATTATCTTCGTGAGCATCGACATTTGGCTGCACAGGCGACAGAACTGGTGCCGGCATGTCCCGTTGTTTTTCTTTTTGCGGTGTCTTGTGTTTCCCTCAGTTTTTTTTTTATCCGTTTTGACAATGTACCAACAAGCAAAATCCAACGTTTTATAAGCAGTGCAGTCACGGATAAGCGAAGGGAGCACGTGGCACTCGAGGGCGCGCACGCGCAAAAGCAGCTGCCCGTGCGTCGGTTGTCATCACATCAAAGATGCAGAAACGAAACGGGATAACATTGTCACACGTGGTCGTAACGGTGAAGAACACGAACTCAAGGAGGAGTGAGACGCTTACTCAGAGTTCAAAGACGAGACAGTGGTTTCTTCCTCGCCTTCACTACCCTTCCTATAGAGGCGCTATCACCTTTTCGCTACTTATTTCTTCAAAAAACACGTGGAACAATGACGGCACTGAGCATTAAGCCTATGAGGATTTGACGCTTGTCCGCTACACGCTGTTATCTCCACTTGCGCACTCGAAACTGCACATAACGAATTGAAATCAGTTGATTACACACACACACACACACACACACACACACACACACACACACACACACACACACACACACACACACACACACACACACACACACACACACACACACACACACACACACACACACACACACACACGCACGCACGCACGCACGCACGCACGCACGCACGCACGCACGCACACACACACACACACACACACACACACGCACACGCACGATTGAAACAAAAATTTCTGCCTACGCCCCTAGGTGAGGAAGCATCCCACACAGAGCGCGTTGAAATGACTCCGCACGACCATACTCATCACCCGATATAATTCTGGGCCGTCCCAATGCGACAAAGCAAAATACGTCCGTATGGCTATTGTTGGGGCATACCCGAAGATGGCGCTACAAATAGTACCTCCAGCTTCGGAGCAATTTCGGTGTATGTACGTAGACGGAGGATCTCGAGCGCCAGTTTCTTGTCGGGACTAAAGGTGGTGGAGGGGCAATTGGAGCGCGTCTTTACGCGACGCGCCTCGCATGGTGTCTCCTGTAAAAGACCCCCCCACCTGTGTTCCCGCGGCACAGGCATGGCGTGCGCGCAGACTCTGCACAACCAACGATGACAAAACGCAGTAGCGTCGGCGGCGACCTCCACGCAACCGTGTCCGCAACAACGACCGCGTCGACTGGGCCGGGGGACCGCCGCTGGACGCGATCACTCAGCGGACACGGATTTCCGACGGGTCTCTCGTGCGTTTTGTGACGCTGCCCTCGGTCTCTTCTTGACGCAGCGGTCGCTTCGCGATGACCTCGTGGAGGACAAATGGCGTGGCATCGCTCGACATGAACAAGACGCTGCCATGCTGGAATTCGAAAAAAAAAAGCTGTTTTACATGTTGCGATTGCAGCTGTGCCATCGCCGCTAATGGCGATTTCGTTTCACATATGCTGCGATTTTCGCTTGCGACTGCTGCGGCGGGCAATGTTGCTTGCTACCGTTCTTTGTGGCAAGACACTGCACAATTTTTCAAATGTATGTACGTATTCATAAATCTACGTATTATCTACGTATCATGAATGATAAATCTACGTATATCTACGTATTGATACCTACGTATTGACAAATGTATCTACCTATTGATAAACAATCTACTTATTGATATTGTTAATTTGTCACGAACGGTAGGGAAGAGCACATTCGTTTTGTCATTTATAAGCACTTTCTAATCAAAAGTTCAATTCGAAGTGCGCAACAGCGGCCGTTACAAAAACAAAATCATCGGCGCAATTTTTAACACTCGGCGCAATTTTGACGGGTCCCGACCGCAAAAACCGCTCCGCCGCTGCGAACAGAGCGAAAAATTTTGCACCACGTTGGTCGCTCGCCACTGACCGTTGCGACGCGAGCGATTGGCCGTTTTTTCGCTGCGAGCGAATTCGCACCCTGAAAATCGCTGTGTTTTGCTTCATGTGCAACGGCCTAAACGCTGCACGTACAGCCGCTGTTTTGGGTCTCGGAATCTACGCCAATCCCGAACCTGAAGTGACCTGAGAGGAGGAATGATGGACAGAATGGCCCGGAGAACGCATCCTCTGCGCACGTCACGTGGTTGCATGCGCTTCCGACAGTGCGAGAGCCACGCGCTCCTTCGCGGAGCAGCCGTGAAGTAACGTGACCTTTATCGCCGTTCCAACCTCTCACCCCCACGACCTTTGGTCGTTTGTCTTAGCTACTTCCTTTTTGCACGTTCACATTTTTCTCGGCAATTTTTTATTTCGTTTTTGAAGACAGGTAATCGGACAGGTGTCTGCGGGGAGACAGGAGCGTGACTTGTCTGGCGGCACGCTGCTCTTCAATCACTTCCATTTAACGTGCCCGTTTTATTTTGTGTCCGGCGCCACACCTCAGCCCCGTCGTATTTCACACCATCTTTACAGGCGATTTGATGGCACTTATTTGTTCTTCACGCAGTCAAACAAATCGCGCGCAGTGTTGGCTGGCGTGTCCACGTCAGCTCACGAAATGACACGAAGAAAAGAGCGATACACACGAAGAAAGGTGAAAACCGTGTCTCATTGTATAAATTTTCGGGTGGGTGTCGTGACGAAAGAGAGAGACAGCTCGAATGGAAGCGGAGGTTTAATGAAAACTGACGGCCGAGGAAGCCCGAACAAAAGCTCAGCTCGGCGCTTCCGCGGTCATTACCTTCGGTGATTTGAGAAATGCAATTCATTCCTGCGTCACGCTTATGAAAGAACAATGCCACGAAGCAGGCCCGACGTCACACTTCCGGTAAAAAGGAACACGGAGGGTCAAAACGGAAAGGGAAAAGGCGGACAATTCATTTCCCCCACGCTCTGGGCCAGGTACATTTTGACAGCTCCACGGCAATGCTTGCGTAACCTTCGGAACAAACCCGTTGATTTCACTCGCTCCACTGAACACACTAAGTTTCGGTCCCAAGTAACATAATGGGAGGCGCCCGACTCCGCGGAATGTGAGCGGACAAATGACACCTTTCCCGACAGACTCGATCGCGGTGCCCTCGAGCTTTGCCTCAGAGACTGTATAGGCACAGCGTGCCGTGTAGGAAGTCTCGGAGGCACGGGCCGCGTAACGCACGTGCCACCCATATGCGGTGCGAACGCCTACTGCTTCTAAATAGCGCGTATACTGCGTATACCTCGAGGAGGCGCGGGGACGTTACTGCGACCTTACCCCGTTTCGAGATTAAGAGAATAATATAAACGACACACCGCCGCTCACGCAGGCGCACGACAAGCTTATCGCGTTGTGGGAAACTTAAGTCTTTTTGCTGCAAGCGAAATAGCCGATTCGCGCCGCTGACACCGTGGAAAGCGCGCCAGCGATAACGGGACATTGAGCGGCGGCGACGCAATCTCATAAACACACAATGAAAGAAGCGCCCTTGATTCTGCTACCCGATTGGAAGGTAGGGGGGATGGGGGGGGGGGGGGGGGGGGCTACGTCCTACATCCCCGAGTGCTCTATTGTATAACCGGATGAATTTAGCCTACGGAGATGAACAGAAATCGGAAGGATCTCTGTCGGAAATCTTCGTCCTGTGTGACCTGTCATACTGTGTGTGACTTTCGGGCTGAGACGCGGTTCTCTTGTACGCTTTGCGTAAAACTGCAGGAACCTCAGCGAGGCGGAACGTGCCGATAGCACACTTCTCACACAACGCTCCGATCGACGAATAAGGCAACACTGTTAATCTGCGCGTGACTTGCGGGGTTTTCAGGCTCGCCTTAATCTGGCTCTTCTCCGGTGCAAATGAAGTAATGAAACAGTCCCCGTATGTGATTTGCGTGGTATACGGGTCAACGCGGACGAAAACTACGACGACAGGAGGATAGGGCGAAGATGGCATGGTGACAACACGAGCGTGGCACCGACAATGGTATGACAACAAACGAGTGACCCACAACAATCGAATCCTGGGTGGGAGACGAATAGTTCTCAGGGGCTTCACCTATGGAAACCAGGTAACTAAGTAAAAGAAATCACAGAATCCCTTATGCATTCGCCTAAGACGACTCGAAGGCGAAAGATATCTTATTTTTCTTCCCAGACGATGGATCGATCCTCCCCAGCACCCCTACGAAAGCTTTCTGCACCTAACGAGCTTTTGCATTGCCTCCAGGATCGGAGGCATTGCAAGCTTTCTGAAATTAATTAATTTATTTATTTATTTATTTGTTTATACTGCAGTCTCGAACAGAGACTATAGCAGGTGTGAAATATAGATACACGCTATTCAAAAAAGGCACAATAAACACATAGAAAATACATGAAGTGGAATATACAATGCATACAGGTAAAACAATAAAAGTAAGGAAGCTTGAACAAGAAATTTAACGAAATAAAATAGCGAATAGTAATTGTTGTAAAATGCAAAAATACAAGAGCAAGCCGAAAAAAAAAAGAATATAAATTTCAAGGAGAAAATTTGTCGGATTGATGATCAAATTGTGCAAGGTTATACAACAAATAGGAACGAAACAGAAATATAATCAGCGGTGCTTACGAACTACTGTAAATATTTTTCAAACAAAGATAGCGAGTCTTGTGTTACGATATTATCGGTTAGGTTATTCCAATCAACAATAGTTCTAGGGAAAAAAGAGTATTTAAAACAGTTATTTCGTGGAAATAAAGGCGTTATCGGGAAAGAATGTCTTTGCCTGGTTGCGCAACCCTTAGAATAAGTGATAATGTGAGAGGTTTCTATGTTGCAATGTCCTTTAACTATTTGGTAGAATAATTTCTGGTTTTCACTGCCTCCGTGATCGGCCCACCTTTGCCAAAGCGACAATGACATGTTTTCGACATCTTCAGGTGACGTCACGTTATGTGACATCATAGTGACGTGATGATGGCGTCGTGGTGACTTCACAAATTTCAGCGATCTGCGCCGTCATGATCACGACACGTGGTGACGTTACCACGCGATGACGATCTTTTGCATCACTCGTGTTGACACCGACGCCGAGGGACGCCGACGGTCAATTTTAGCGTTTCATGAGGCATCTATAGGCTTTCGCCTTAATAAAAGTGGTGAGGACGACATATGCTTACGCCCCATCGTCACAGAAAACTGATATCATGGCCGCACGACGAGGCCACGATGAAAACATCATGGTGACAGCGTTTTTATGACATAATAAATGCTGCATGTCTATCCAAACCGCAAGGCATAACCATACCTTCATACATATTTCTCTCTCCCTCTCTCTCGGTACCCTCTCTTTTGCTAACCGAGTCCATAAAGTTGTAATCAGCGGTCTCCTTGGTCTACAAAGAGTTCGCTAATTCCAGCGCACGGTGACTGGATAAATCTCAAGTGTTGGCTGCTAAGCCAATTGTCATCGCTGGTTTTTATGGGTTGCGGCACGCTGATATGTGCAAACCATTTAGTAGACTCAAAAATACGCTTCCAAGCCTTGCGAGTCGAAATGAGCTGTAAGGGAGAAAGTACAACGTCAGCTCAATGACGCGGCCGTTTTCCCCGACTAACAACAGCTCTTGCCGCGCGCAATGGCTTCGTGCGAACGCCGTCAAATAAAAAAAAGTTAAAAAAAAGGGAAGAGAACAACTGGTTAGTGATAGAGCGCTGAATAATCACTCTCCACAAGCGACACGTGTTACCGAATTCAGCAAACACCCAGCAGGAAGAGCGTATATAACTCGACGGGGGGAAAAACATTACCGTTTTCGTATAGCGGAGTCGCAAGGACGCCGTCACGATCCAGTGCTGACGAGCTCCCGGCGCTCGCAAGCGCGCGTACACGCTTAACGACGGTGCGACACGTGCGACCTCAGTGGGAAACTTAAGTGCCCTCGTGTGTGTTCCTTTCTGGCCGGTGGGAGTGGCACGGCCGCAAAACATGTTTCCGTCGACCGCGGAGATGGATCAGTGCGGGACTACTGAAGCCCGTTGAAAGCACCTACAATACGAAACGAGAAGTACAACTACGGCTACACTTAAACGATATGTGCATAGGTGCTTTGAAGGGAAAAACCTCTAGAAGGTTGCTGCTATATATACATTATCTGCATGCTTGGTTGCCAGGCTATGAGATGTGCACATGTGTTAGCGGAGGGCTCCGGACAATTTCGACTTCCTGGGGTTCTTTAACCTTCACTGACACAGCACACCAAACGGACCTCTAGCATTTCGACTCCATCGAAAAGCGAACGTCTTTGCGGTGATCGAACCCGCGTATTTCGGTTTAGCAGCCGAGCTCCGTAACCACTGGGTCAGCGCTGCAACAGCTTTGTCTTGAGGGTTTATCTATCAACTACGGTGTCATATTAGTCAACGCAGTTTTTAACTGGATGGCGAGAACACGTCGCAGGCATAGGCGTGCGCACGGGAGAAGGAGGTTGCCCACCTCTCTAATCTCCTAAGGGGGGCGCAGTCTGCCCCATACGTTTACAAAGTCAGACCTGTCCGGCCATTGCTTAATAAACAGTAGGGTTATGGCGACGCTGGTTTTTGACGATAACAGCGGCCGAAGGCTCCTGATGATCACCAAGAACTGTTTACAAGCCACGGACCAATGGAAGGCCATTGCCTAGAGCACGTCATGGTTTCATTTTCATTTTTGTTCATGCATTGTGGACAATGTCTTTCGGACACGACCAAGCGGCGGAAATGGGGGGGGGGGCTACGATAAAACTCCCCCCCCCCCCCCCGCCCTGTAATGCAAACCATGCGTACGCCTACGGTCGCAGGTGCATCCCTACGAAAACTTTTTCCGTACCTTCTGCCATTTATTGACATCGCAAGAGAGGACACCTGTGGTTGGCATGGCCTTGGACGTGTTAGCAAACAAAATGTGGCAAGAGAGAACGTGACGCGCTTTAATTTCTTCTCCTGTTTACGGCCGACTCGGAACAAATATTAAGCGGTCGGGGGGACAGATGGCGGGACGCATACACAACTCGAAGAAGCCGGTCACGTCATCGCTCCGTGGCGCTGTCGCCAGGAAAACCGATAGACAAGTTCAAGGGACACTAACGATCCCCGCCAAACCTGTTTAGACCGATGATATTTTATTTCAAAGCTCCATTCGCATTTGTTACTGATGTTTTCAATGTAAACGAGCAGATTGCTAGCGGATAAATTGAAGGCCAAACTTGGCATTTATTAATTTCGTGTATAGCGCAGCCAATACGACAGCGTGACTTCGCGCGTGCGGTGCTATTTTCGCGTCACGTTTGTACATTTGCTGTGCAGCGTAGTCACATTACTTGGGCCGTTATCTTAATCGCTATTGTCACTACCACGGTCAGCCTGTCTGTATCCACAACGGTGCGATGGTCTCTATGATCGACATAGGATTACTCTTACGTTTGTCGTGTGCTAGCCAGCAGCTCCTAACTATAGGCCTATGTCCGAAAGAAAAGTAAAAGAAATCCCTCTCTTACCTGACTACATAACCCGTTTTTCTTCCCTCGACATTCGCTCAGTTACTCTGAAAGAACACCGGGTAAACTGCTGGAACCGGCACGTGATCACTTTCACGTCAACAGCCAATTATGGCGCAATCGAGTTTCTTCGCATCCGGTAAAACGACCTGCAAACGCAGTGTTCGTGATGAGGACAAGTTGCCTGTCCGGGCAAATATAGATGAATTCACTCGTATATCGACTCAACCAGACTATATTGACCGTGAGCCTGGGTTAGCCCGAGTAAGTCGAAGTTAGTCGAAGTGGACGTGAGCCTCAGATTGAGAGAACCACGCGCGAGAGCATGTACTCAGCAAATATGTTCAGCGGAAGCCCGCAAGCTGGACAAAGATTCATTAAAGAAAGAAAGCGAAATTATATCCACCTGTTTGTAGAGCGAAGTTACAGGAAGAGAGGGAGAAACTTTATTACAAAGCTAAGAACTTGGGCGGGCCCTTTAGTCCGGGGCTACCGTTGGTTTTACCGTAGCTGTGATGGCCCAGGTCCCCCCAGCGACTTCTGGCCCTCAGGACTCACGATCCGGTTTTGAGCAGGAACACCACAGGGACTTCTCAGAAAGAAAGCTTTGCAGTTTAATGCGAGTTTGCAACTTTAATGAAACGTGTGTTGTATGAGTCCGCGAAACTTCACCCTGACAGTGACTTTCACGATCACGAAAGAATTTAACTGTACGTTGCCGAGCGACATCCATTAAAACCAGTGAGCCTGATTGAATATGGGCATCCGAAGAGTGAAATCGTGTTTGATAGATCATTTTCTACAAACGTGAGCAGCCAAGCGAAATAAACGCCATAAAAATTTAGGCAGTTGCACTCAGCTTGAAAGCTGTAGAAAGTTGAAGCCTTACCCTCTCCCCTCCTTCTTTCCTTCTTCCTCATCCACACATCACTTCTCCTCACCCTCACATAACTTTCCCACCCCTTGCCATACTATACTATGCGTGGTTATGCTATGCTTTATTCTCTCCCCTCATCCTTTCCTTCTTCCTCACCCTAACTTCCATTTCCCGCTTCCTTAGTATACTACACATGGCTATGCATGCCATACATGGTTTTGCTAGCATGACACCAAGCGACGACGTGAAATGACAGGAGATGACAGCAGGTCACACGAGATGACATGACACGACAGCCCGGGCCTCCAAAGTACTCAGCACTTAATAAAAGGGCAGCAAAGAGACAGCACCTAAGAGAAGGAACAGCTGCCTCCGAGTACAGACCACAAACGAGTCGTTGCTCAACGACGCCGAGAAGCATTTGTGCGGACCAACCAGACCTCGACCGCCGCCAGCTCGAGATGGTCCCTGCGGATTCGCGCGACTACGTCGCGCTCACGCGGTGAGCCGGCGCGCGAGCCGTCTCCTTTTCGGCTCCGTTCGGCCGTGTCCGTTTCACGCACGACGACGCAAACAGCCTCCGTACGGAGCCGGCTGGCGGTGACCGCCGGGAATCTTCTTTTCTTGGCCGAGCCTCATTTACTCTGCTTAGCTGCGGCGTTCGGATGGCTACGCGTCAGGAACTGGTCGCATTACGGGCCGGGCACAGAAAGGTGAACCCCTCCCGATGCCCGTTCGTTTCTTTCTGTTGTGTATAGTTCGCCGCCGCAATGTAAGCGGCTGTTAGATCGGGGCTCGGATGCGCAAATATTTGGTCTTGTAGAAAGCACTTTCGCGTGATGCTACGGTTCGTAGAACTGCGCCTAACGTTTAGTATAGAGTACTATAGGCCACCTCACACATGGTCGGACTTAGTGCGGTCGCTCGGTCACCCACCTCGTTCACCTCCAACGATCACGACAAATGTCGATGAAAAAAAAAATGTAGTAACTATCAAGTGCTCGTTTAGCCTGCCAACTCAACTTGCTAAGGTTGAAGACTGGGCGTGTTGGTAAAGCATACTTGAATTTAATAATAATTTTTGGGGTTTTACGTTCCCAAAACCACCATATGATTATGAGGGACGCCTGTAGTGGAGGGCTCCGGCAATTCGACCATCTGGTGTTCTTTAACGTGCACCTAAATCAAGTACACGGACCTCAGGCAGCTTCACCTCCATCGAAAACGCGGCCACCGCCGCCGGAATTCGATTCCCACGAGCTGAGGGGGTCCGGCAGTCGAGCACCGTAACCACTAGACCACCATACTTCCAATTTGGATAGCAAAACCATTCAACGGGACGCTCAGTTGAAGGTACAAACACAACACAACGCAAGGTCACATTTAGTTCCATTACTTTAGTCAGGATTAATTATTACTGTGGGTTAACTAGACACATATGTCAGCGTATACAAATAATTATCAGTGATGCCCGCATCTGCAGTCATCGCGAACGCCTATCCTTGCAACGCCTTCATTGTTACAACGGCTAAATTATAGCTGACATGAATGCACCAGTGAGGTCGTGAATCGAGACCTGTGGTTGAGAATGAGCAAACGAAGCTGTGCGACAGTAAATAAAACGACGAAGAGTTAGGTGCATCTGCTGAATCACGCTGCTGATTGGCCACAGCTATTCGAAACAGCGCGCATGCGCATCACGACCAACCAATGTGAAAGCTTCTGAAGGAACACGCAACCTTGCGTCATGTTTCCACTACGTTACCATTAGGCAAAAAAGAAAAAAAAAAGAAAAAGAAAAAAAAAAAAGAGAAAGGAATGAGAGAAATATCGCTCCGCATGCTTGAAGCACATGATGAAGTTGAACCCCTCAATAACGACAGCCCTCAAGAACAAAATTCTCGCAGCAAGGAAGAAATCTGGCGTCCCCTGCGAGCATCCATTGCGTTCAATGCATTTGCCCCCTCTCGACAGCGTAGGGATTTCAAAAAGCACTTCCGCAAAACGGAAGTTTCAGGTAGTGATCCGCAACATTTTTTTTCAACCCATGGGCTAGTAGGGAACCAAGAACTTCGAAAATTGCAGCATTGCTCATTCGACAACTCGGGCACATGCGTTTCCGCCAACAAGCAACGGTGCGACCATTACTGTTCACATACGGTCGGATGATGATGATAGCAACAAGACTCCTTTTTTTTTTTTTTTTTTTTTGCTAGCGCGTCTGTTGGCAACTTACGTCGGCACATGACGTTTCAAGTCACGTGCCGCAATGAAGGCAAGTAAGTTCGCGCGATGTTCTTGATGATTTTGTCATCATTCGCACATTCATCGGCACTCACGACGACGACGCTATGCAGAGCTTATTAAGCTGCGAGGCTCGAGCCGTCAACCTCATTCAAGCAACGTGAAACAGAGCAACATTAGCGACTTCTTTAAATAAATTTTGTTCATAGAAAGCTATTGGTGTGTTTATTTTTCTATTTTCTCGAAAACGAAATTCTCACGATAAAGAACAAAAAATTGCTTGCCCGGCGATTTCGGTATTGAGGGGTTGGACTGTATTGTAATATGTCTTTTGTTCTAAAGTAAACGCGTTAATGCAACTGGACGCCATTAGGGTAAGGCGGGGCAAAATGAGACACGGGGAAAAACGCGACATTTTGGCTTTGCCGACCTCTATAGCTAATACAGAAAGCACTTTTCTTTGTTTCTATATTTCAGCGAGAGGTGCTGGTAGTTGTCCACCTTTTTATGTGTAAAAGTTGATGATTACTGGCAGCGTTCGCGTGGGAAAAATTACGCGGCTGGTGTCAGTGTGTTCGTGACCCGTCAAAAAGGGGCGAAATTCTTCTCGGCCAAATTTTCGGATCCGTGCATGAAGCTACTCTGGCGTCAGTACAACAACGTAAGTATTTATATTGTTACTATATACTACTAGCTACATACCACCAAAATTTCAGTTCACTTGGTGCGCGGGGCCAAAGCGGAAATTTTTTTTAATTTGGGCATGTGAGGGGGGGCAAAACGCGACAAAAAGGCATTGAATAGCCTTAGAGAGTGTCTCATTAAGTGAACCATTTACTTACACTCATTATATATTATAGTTTATTGTTTAGGAAGGTTCGGACGCACAAGAGAATATCATATAAAGCTTCTTGGGAGGAAAGCGACGTGGAAAAGCACTGACTGCTGTTCAGGACACCCACTCCATTCGTGCTGCATCGAGATTTTTCCGCGTTTCCAAGGATGCTCTCAAGAGGCGAACGCGAATTTGGAAGAATCTCCAAGTCAAGCCATTCACAAACACGTCTCGCCATCGAGTTTTCCTTCAATACCAAATTTGTGCTAGAAAATTCGAATCTGGCACAGTTTTAAATTCATCGCCTCACGAAGCCCGGCTGACGAAACTGAAAGCCACGAAACGCCCGTGCAGTTCTGCACCAAAACGGCAAAAGGAGGCGAAGAAGATGCGTCAGATTATATCTAGCGTCCAATCGTTGAATAATCCCATGAAGTGCAAGTTTCAACACAATACAATAATAGCACAAAGAAAGACTGGTGGTGTTAGATCTGCAAGGAGTTTTGGAGCAAAACAGCACCGGATTCTGTCTGGATTCAATGCGTGGAGTGCAAGGACTGGGGTCATGAAGGCTGCGTGAGGGTCCACGGAGTTTAATTTCAAGTGCTTCTACAGCGAAAACTGAAGGATTAAATTTTTTCACACTGTCTCGTTTTGCCCCGCAGGTTGGGGCAAAATGAGACACCTGGTGCATTTTTTATTTCTTTTTAAAATAAACTTTTTAACAGTGGCAACATGGTCATATTTATGTAGCACATACCTTGTACCCAAAGGAAAGTTTCTGCATTGTCGTTTAAAGGTAAAGAGTCAAATAAAAATAAATATTCACTATTTTCAAATTTTTGTCTCATTTTGCCCCACCTTACCTATATCTTTTTCCGTAAGTGTTCCTTATTAAAAAGAAAAAAAAAAGAAGGGGAAGTAGTGGAAAGACAGCAATGGTTCAAAAATATACTCTTACATTTTTAAATGTTCTCTTACTCTATAGTTAATTTTTGCTGCACCGAGTGGCAGCGAACGTCCTCCGTTGGGCCATGAGGGCTCCCGAATGAAGGCGAATGTGGGAGAAGCATTCCTTTCAGAATATTTCACGTTCCTCCAAGCAGTTTTCCACGAAATTTGAATGAACCCGCAAGGCGGACTATTCGGGAAACAACGCTTCCGTGTGGTGTCCTGCTGACGCTAGTGTCTTAGTGATGAAATGATGGCCGCAAATTAGGGCGAACGCAGACGACGGAGGCGGGACGAGCGCCTACATTGTCTTGTCCCGTCTCCTTCGTCTGCGTTTGTTTCAGTTTGCGTCCCTCATTTTACAGCGGTGTTAAAGCAACTATAGATGATATTACATAAGGCAATTGGGCGCCGCCTATGATGGGCTGTTAAACAAATGTTTACTTCTTTTCGTATATCGCGACGGGAATTAATGAGGCCATAAAACGTTGAATGCACCCGCCACAGTGATCTCGTGGTTACGGTGCTCGACTGCTGAACCGAAGGTCGCAGGATCGAATCCAGGCCGCGGCGGACGCATTTCCGTCGAGGAGGCGAAAATGCTTGAGGACCGTGTACTTAAATTCAGGCGCACGTTAATGAACCCCAGGTGGTCGATATTTCCGGAGAGCCCTACACTATATGGCGTCCCTCATTATCATATCACGGTTTCGGGACGTTAAGCAACAACAATTATTGAGACGTCGAATGCACCCAACCCAGCAGTTTTCGTACGTATGCGCCCGCCATAGCACTGTTCGTTTAGTGTCTGAAGACACAAAAAATCCATGCCATATCCACGAAGTGAATGATGAAGAGTGTGCGAAGCTCCGGAGGTAAAATCTGGTAAACCGTGAATCCTCCGTACATTTTGCCCACTCGCTCATACAAAGACGTGACACAAACACGGGGGTGGCGTGATTATATACAGTATATACAGAATGGTTCATTATTCACATATGGGTGGATGATGTTTTGATCAAGAGCTCTTTTATTATTTTGCGGACCACAAGGAGGGGGTTCCCCTGATTTTAGTCATATATGACTTTAAGCTCAGGGGAACGTTTCCCTTTGAGTATAACTGCCTTGTGGTCCGTAAAGTATAAAGCCAGGGGTTCTTGAATAGTCTATAGCCCCACAAGAAGTACTCCTACTAATTCCATGTTTCTTTTTCTCCCTCTCTCGATTCCTTTCCCTCCTCCTTCTGTCCCATAGGTGCACCCTGGTAACCCACCGTTCAGATGGCAGTCTCGAAGTCAACATGGACCACTCGGGCGCAGCGATTGTCAGCCGTCGGGTTGTTGCTGTCGCTGTCCATGGGGCTGCAGTCGGTTCGGCAGCGTAACCTGTGCCGAGGATCCGAGTCCCGCAATCTACCCGGGCCAAGGCGAACATCGCTCTGCTGATGCCGCTGCGAACCACCGCGAGAAACGGCACCGGCGACGCTTCCGCGGGGTCCAACGGAGACGGCGCATGCGGCTCCCTGGACCCGCGACGTGTGCGGCTCGCGCTGGCCGGAGTGTGGGCGGCGCAGCAGGCGAACTTCAGGAAGGCCCCGTCTGACTTCAACCTGGGTAAACGGGCATGCTTCCTTTGTAGTTCACATTGCCGGTTTTTTCTTTCTTTTTTTTTTTTTGCGTTTACATGAGTCATAATAACCACAGTCCTGGCTTCTTTCTTGATGGCATGGAGGGTAGGAACAATAGCAAAACAAGAACCCCGAATAGAAAAAAAGAAGTGGGCTGTCATATATCTGAAGAAGGATGGCAAGTTGGTTGAAGTTATTTATGTTATGCTGTTAAGTAACAAGTTTTCTTATGTTGTATCATATGTATAATTATACCATTGTAAATTTACAACCTGCTTGTGAAATTGTATTACCGCTCTGCTGCTCCTTTGTATATATATATATGTATATATATTGTATTTTTTGTGGGTTTTGGGGCTGGTCAAGCAGCTATTAGCTGCTTTTTTCCCCATTCGCCCTCTACAACACTGTTTTGGTTTTGTGGAAAATAAAGCATGCATACATACATACATAAGTACATGGTACTTGAACAGCGCAAATAGGCTAGGACAGAGCGAGTGTACTTGTACCTGAACAGCTCGGGTCACGTGACAGAAACGTCACGCAGAGCGGCGCTTCGCTAGAGTGTACTTCTAGCGTCGCTGTCGACCTTGACTCTGGCAGTAGTGACTCTGGAAAAATGGTGAGAACTACAAGGCGGCACGGCATAGGTTAGTGGGCCCCCCAGTGACACGAGCCAACCACTGGCACTGGCAAAATAGCGATACAAGTGTAGTGCCAGGTATGAAAATAGCGTTTCATTGAAATTGTATACGGTGGTGGAGTGACGTAATATGTGACGTTTATTGCCAGGTCATGAGGCCCCGAGCTGTTGAAGTGTCAATTGAATAATAATAATAATGACATGACGTGACAAGAACTTTATTGGAGTCCTGAGGAACTGATATTTAGGGGAGCTGGAGCCCTGTCGGGGTCTATCCTATTAAGGGACAGAGGAGTGGGATACGAACGGGCTTGCAGAAGTCTGAGTGTGCTAGCCTGAGGCTTGGTCAATTTGGGGCGGGGAAGTGGTAGAAATTTTTTCTTGGCCAGACGGTACTGGGGAACAATTTTTCGTGAAATGTACATAACGGATCTTTATAGATGTCGACCTCGTTACGAGCCTGGCTATCCGCGACAGCGCGGTACGTGAAATCGCGCGCTGTCCGGTCAGCCTGCTCGTTAGCGTTACATCCGAGCGGGTTAATTGAGCAGTCTAGATGGGCTGGGAACCACGTGATGTGGTATCCGCCTCTGGAGTTTTACGTGCCAAAACCACCACATGATTATTAGTCACCCGTAGTTGAGGGGTCCGGAAATTTCGACCATCTGGTGTTCCTTAACGTGCAATGGCATCGCACAGTACACGGTCCTCGACCCTCTCGACTCCGCAGAAATGCGACCACCGCGGCGGGGATCGAACCCGGGACTTTCAGGTCCGAGAAGCCGAACACCGTAACCACTGTATACCGTGGCGTACGGGTGCAAATAGACTCTCCCGTCTTTTTATTTATTTTTATTTTTCATTTTAATTTATTGCGACATAGATTTGCCCCTTGAGGCATAATAATTTTGCGTGTATATGTGTATTAAATGCGCGCCGTTAGGCCGGTGTTGCGCACGAAGTGAAGCAGTGCCTTGTGGGATCCGCTTTTACACACGATCAAATCGAAACGCGTTGTCTGCGTTCCGCGATGCCAACAACGCTGTCGCGCCAAGTTTATTTTCCTTTGCCGCATACAAAGAGTTACAATTGCGTTTCTTTCCTTCTACGGCGGTGTTTGTTAGACGACTTAATACACCGCCGGTACGCAGGCGGAAAAATAGCCGGTCGCGTGCACGACGAATGGCTTATGACGACTGCATACGAATGCGGCCCATTCACTCTGGCCATTCGAAACAGCGCGCAGTAATGGCGAGCTGCGCCGATGATCCCAGGAGCGTGAGAGCGGCTTCCATGGCCTCGCACTTATAAATGGCTGCGCCGCGTTACCTGACAAATCTGTTTTTCCCACATCGGATGCCGTCGACTTCGAGTGATGTTCTTCCTTCGCCGCGTTCCCCTTTTTTATTCTGACGTACACGCGCTGCGGTGACGTCAAGAATCCGCAAATAGGTTCCCGTGCAGCGTAAATGCCGATTGAAAAAGTGGCCTCCATGCACAGAGAGGGCTTTAGAAAATGTGTAGGCCCCTGCATGGTAGGCCGGTGTAAGGCAAAGTTGAGTGAACTGTAGAGCCAACGCGAAAACACAGTCACCGGTTTCATTTATGCGTTCAATATTTTACTCTTCGGGGTATTCTTTAATCTTCTGTCCTTCCGAGATAACGATGCTCGGCTTGTCAAAGTAAATTAGCTTACCCTTCTCTTTGTTAGTGGTTAGAATCACTTTCTTATCACCAAAAAATAAAAACAAAGAGAGAAAGTGAGAGGTCAAGGAAGAAGTATATGCGAGATAAACTCGGTAGTAACCCGTCAAAGGATAAATCGGTACTGTTTATCTTGTAAATTTTCTTACTTAAGAGAAACGAAAAACTCTTTTAGGTGGACTTAAAGGAGTACTGACACGAATTTTAAATATTTTCGGGTAGTTGCTCTAAATAGAAATGCGGGTGTCGAGAACCCTCAAAAGAGTGTCGCGGTGCATCGAATATATTTTTAATATCGCTACTTTAAAACAGCAATTTCGGTTTAGGTATCGAGAGGGTGGCTTCGCAATGATGTGTCAAGAGAGGTCTGACGTCACGGGAAGACTGCAACTCGAGACATACTAGCAACAGTTGCCTGTTTGCTATCAGTCGCACGTGGTTCGCGTAAACAACGATGAGTTAATTGTCGTCCAGAGACTCTGACAGTGATTTTTGCGATATAGGCTGCATGCAGGACGCAAATTTCGCAAACCCAGTGAACTGTGTTGACTTGTCGTGATAATGTCCATTGCGGTGGGGCTGGCTTGCAGATGCTGGACGACGAACTTTAAAATCAAAGTAAAATATTTTGTACGTGTTGTCTGGTTCCGGTGTGCGGAGAGCGATGACAGTGCACACCATGGAAACGAAAGAGGCCCCTTTAGGGGTTCCTCAAAATCGTGTCAGTATTCCTTTAAGAAACGTTTGTTTTTGTCGAAGGTAGTCTAACCAACAGTGACGCTACAACCAGCGAGTCCCACTATTTTCAGTAAAGTAAAGCGCACTGCTGTCTCACTAAGTCGAAGCTCCGAAAAAGACAATACGGTGCCCCACTACAGCGGAGGTCACGAAGCAGAGGTGACACGTGGAAAGCGCAAGCCCACTTGTCGATTGCGTGGCGCTCCAACTTTCGTCTTGAAATAGCCGCGGTCCCTCTCTGTTACTTACGTGTGCGTGCCGGGCACTTCCGTATATGTATAAAGCCAAATACGGCCTAAACGGTCTCGTCTTCATCTCGCGCTTTCTCGCTGCGGCTCGCGACCAACGACGGCGGGGCCCCAACATTTTGTTCCGCCATTAAAAAGTGATTTCCCCCCTCTCCTTTCCCGAGGCGGCGTCGGGCGAGTGGAAAGAACCGCGAACGATTCGAGAATGGAACAAAGCCGACTCTTCCACCGCCGTGTTTATTCCCCCCAAACTTTCACTTATGCGACTTCAGATGATATCGCGCGCATTAATGAAGCGAGCGTCCTAGTTACGCGCAAGCTTAGCGTCTCAAGAAAGCACAAAAAGAAAGCGAAGGAAGGATACAGAGGAAGAAGGGTTTTGCCGAAACCGGTGAGAAAGAAAAAAGAGCGGGAAATTCCGCCGGTAACCTTGGCATGGCGAGCGCTTCGCGAGAGAAGCGCCGAGTCTCTCGTATAACGAGCCGCACTATGCGAGTCTTCCTCGTACGCAACGGCCGAGATCGAAATAGATAAAAGACGCGAAAGGATTAAGCCTATGAAATAAAAAAAGGAAAATGAACGCTTCATCGCAATCGCAAACGTCCCCCTATATACAGACTGCGCGGGCGAGTTGTGCTTATAGCCAACAGACCGCGATCCGCCTGCCCCCTGTCGACCATAACGTACATATATATGCATGCACGTTTTCCCGAAGTCGATGGTTGCGAACTTCCTTCCTCGTGCCGTTTATTCTTAAACAACCGGGGTTATGTGAACGAGCCTGCTTTTTTAGCTATGTATAGATCCTTCCGTCGTCGACGTGACGATAGGTCGTCGCATTGAAGCGTCTTCAGACTTCCGTAATTTCTTTAGCTATTTGAAGATAATAGTATTTACCTATTTATTTCTTATTATTTTTACTTATCTCTTATTCAGTAACCGTAGCGGCAAAAGGTGTTGCGGCGGAGAAATTGAGTGAGTGAGTGAGTGAGTGAGTGAGTGAGTGAGTGAGTGAGTGAGTGAGTGAGTGAGTGAGTGAGTGAGTGAGTGAGTGAGTGAGTGAGTGAGTGAGTGAGTGAGTGAGTGAGCGAGCGAGCGGGAGTGGGGGCTACAAACACTGTGAAACGTTCATAAAAGAAACATTTTCTGCAAAGCGGTTTCAAAGCTCAAAAGCTTGTAACCAGTCAACAACAACAACAACAACAACAACAACAATAATAATAATAATAATAATAATAATAATAATAATAATAATAATAATAATAATAATAATAATAATAATCAATTGACTCACTCACATGATAAATCGATCTATCCATTATTTATTTAAGAGCAACAGCCAAGAAGCCTTTGTACTGGCACATTGGATACACACATGGAATAAACAATTGTTCAGTAATCTAACTTGCCCAGAAACGACCATAAGGTCTGGAATAATAGCATTAATAACCACGCAGCTCCATTTCGCATTGCCAGGAGCTACCACATGCTATAGCGATAGTAAAAGCATTGTCACTTGTCTGTCTGCATCAACGTTTATAGATTTACTATCAACGTTTATAGATCTACTATAAACTTTGGTCTACATATACCCCTCATCCACGACCCCTCGGTTCTCTCCTCCAGGCGTCTACCTGTACGACACGTGCGGACGCGACGACGTGGCTCTTCGGCAAAGCGTGCGAGTCATCCACCAGGCGGGTCACGTGCGCTCCATGGCCTGTCCCCACAACTCGGGTGCCACCCGTCTTCGGTTAGTGCCCCTACACGCATGCACGAGCGAGCGAGCGACGACTCGGTGCTAACTCTCCTCATCATCCTCGTGTTTTCGTCGTCTGACGCAGGTGCCATCCTCCAGGGCGACGTGGAGGCCGTCGAGACCGCGGCCAAGACCCTCGCCTCCTTCTCGATTCCCGCGGTGGCCGCCAGGGACGTTCCGGCCGAGAGCGTCCGCAGGCTGCGCAACCTGTACAGCACCGCGCCGGCGGCTACTTCGCTCGCAAGGGTGCGTCTCAGATAGCGAGCGAGACAAAACGAAGGAGGGAGAGTAGCCGGGGAAAAAGATTCGTTTAGCTATGCTACGTATAGAAAGTGCGAGACATAAGAGTAAAATGAGAGAGGACAAAAGAGCGCCATTGGCGCTCTTGCTCCTTTGTCCTTTCTTTCTCTTCAGCTTTTAAACCTTTAATGCTAGCCCAACATCGCACGATAGCTATGCTACGATGCGTGATGTGGAGGTAGGGCTCGAAGCAGTGAGAGGCGCGCACGAAGCGTGTACTACGCATATGGTCACAGCCGGTGGCGTTAAACGTGACACGATCTCCGCGCAGCCCCATAATCAATGTTGCTGCTATAGAGTGCGATCGAGCAGCTGACGACTCCCAGTGACACCATGAACATTACGACCGTCACTGAGATCTATCGAGCGCAAGTTCTTTCAGCTCATCGTGACGGTTCCCTGCGAGCCAGAAGAATGCCATCCGACCATATCGCGTACGGGCGACCTCGTTTTGAGGTCGCCCACGCATCAGATGTCAACGCTAATGTCACTGCTGCAGGTTTGCTGTCCTCAAACACTGTAATGCTTCCGTAACGCCCGGCTGCGACACCTCACGTGTGGCTATCCGGAAATGATTTGCTGTGACGATGACAGCCCTGATCGATACGGGCCAGCATCACTCTCTCTCGAGTCATCCGTCTCTGTAAATGCTGCGTCTAGGTCAGTCACACAAAATGCGGACAATGAAAGGTGTATTGCCACTTCACGACAGCGCGCTATATAGTGCCATAAAGAGGAAGACGCGACACGACGGATTGAACGCTTATAGCGTAACGCACTTATAACTCACTGTGTGCGGACACGTGCGTGCCCGGAGCGTAACACATTAAAGGAAGATCCGTTGGACGGGCCAGACCTTCGAGTCAGGCCGCGAACCGAAAAAATGAGTTGTACCGAATGGCGCTTCAAGCAGATCGGTGCCGATGAACTGCGCCGTGCTGCGTTAACGGACGGACGCAGCGATTATGTCCTCACTGTGAATTCGTTTGTTTGAAACGGCCGACGAATACAGAAGAGACAGAAAGCAAAATATTAATAAAGAAATTAAAAATGTAATACGAAAGTCAGCGTGGCGAGCGCCCCTAATGCTGCACCAACGGCCCGTATGAGAGGAATCGGTTTGGCGAAGTTTGATTATGGTGATCAGCAAAAGTGAGGAGCGCGTACTCACAACATTCTTCATAGTGCAGAGACGGTAAAAGACGCTGCTGAACTTCAAGAACTGTGTCATGTGTATTGCAAAAATTCTTTTCTCTTAAACTCTTTTCTTATCCCCAACTTTAACAGCTACCGTAACGGTGATAACATGGGTCGACCGCCGCTCAAACCAGTGACAAAGAGCGAAAAAGAATATTATTGAAATATAAGAGTTAGATTCCCTACAAAAATAATTACAGATGTAGTGTTGCGTTTCCGTTGACTTCCCATTACGCGCTTTCAATTGAATATCTGTTCAGATGCAATCGAATATTACGCGTTATTTATATAAGATTTACTTGCGCGACAGCAGCTTTCTGCACCGAGGACGTAGCCATGAGTTGTTTTTGCCGTCAATTGACTTTATGTTAATACTAATATTATTATTAGCTGGGCTTTAACGTCCCAAAACCACTATATGATTATGAGGGACGCCGTTGTGGAGGGCGCCGAAAATTTTGAAATTCTGACCATTTTGATCTGGTGTTCTTTCACGTACACTGACATCGCACAGTACGCGGGCCTCTAACATTTCGCCTCCATCGAAATGGGACCGCCGCAGCCGGGATCGAACCCGCGACCGTCGTCGGGTCAGCAGCCGAGCACCGTAACCGCTATACCACCGCGGCGGACAGTTAACTTTATGTTGAGATGCGATTAAATGCGGCCCAACAATTTTCGTAGGTGATCGTAACGACGACAGAGAAATGCTCTAGCATTTCTCTGTCGTCGTTACGATCACCTACGATCACCTAGTCCGAGCCATATATGTGACGTCCGTAAACGGCCGAGCACATATATGTGCTCGGCCGTTTACGGACATCGACTATACGCTGGCACGTTGACGATATCGACTATACGCTGGCACGTTGACGCATAGGCCGCTCCATAGCGAATGAAATTTAGTAGCGACGAACAGGTGGGAAAGGCAAACAACTCGCAGCGCGTTAGGTGTGCCGTTCCGTGTTTGCCTTCCTCGTCGATTTCGGCGGCGAGTGCGCTTGTACAGGGGGCTCCCTTTCAACTCGCAAGGGTGTCGTATACCAACGAAGTTCGTTTGTTTCAGCGTACACAAATATAGAATGAAAACTGCTACTGCGGCACGGCTGTGCAGCCACGCGAACAGTCACCATGTACACCAAACAGGTCGCAGCTTCGCCTGTGTTTAGAGTAGCCAAGCTCTCGTTTTTCAAGAGGACTTTCAAAGCGCTGTCAATCACGTCGTTTGAAACTGTTCTATTATTAGTTTTCCTTTTGTAAATTCCCGGTTCTGTCGTTGAAAAAAAGCTTTACTGGTGTCTTTTACCAGGACATGGTCCTGGTGACGGTGCTAAGGACGCGAAAAACGAAATACAGTGATAATAATTGTCGGGGTGTTACGTCCCGAAACTACGATATGATTATGAGGGACGCCGTAGTGTAGGGCTCCGGAAATTTTGACCATCGGGTGTTCTTTAACGTGCGCCTAAGTTTAAGTACGCGAGCCTCAAGCTTTTCGCCTCTATCAAAAAGCGGCAGCAACGGCTGGGATTCGATCCCGCAAATTTTGGGTCATACGAAAGAAAGGAAGATGCAGAAATTTGTACTTTACGCCTTCGCGCTGGCAGTAAAATACGCATCAGTATCGGCTATAAGATATGAGGAGATAAGACAATAGAAGTGAATTAAAAAAGAAGAAAAAAAAGCAGCACGTTTCACTAAGCGTTATTGAATAATTACGGTAATGCTTAAGTTGGATGTCACGGTCCATTTGCTACGCTAAAAGGTAGGCGAAGGGTCTTTGATTCACTAGCTTTATGACCGGCTTTGTTATTAATAGACGAATATTACAAGGAAAAGTTACGATATCATTTTGTTACTGAGCGGCCGAGAGACATAAGGAAGCTTTACATAAAAAGAAGCGAACTATGCCGAAATACCAAAGACAGACTGGTCAAATGATGTTTTTTACCACTGGACCAATTTTTGGTAAAACCGGCATCATCACATTTCAACTGCACGCTAGTTTTATGCGGTTACTGGAACGGGATGATCACCTCAGTGGTAGCAACGGTTTTTTTTTCTCTCTCCCTCTATCCTCTTTCCGATCCCTGTTTCCCCACCCCAGTACAGGGTAGCAAACCGGTTCTTCCACCAGGTTAACCTCCCTGTCTTTTCCTTTATCTATTTCTCTCTCTCTCTCTCTCAAATGTCAGCCATCCTAGGCACTTCAGTTTCGTGTGATGCCTTCAAAACCAGTTCAGTTCTTTGACTGCGATACAATAAAAGTAAAACTCCCCAAGTAAAGCGAAAGTAGCAGAGAAAACTCCCAGTATAGAATTACCCGTGCGACACCCAATTACGCGCCTACCCGCGCACATACAAGCATATACGCTCGACCATACATAAATGGTAATTTAACCCCCCCCCCCCCCCTCCCTCCGAAGAAAATTTCTAGCTACGCCCTTGTTTTGATACCATATTCCAGGTAAACATATCTGAAGTAAGCATTCAGTCTGCAATCCATGTAGGATAAATCAAGATGCTTCTGCTGCAATTTTCGAGGTCGTTTTCACCTCTTGACGCTTTCACTTAATCTTCTCAGTAATGGGGAAATACCCGCGCATTTTAGACGTGCAAAGCAAGTTCTATAGCGTCTTCTGACTTTTCCTCGCGCGTCGCAGGCCTTGGCGAGCACCCTGCGCCGTCTGGGCTGGTCCTACGTGGCCGTCATGTCAACGGCCGAGGACAGGCCCCGCGAGCTGTCGCGCGCTTTCCTGCGCGTGGCCCGCGACATGGCCATCGACATCATGAGCGCCGACGCGCCCGCAGGATTCTCCTACCAGCAAGTGCAAGAGGCCCTCGGTTCCACGAAGCAGCTTGTCGAGGTAATTAACCGAGGGAGAGAACGTCTCTTACTCAATACGATTCTTCTGGGACTTCGCCCCGGAAACCTGCGTGACCGGCCAGATCATGAGACGTCGTGTGACGGGGTTACGTGACGCATGATTTCGCCTCAGCGTTGGATACAGGTCTTTCTCGTTTTCCGTCTTCAACGCCGGGGCTGGGCCAATCGTCGACTCGGAGGCGATGACGTTGTTTGAATTGTCCCGCCTTCGCCGATGGTGGTGTTGTCCGTCTATACTCCGTTACCCTCTGTACTCATGCATCTTCCAGCACACGACACAACCACAGAATTATCCCTGCTTTAAGTAAAATTCATTAATTTATCATTCATTAATTTATCATTCATTCATTCATTCATTCATTCATTCATTCATTCATTCATTCATTATCATGGTGGTTACGGCGTTAAATTTAGATTGGTACAAAGAGCACACAGGTTAGCTTCAAATCGCATCGCTTGCTAATCAAAAACAAAAACGTAAGAACACGAAAGGACGAACACGCCAAGCGCTTTCCGTGTCCACCCTTTTCTGTATATAATAATATAAATGAAATTGGATAGATGTATACATGAAGGTGGATACTTGGTGCCATTAACAGTAGCCAAAAAATGGAAGCCTGTAGACAGCGTTCCTATAATCGGGTTGTCTTGGTCTGCGACCCTCCTTTGAAGATCTAAACGCAAAGACTGACGTGTTGATGGCTCCAAGCTGAGGGTTTCAAGCTGGGTGCCGGGACGTTGGCTCAAGGTTTTCCGTGCTAGGCCACTGTTGATCACTGTTCTGAGCAGACCGAGATAAGGGAGAAATATTATAGTGGTGCCAGCGAGCGCCGTAACTGTGCACTATCCAGAGAGCGCAAAAATGATGGGCAACTGATTGATTTCTAAAAATTGTGTCCTTCTGCGTAGGGATGTGCTCCCTGTATCTGATTTGTACCCAGAAGTGTGCGCAGGGTTCTCCTTCAGGGGGGGGGGGGGGGCGAAGGTTCATCGCAGCACCCCCCTCCCTTAAGTCAATGTATGGGGCAGACTTTGCGGCCCCCCCCTCTTGGGTGACTAGGGGGGGGGGGCTGCCCCCCTCGTGCGCACGCCTATGTTTGTAATGAACCACCACCGCCCCAATATCGCAGAAAGAATCACGTCCACCAGCTGTTCATGCTGTGGCCAAAAAAGAAAGAAAAAAATCACTGTTTCACCGCAAGTGTTAAGCAATGAATGCGATAGCAACAAATTCTAATGTTATTCGAAGTGAGGCTGGCAGCTAACTCTTTTGGATCCGATCCCACGCAACTCTACAAAATGCTGGTTTAAGAGCATACGGCCGCTCCAGGGACTGTTCTATCTCCTCGCGTTGAGAGCGGAGCACGTAGGAGCCAGCCGCCCGCTGTCGGCTGCTGAGATTGCGAGATAACGCGTGCGCCAGCGACGACCGCGCTCGTAAAACCAAAGTTCGCAGTGGCTGCATGAGGGACTCCCCCCCACCCCTCCTCTCGCGTCTTTCCGCGCTTGTTAAATACGCGCGGGGCGTTTCCTCTCTTCATGAGCATTCCCCGGCTGGTCGAACAGGCGGGGGGGATCTTATCGCATACGCCTCGGAGCGACGGAGATGGGCCGGCTCGTTTTATATCCGCTTCAGCCGCGTTTGTAGCCCCCGTTCCCGCGCTGTTACCCGCGGGTGGAACGTACGATGTGCTGGAAGATCTATCAATTTGGACTTTATACGCGAAGTGACGGCGACGGCGACGGCAACGGCGACGGCAAAAACCCGTCGAGACTGTCCATATAATTGCTATCGCAATAAAAACGCAGCTATAGATATTTTTCTATTTTATGGTCTGCGTCTTTGCGACGTGTATTTTTTCCCCTAGTTTGCTTCACAAGGGCGACGTGAACATACCGTATAGATAAACCCAGCAGCTTGACTTAGAATCTAAATCAGTATTCATAAGTATCTGGTCTGCGTACCCCAAATGTCTTTATAATGGTTGTAAAGGGGGCGAGCGGCGGTTTTCAGTTCGGGTTCGAGAACCCTGGTTGGTATAAGTGTAATTCATTGAGGTGCTTGTCTTCCCGAATGGCGACCGACAGAGCGGCTGCCGTGCGGCTGCGCTGTTCGTGACCCCCGCTGAGGCCAAGGCGTTCCTCGTGAGCTACGAGCCCGATCCGGACGCCGCCTTCTCCTGGGTCCTGGTGACGCCCGGAGACGTGACGGCTTCGCTGGCGGGGCTGCTGGCGCCGCACAAGCTGAGGCGCCTGCGTCACGTGCTCTTCGCGGCTCCGGACGACACGGAACGCCCGGCCGAGTACGGCGACTACCTGCGCGACCTCATGGACAGGGACGGATCGGCGCCGCTGCTGCAGGAGCTGCGCAAGACTTACTCCAGGTATATAGTTTGCGGCATGAATAACCAAGATGCCTTAATGAAACCCGGTCGTTGGTTTCGTCTTCTAAATTTATTTCACGTGCTTTTGTGTTTTCCGGCTTTTTCTTTATTGCGATGAAGACTTGCCCGTAACACATAACCGGTGTGTACATGTATGTTTTACGCTTTGTTATGAATTGAAGCGGTGTTTTGTGGAATATGCTATCATGGTTTCACACAGCGGTTGAAAGAACATTAATTTAAGTGTGTACCCCTATTCGTGCCGGTGTTACAGGTACACGTGCAGAGTTTGCAAAGCTTCACTCTTTGAATTCAACTAGGGAATACACATTTATTCATCTACTAAACATGCCAATATCCACTACAAACTCTGCTAACATAAGGTCATCGGGCGTCATAGCAAGGTACCTGATCTCTCGCAGGAACGACGTGGTTCAGCGCTGGGACGACGAGATGAGCGACAGCGCGGACGCGGTGGCCGTCATCCGGGCCGTGTGGGCCATGGGTGCCGCCCTGCGCGCCGTGCAGAGGGTGCAGTGCGGCCGCGGTACCGACTGCCTGTTCGGCGGCCGCCAGGGGCTCAGTGCGTCCGTGCTGGAGGCACTGGACTCGCTCAACTTCAACATGACCGGCGCAGGGGTGGCGTCTCTGAGCGACACGCCGCTCAAGTTCTCGCACGAGAGGCACGTGGCCACGCTAAAGTACGCCGTCAAGGCCGTCTCCACCAGCGGTGAAGTGCTACAGGTGAGAGTTGCGGTTTTGCAAAACCTTGCCGAGCTTGCGTATGAGAAAAAAAAAAAGGGGGGGGGGGGGGGAGATAAATGAGATTATAAGTAAGGGGTGGGGGGTGGAGGAGGTCTGTGTCCTGTCTCTTCCCTGTCAGCGTCTTCAAAGCGCACCAACATCGTCGACATGCAGAACCAACTAGTCCATCAAGTGCGCTGTCTGTTGTTGCAAGTGTCCTTCCTCATTCTACTGGAACAGCAAGTAAAGCTTGTACAAAATGGCTACGAAAATAAACTACGCGAAGGTTCCGCTTTAACCAAGACTTAAAGGTAACGTGCACGCGTGATTACTTCACCCCTACTATACAATCAAAGAGTGTTTACTATTTTAGGTACCGGTCATATCCGTCCTGACCACAGTAGTGACAGTTGCTTTCTCCGGCGTCAGAGCCTGAAATCGATCGTGAAAACCGCTGTCTGATAACTTCATAACACAGAAGAAAGGAACTTTTGCTCGCTACCAACGTATCCCTGACAGCAATGCTTTTTTTTTCTTTGACGAATTGTGGCCACTTGTAGAAATTAAAGCCTACACCAGTCTCGGGAATATTATAAGGCCCCAGAATAAACCAGATTTGCATCCTCTTTTTTTCGACTACATTGGCGATTTTTGCGTGCTTTCAGACTAAGTATGATCAAAGCTTGATCTACCTGGTCATTTACGTGTATACTAGATATCGCAGTCAGGTAAACAAAACTTGTCAATGAGTAACACGTTATAGGGGGCGCCACTGTGCTGAGGAAGTCTTACAAGAAACTTGCGTACACTTATTTTCCATTCTATATTCCATCCTTGTAGCCTCATCCGATCATACAAATGTGATCGCAACCAGCTTACATTAACGTCTCGACACCTTGCAGTCTTTATTTATTTATTCCGACTGCATGCTTTAACCTGTCGCTGTCTCGTTGTAGATATCCGGTTACACGGACGACACCGGCCTTGAAGTGGACGATGTCCTGGTGCCGACCCGAGGCCCCTTCATTCGAGGATCCGCCGTGGAAGCCGGCAAGACGAGCGTCAAGCCGTCCACCAGGCAGCGCTCTTCCAACCTGCGCTCCAGTAACCTGGAAATCCACAATGACGGCGTGCCCCAGCCTCTGGGCGACGACACCACCAGCTCGCCGTCGCTGTCCCAGACGGCCTCGGACGAGGACTACGGAGCGCTCGCCGACAAGACCTCCACGGCACCCGGAGCCGTCCGGCTGGCCAAGCCTAAGCTCTACACACTCTGGATAGCGAAACCCTGGACGCTCGCCGTCGTCATTATGTCCGGGCTCGGAATCCTTCTCAGTGCCTACGTCGCGGTGTTCCTTCTGATGAAGCTCTGCGAGGGCGTCGTGCGCAAGGGTCACCAGCTGACGTCTCTCCTGCTGCTTCTCTCGGTGGTCAGCCTCTTCTTGTCGGCGCTGCTGTTCACCTTCCGACCCAAGCCCCGACTGTGCGCCGTCCAGCAGTTGGCGCACCACACCAGCTACGCGTTCGCGTTCGGCGCGCTGCTCCTCAAGGGGATGCACCTGAACGCCATGCAGAGCGCCGGACTCGGGGGTCGCGCCAGCGGCCTCAACCAGCTGCTCACCATCTGCTTCCTCGTGGCCGTCCAAATGGCCCTGGAGGCGCAGGCCTGGATGCTCTCTCCGCCTCGATGGTGCAAGCTTAACCAGACCCGGTTCCTGCTGCACCAGGCCTATCCGTGCGTGGTGCTGGCCCTCGCGGTGCTCATGGCCTTTCGGACGCGTAACTGCTCCTACCACCGGCGCGACGCTAGAAGTCTGTTGTGCACCAGCCTCCTGGCGGTGCCGATCCTAGCGGCGGGGACACACGGCATTCCTGCTTCTGGGACCCGGAGAGCATCAGATAGCGGCACTCAGTTTCGCGCTGATCGCCACGGGGTTCCTGATTCTCGTGGGCATCTTCGCGCCGTACCTCAGAGCGCTGCACAAAAGGGGCGGCTACGGCCACAAGCCGCTCAGCTACTCGGACTCCTCGGCGTCCGCCTTCACCACGTTCCAGCACCACCACAAGGACAGCGGGTCCGCGATACCCGAGTGCTGCTACGTTCGCGGAGGCAGGGCCGTCACCATTGTACAGCAGTCCAACAGGAACGGCGCCGGGCCCGTCTCATCACGTCAGAAACCCCCTCTACATTCCGGGCTCTGCTTACCCGTAGGCTCTGCGAACTGAGAGTTCGTCGTGCGCACCGCGACGTCAAGCAGACAGGACCTCAGGAGCTCACTCTCTGGGCGAAAGGCATTGGCAAAAGGCGATCACGCCTCTGTCGGGCTTCTCTTCGCTTTGTGCTCAGAGATGCGCGTTTCGACAGTCCACCGCTATCAACGGGTTAAAAATAGCCACGCGCCGTGTCAACGAGGGGCTGTGGACTTTTCGTGCCGACTGACATTTTATGTGCAGACTTCGGGAAGCGCTGCTGACCTCGTTGAAGACCGCGTTGTTATGTGACAAACTGTGGCTGTGTCGCGTGATTCCTCGCGTGTGCCCTACGCTCAGGTATGCATTAAGAGATGGCTAGTGGTGCTGCAACCACAGATCTATAAATCCCCGACTCTAGCGGTAAGGAGGCCGCGCGGTTATCGAGACGTGCGAGACGGGGTCTCCGTCGCCGCCAGTAGCCCACTAATCCGATCCTGAAACTATAATAAGGACCTTATCCCCATTCGCAGCAAACAGTTCTTTTCTATTTTTTTTTAACTCGCGAGATTATATCGTGTTAACACGTGCTGGCGCACAAACCTTCATGACGAGTGCATCTTTCCACTTGAACGATGTGCCTTTCACACAATAGTGAACGAGAAAACATGCCGATACAAGATTTTCCATGTTATTTCAGACGTACCACGGTGGCGCAGTTTAGGCAGAAACATTGACTCTGCGAGGTGTTTACATAGATACGCTGTCACGAACAATGTTGAACAAAGCGATCCACAGCATTTGTGCGCGAAGAAATGCTGTGCAAAAAGGCGATTCTTTGGTGTCATAGAACGTCCTATGCATGGTCCCCCAGCGCAGTTGTGTACTTTGCGGAAGCGATGCTCCCAGGAGTGCATTAGCGCTTGTGCTATAAGGTGCTAGTTCGAGATAATTTCCCTTCGATCAGGCGTTGGTCAGAGGACTAATATAAACTCCTCGTGTTCTCTTTTATGAGATTACTTCGGTGGCTGTGGCTTCCAATGAAGTTGGTGACTGACGAATCAGTTCTGCGAAAACACGCAAGGTGGGGCAAGGTTGCGAAAGATAAAATTGACGCTAACCCGTTTCTAGCATAAATCTGTGCAAGGAAATTCGTTCCTATTCATCAGAATGGAAAATTTTCACGAAAAATGCTTCCTTGCACGGACATTCAACATGAAACCTGTGCCTTTTCTGGGCAGCGTTTGTGATAGCTCACCAGTAAGGAAACCGATGGCTAAAGAGGAAAGAAAATTGTCTAGAGCCAACGTATTCCGCTAGATGGCGACAATTACGGGTGCACCGGGGCCAGCATATATCATCGTTCCATGCTCTCGCGATGTCTGTTCGTTTTTATCTCATAAAATAAAGAGACACATATGTTTATGACGTTCCTTCAGGAACTTCATGGATTTCACTGGCAGCCTCTACTATTCGTAGCCTGACAAACGGGTGCGGAGTGCCATTCCTTGCTTGTTGGCCGTGGTGAAAAGAATGGAAAAGAATGGACATGATGTTGCGTTGATCGAGGCAAGACACGAGTGTTATTTGTCTATATGTTCACTCAGGCAGTATTACGACTCTACCGCTTCGGCCCAAATAAAGCACAAAACGGTGTTCTTAGATTGATGCTCGCATGGTTGTTGTTTACCATTCGTTATTTCTTTTCAACTCGTCGGCCTTCATCTCATGCGAGAAAATTTGAACTGTAAGGCGTGGTGATGAAACTTGGTGATGAGCTTTGGGACATGTATGTACTGTTACGTTTCTGGGCCCGTTTTCACAAAAAAGGTTATTCAGCTACGGAATTGCTCATAAGAGAACGTTTTCAGTTCATCGCAATGCTGGGCATATATCATTAGCGAAGACGGTGGGTCATCGGAAAAATGAAAGAAAGTATGAATGAATTAGGTCTTTGTATTCTTCCGTTTACGGAAACGTGGATGGCGCGAATTTGACAGTTGTCAGTGTTACGAAAAATAAACCATCATTCAACTTCCCGTGTTTTCTGTGTGTATGTCTCGTGTTTGTTTTCAAAGCTACTAAGGGTGTGCGAATAGTGAATTCTAAAAGTGAATCGAATACGAATCGAATAGTGATGAAACCAAATCGAATACGAATATGAATCGAACACTATTCGAATAGTTTTCGAATAGTAAGGCAACCATTTTCGAAGCAGCTCTAAAATTTTTAACATTTTCTTTGCAACAAATATTCAGTCAATTTTAAGAAAGGAACATTACGATTGCTTTTAGCCGACAAAAACTACTAATATTATGTAAACTGTGGTGAGCTCGTATGCATAAACGACTAAAGCATTCGAGATATTTTGTAACTACATATATATCGAAATAATGCAGTCACTGCAGTCGCTGTACATGCGGCTAAACAGTTAATGAAACAGATAAACCAATTATCACATCATGGGCGATACTACCAAAGGCAGGTAAATATCATTTTTGAATACTTCATCTGCAAGAAAATTTACATCAACAAAACATTTGCGCCCATTGTTAGCCATGTAAACACATACAGAAGTGCACAAAAATTGCACTTGTGTATCAGAAAGGAGTCGTAATCCCCACCGTCCCATGACCGATCTCACAGTGATGATAGCGGAGCGGCGACACTGCAGTTTTAAGCCAAAACGCCTTCATCCGGTGACCAATGTAGCGTCGTTAGTCCCTTAAAAGTTGAGACTACATGCATCTCGGCAATTGAATTGTAGAAACAAGTAAACCCTTGTTGTTCCAGTGTTTAGTTCCGTCAGGATTTTCCCGTCCGTGCTGATCATTCGAAAAATATTCGGTATTTCGAATACACACTGTTCGATTCGAATAACGAATCGAACAGCACACTATTCGATTCGTTATTCGAAAAATTTGTTATTCGAAATAGAACCTCGTCTACAACAGAAGAACGCAACAGCCGCTGAGCCACTGCTTCGTGCACGTTGAAGGAAGTAAATAAATCAGTAAATCTGAAAAAGACAAAAAGAAAAGAAAAAGAATGCGCGAGGTAAACATAACAGCAGGTCCGTAACGTAAGGAGAAATTTGTTTCGAGGAAGGGGGGGGGGGGGGGAGGCACGTTCTTGATCCGCCGTGGGGTCTGGGCAGGTAAGTGTGATAGAGTGTCATTTTGAGCTCTGTATCCCATGGCTAAAAAATGTTCGGAAAAGTTTATACTATAGTTTGCCCCAAGGCCGACGTATACCGGAAAACGTTAATAAAAACTTTCAATGAACAAGTTCATGTGCGGCGGGTTACAACTGAGCAATAGCGAACGGGGTAGCCATATGGCCGCGGTAGGCATTTTTACACCAAACCACGCGAAACTATTTGTCCACCTTTCACCTTAAGCGTGCTCACATTTTAATATTTCATTGATAATCGAACGGGACCTATTTTACAACAAAGGTGTAATAGTGATGATGCCAGTGTTGCTTACTTTTTTAAAGTTCGCGGACTAATATAAGTAAGTAAGTAAGTAAGTAAGTAAGTAATTAAGTAAGTAAGTAAGTAAGTAAGTAAGTAAATAAATAAATAAATAAATAAATAAATAAATAAATAAATTAATTAATTAATTAATAACAGCGGAAGTCGTATACAACTTCTCCGGTGGCAGTATCGAGAACTCGAAGCTTTTGCTCCATCCGATTTGCTCTCCGGCTAGTTGATTGCGAACTGAAACATTCTGCAATGTGTGGACTTTTCACTAAGACTTTGTTCTGGGCGAGTTGGTTCATAGCAATAGGAAGACACAAAGCGACTGAGACAGTGCACGAAGAACAGCGCTCGTCTGTGTCGCGTGTTCTTCGTCCATTGTCTCAGTCGCGCTGTGCCTTCCTATTGGACATTTCAACAACGAGAAACCTAGGTTTCACAACAGGCATCATTTATGCATCGCTCGTATTAGACAAACGATGCGGTAATGAAAGGTGCATTGCAAAGCGTTCGTATGTACATTATTCAGTAAAAAAAAAACGAAAAAAAAAAAACGCTGCGAACTTACTTCATGGGGGCGCGTGAAAGGAAGGTAGGGGCCTTGCTTGCGAACTTGTTTGACCCTTAAACCTTGGCTCTTACCCCATGCATGGGATTGGTCATGAAACCGGAGGTTAACATAGACGAAGGCTGAGCAATTAATCGGTCGTCTAGGGTATAAAGAAAAATTGAAGACCTTCATATTATGGGCATTTATAAGGCACTTCTTGATCATCTGTACATGATCATCATCACATGGGGTTCTTGGTCATCGCTTGTGGGGACCCCTGAGATTGTCCTGTGCCTTGAATTTAGTCGGTTCGCCACGACTTCAGGGTGTATTAAAGGCGTCTTAACTGCTACATCACGGGTATAATAATAAATAAGTGTTCACGGGAATCAATGTGTAGAACGTTCATGCACAAATTTCCCACATGACAACCCGTCACACGCTACGCCGAAGAAGGCCGATACGCAACAATTCCCTTCCGCGTAGAGAGACGGTGTCTCAGCCTGTTATTAACTTCAACTTAACCAGTCACTACCGCAAACACATTAGCCCCGCCTTCCCCAGTCACGGCTGGTGCACTTTTCGCGGAAGTGTTATCCGTGGACGTATGAGTACAGTCAGGTCAATGTTAAGAAAGCAATACATGATAAAAGAATGTAGGTGTGCAGACAAGGACACAGGAGAAGAGATCAAGGCAACACAAACCCCGCCGTTTGTGTTGTCTTGATCATAGGCGTGTGCACGGAAAAAGAAAAGGGGGGGGGGGGGGGAGGGGCAAGGCAAGCGGCCCCCCCCCTCACCAAGTCATCTAAAAGGAGGTGCGAATTCTAGCTGCCCGCATACCTTTACTCAGTCGGACCACTTTCAAGTAATTTTTTTAATGCATGGGGTTATAGCTACGCATGTTCCTTAACGATAATGGCGACCAAGCACCGCTGATGTTGCATTGAAACAACTGTTAACTTCCCACCTTCGAACCGGAACGCCGGCAGGCAATGGCACGTTATAGCTTAAGTTTCATTTGTGCATCCATTGCGGAGCTCATTTTTTTTTTTACTTGCTCCCCCCCCCCCCCCCTTAATGGAGAATCGTGCACCTATAATCTTGATCTCTTCTCCAGTGTCCGCGTCTGTACGCCTACCTTATTTTATCAAGAATCCGCGCTAACTAGCTCAACTTCCTGCCATTCGAAAGCAATACAAATTGCGAGACTTCGCTTCCACGTCCAGGCTGGTTGCTTTCCCGGGCAAGCTTTTCCGAGCTAAGTAATAACGACCGTAGGCATCCGGGGTCTTAGCGTCACGCCGTTGAGTAACGCTGTTGGGTAACGCGGTTCAAGTCAATTACGATCGTACGCGAAGTCAGGACGTCGCCGCGCTCCGTGGCTGGTCGACGGCCCGCTCACCTTGGAATATGTTACAGCCGGTCGCATCGCCGTCGCGTCTCCTTAACGCCGTCCCACGCGAATTTCCTCGTACACTAGGATATCACGCGCGTATACGGAATGCGCGAGAGATTACGTTATAGTCAAACGACCACAAGGCAGCCTCGGAGTATGCGACGGAACGTCGTGACCCTCGTTGCAGAAGTCGAGGCAAGAAGCTTCGCTTACGTTTTCTCTCCACGTATGCAGTGTGTTTGTTTCTACCGTTGTGCGGCGTGGTGTCTGTAAGCGTGCATATATCTACATGTGCACGTGTAAGATTGTGTTGACTGCGTGCGCGTGCGCGTTGTCAAGTTTAACCAGTCCTCGACGTTTGCGTGGCACTTCTACGAATAATAATATAGTATAGTCGTGCAAACAGGCGTGCGCCATTCTGCTTCGTGGTAGTGCTCGCTCTCGTCCTCCGCAGCATGAACTGCCCTTAGGTCTAAAAGCGTTCCATAATTTCACCAAGAAGCGTTTTAGAAGTTGTCAGAACAGCTACTGTAAGAGGTATATGCCCGTAATTTAGCAAAACAAAACTTCATATAATACCACGCCCTGCAGGGCGCCCCACGTCAAAGCATCCAACCGATTTTCTTTTAACGGCGGAGCTGTTTAGGCCGGGCCAGATGCGTCTGATGAATCCCGAAAACTATCATCATCATGTAACCGGCACGCACTCTCTTCGTCCTCTTCTGCTTCTTTCCCAGAACACGTGAGCCTGTTTGTCAGGCGTTAATACAGAAGGCGAGGGACCGAGTACAGAGCCAGAGAAAGAAAGAAAGAGATAGAGAGAAATATGGAGAAAGGAAAGGAAAAAGAGAGATAATAAGATAAAGAGACGGAGAAAGAAACAGAGATAAAGAGAAATACAGAAATAGAGAGAAAGAAAAGGGGAAAAAAAAGATAAAAGGGATAGAAAGACAGAAAGAAATTGACAGAGAGAGAAAGAGATACGAAGAAACATACACAAAAAAGAGATAGCAAAAAGAGAGACAGCAAGCATAGCCATGTATAGTACGTATAGTAGAGCAAGGGGTGGGAAAGGTAAGCGGGGGCGAGGAGGAGGGAAAGGGGAAGGAAACGTCACCAGCTACGCCGCTTCCTCAGCCTTCGCACGACTAAAAGCGTAGCTGCCCCAGTTTCTTTTTTTCCTTTTTTCTTTTTTTTTTTTAGGCATTGTAGACAATGACTGATATGGTATAAGTGTGTTTCGTCCACAGTGGTATAGAGGCCCGTGTATAATAATAAGGTCGCGGGTTCGATGCCGGCCCCGGCGGTAGTATTTAAATGGTGGCGAAATGCTAGAGGTGCGTGTACCGTGCGTTGTCAGTGCACGTTAAAGAACACCAGATGATCAAAATTTCCGGAGCCCTCCATTATTATTATTATTATTATTATTATTATTATTATTATTATTATTATTATTATTATTATTATTATTATTATTATTATGGTATACGCGTTCTTAATTAAGTCCTCAGCCGCAGGAGTTCCATGTTCCGGCCATTTTTCCCTTAAAGTGAATCAACTATCGAATAGAAAAAGAGAGAGCGGAAGAAGAGTTAGTGAGGTCAACCAGACGAACGTCCAGGTTGTTACCCTGGCAGAGTTGGTAAGGCGAAACGCGAAATACAAAAGGGGAAATAGTGAACACTGCATGCATGCATATGGATGAAAAGGAGGGCTATGAAAATGTCGCAACACATTGCGGGAATAAATTACAGACGGCTGCGACTCCATGCACCAGGAACAAAGTCTTCAGTTCAAGAAAAAAAAACGAAGGGGAGGGGGGTAATAACACTGATTAACAGAGCAAACAAGCGAAATAAGCGCTGCTATACACATGAAGAAACAGTGCCACTCACACTTGAATCGGAATTGATGACGATGATGGGACATTATCAGTCCGAGCAAGCGAATAGTTTTCCCCCAATTTTAGTAATAATATAATAATATTATCTGGGGTTTAACGTCCCAAAACCACGATATGATTATGAGAGACGCCGTAGTGGAGGGCTCCGGCAATTTTGACCATCTGGTGTTCTTTAACGTGTACTGACATCGCACAGTACACGAGCCTCTACCATTTCGCCTCCATCGAAATGCGACCGCCGCGGCCGGGATCGAACCCGCAACCTTCGGGTCAGCAGCTGAGCACCGTAGCCACTGTTCCACCGAGGCGGACCACCCAATTTTTTGTAACTTCCTTAAAGGCAGGAAGTCGTGAGCCCTAGAGCCGCTGCCTGAGCCGTGGCATCCGCGATCAGCTACGGCGACCAGCGAACTTCGGTGAACAGAGCTCAGGCGTGGTCTCCGCGATTACCTACGGCGACGCGCCGGAGCTCATCGCGGAGGCCACGCCCGAGCTGTGTTCACCGAAGTTAGCTGGTCATAGCTGCTCGATCTGGACAAAGGCCTTCGACTAATCCTCGGTTATGTGCGTTGGGAGCATGCTTTCAGCGTCTATCACATCAGTAGTAGCGTAGCACGTACAATGCCGCGCTAGCTCGAGGGCGTGGGTTCGATTCTTGACAACGGCGGCCTCGTTTCTACTATATATAATTTGCGGTATTCAAAAAGCATCTTCTTATAATGCAAGTATCAGCTAAAGTCTGAACAAGTATGCAGCGAAGAGTCGAATGCAACTGCATTTTGCCAAGTTAAGCCTGCAAAAGAATCGACGCTCCAGGAATACTTATCTCATAACCTGAGTGCCGAATAATACCTGACCAGGGGCAGTAGCCAGAAAGCATTTGAAGGGGGGGGGGGTCAATTATAATTCATGTACAGTTGCGGTCACTATGAGTTGCAACACGCTGTCTGTACTCAAAATGGCGCCAACACTGCAAAGTGGCACCGACATAGAAAAAAATTTATGAAATAAGCTCTCTCAATTAGAGGTACTTTCTGAACCAATTTAACGTTTGCCGGTATTATTGTTCAAGCATTGGGGTCACTTTAACCACAGCCAGCGTGTTGCAACTCATATTGAGCGCGACTGTACGTGCTTGCGTGCGTTTGTATGTATGTGTTTATATATAATACACAAGCAAATCTGAAAAATTTTGGTGGGGAAGGGTTTGAGTCCCCCAGGCTACGCTAATGCCCTCGACAAAACCGTGCGAAATGCGGTGCCATTTATACTCACCATAGTAGCGCAGCACGTAAAATGACCGCGCTAGCTCGAGGGCGTGGGTTCGATTCCTGACAACGGCGGCCTCGTTTCGGTGGGAGCGAAATGCGAAGAAAACCAGTGTGCTCAGATTTAGGTGCGCATAAAAGAACCCCACGTGGTCGAAATTAAACCGGAGTCCAGCCATTACAAACGGCATGCCACATAATCACATAGCGGTTTTGGTTCGTAGAACCTCAGATGCCGTTCAGTCACCTGTTTTGAAACGAAGCTTTATTCAGTCACTATTTGCGTACTTGCTTGCAGTCATAAACGTGCGCAGGGTTCCCCTTCAGGGGGGGGCGGAGGTTCGTCGCAGTGCCCCCCCTCCCTATTGTGTCAATGTATGGGGCTGACTGCGCCCCCCTATAACCCCCCCCTACAATGTATGGGGCTGGCTTCGCGCCCCCCCCTTCTCGCCCCCCACTGCCCCCCCCCCCCCCCTCCGTGCGCACGCCTATGCTTGCAGTCACGCTTTATCTCTCGTTGCGGACAAAACCCGCGAGAGAACACGGCACTTTCGTGACGTCGCGGCAACAGAAAAGCTCCCGGCCCAACGCACTGTTCCCGATAAGACCGCGCCATCTCCCCGCCACAATGGCGTGCTCCACTTTCCGACGTTCGCGCGCCGCCTACAGATGTCCCTACCAGTGCTGTTCGCTTACTGCAGGCCCATAGCCAGGAATTTTTTTCGAGGGGCGGGGGGGGGGGGGGCACTTACCGAAGGTCTTGACTGTTTGGGGAAAACACCTATTTTATTTATTTTCGGCAAAACACCCTCCTTCAGCAAAATTTCAGGGGAGGCTCGGGCCTCTGCTGCCCCCCCCCCCTGGCTACGGGCCTGGCTTACTGCATCCTCCACCGAGTTCTCCTGCAGGAAAGAAGCGATCTATGTAAATAGTAGGCTTCCAACAATAGCACTTTTTTCGAGAATGCACCGAATATAAATCGAATAGGAACCGTAAGCTAATCCAATAAAATAGTCATTCCTTCCATGCGACACTGATTTCTATTTTTTTAAGCTATATGTTGTTTAGGAGATGTTAGCGCTTTTGTATAGCGCCGGCTACTCCTATTTACATTTTAAAAAAAGTTAGTGAAAATCGCACCAACGAAAAAAAAAAAAACGTAAAAGAGCACCTAAGGAGAGTTCGTTTAAGTCCAACAGCTTTCTTTTATTTGAACGTTTTTGTAATATTAAACAGCCCTTTTTCATCATATGTATTACAAAACGACGTTAATGTCTTTGTAGAGTTGAAACCTCAATGGTAAAGGAAGTGAATTTTACGAATATTTCAGTTTTAAGAACAAATTCCGTGTTCTCGAATTGTTTCTATCGATGTTGTTCCGTGGGCTTCGTGGTACGCCATATTGGAGTATTACATTAAAGAGTAGAGCAGGCAAGATCCACGTTTTCACATCAAAATTAAAAAAAAAAGCAATCAATGTGAGGAGATAGTAAGGTCCGGTGAACGTAAGGACGCCGCCCTAACTTTCCAACAAAAATATTTGTGTCCCTGGAACCACGTAAATATTGCGTCGTACGTCGCAGAACTCGTGCAAAACACTTGTATGGGCAACAGGAACTAACAAATTGAGGCGGACATTTTCATCTACAATTTTAGTTATTTATTGACGATCAATCGATTGACCTCATTTTTCTTGTGCGGGTGTCCCTCATCAAAAAAAAAAAAAGTGAAAGAAACGCCGATGTGCTTCATGATATTGTCAAAGGTTCGCCCAGTTTCGCCTCCTGCATATGGCTCTCTGTGAAAAATAAAAAAGAAAGAAAATCATCATATGCATGTCCCGGTTCATACAAAACCCAACAGCAACAGGTACCTAAGGTGTAACAACCTCACAACGCACATCTGAAGGCGGTTACTATTGTGTCTAAACCAAGCGCAAGAGATTAATTATTACTGTAAATCTAATTGCGAGGTTTCGCGCACCGAAACCACCACAATATTACGAGTCACGCCGTAACGGAAGACTCCGGATAAATTTTTTCGACATCGGGTTCCGTGACGTGCACCTAAACCTTCGCAGAACGTACGCGGCACTTCGCCCCCATTGAAATGCGGACGGAAATCAAACCCGCGTCCTCAAGCCAAGTTTTCATATTGAATACGAGAAATAAGTCAAATTATTAAACAGTATAATGAAGCGGCGACTTGAAAACCCGAGGGTGCTTTTGGCCGCTGCTACTCCGTCTCAGTTTTGTTGAAATAGGGTTAAGGATAACGCGGATTAACATCCATTCTTCCTTCTTTTTTCTTCGTACGACAACCTTAGCGAACACCCTAGCAACAGCGATGGACATAGGCGTGCGCACGGGGGGGAGGGGGGGGGAGGCAGGGGGGCTAGAGGAGGGGGAGGCGCAGAGCCATCCCCATACATCGACATAATAGGGGGAAGGGGCGCTGCGATGAACCTCCGCCACCCCCCCCCCCCCCCTGAAGTGGAACCCTGCACACGCTCATGGCGATGGACATGACTAGGGTATATACTTCATTACGCCACAACGCGACGGAACAAATTAGGCTTAACTCGCCCACACCTCGTGACGCTATACATATCACTCCTAGCGCGCTGGAGACGCGACTACGCAGCAAGTATATACTTAACTTCTACAACATTAGCCCTGGCACGCGGACGCGCATTAAGGACTTTTTGCGTATTGCGGCGCGCGTTATCTGCGAGCTCACGTGGATGCGGCAAACACGTAATATCGTCGCACACACACACTCTTGACCGCGATACCGTTGATGAGACCACGGCTGCAGCAGAGGTGAGGCGCGATCGTTGCCCCGATTACCTTGTTCGTTTCTAGGAAGGCGAATGATAATCAAGATACGGCGGTTGATTGCGTTGAGGAGAAAAAGAAAAATAAAGGAATGGACGCACGTGCGCGCTTTCGTGTCGAGGTGCATTTCAAGCAGCAGACATGGAAAAAAAAACTTCCAAGCACAATCACATTTGGGAGTTGTCTAAGCGATGCGATAAGCTTTAAAGAAACTGGGCTACCTAAATCGTACATTAAAAGATGCTCCCCGCGAAACAAATATGCTAACATATAAATCGCCCATCCGTCCCATCCTCGAATATGCCTGCCCCGTATGGAACCCTCATAAAGTATCGGACATCAACACAGTAGAATTCGTTCAAAACAAAGCCATCCGTTTCATTTCCGCCGTTACGACTGGAATCGCTGACCCTCCTCTCACCTTGCTACGCTAGGTCTACAAACCCTGTCCGAGCGACGCGATCTCGAATGCCTGAAGTTGCTGCATATTCTTGTTAATACCATACGCTACACATTAACTAACGAATATCTGTCGCCCGATAAACTGAAACCCACAAGGAATAGCCGCAAACTCAAGCTGACACCGTTCCATCCACGTACTAACCAATTTAAATTCAGGTTCTTTTCCGCACACTATTCAGAGATGGAGGAGGAGGAAGGGAAACAAGCGGAAGGACAGGGAGGTTAGCCAGTTCTTAGACCGGCTGGCTACCCTGTGCTGGGGAAGGGGGTAAGGGGATGGAATGTATTGCCTGGCTCAACTAGATTGTTGATTTAGATTTCTTGCATGAAGGTGTTGATTCGCGCTTTGTTTATTAAGAGCTGTATTCTTCTTTGATAGATTTTTCTTTCTCTTTTCCTTGCAGTGTTGCATTGCCTTTCTATTGTCTGTTGGTGTAGAGAAAATCCGCTCCTGCGATAGCCCAAATTGGGCTGCATATGTAAAAATAAATAAATAAATATATTCACACGTGGTTGTGCAGACCAATGCTTAAGGCACTTACGTAAGGTGCCCGCAGGTTCAAGCCTTGGTTCAAGCGTTATGGTGCTAGTGGTTATGGTGCTTGACTGCTGCCCCGCAGGTCGCCGGGTCGAATCTCGGCCTCGGCGGCTGCGTTTCTATGAAGGCAAAATGCTAGAGGTCCGTGCACTTCTATTTAGCTACACGTTCAAGAACACCAGTTGGTCGAAATTTCCGGAGTCCACCACTAGAGCGTCTTTTACAATCATGTAGGTTTGGGACGTAAAACCCCTTCAAATATTATTATTGAGTGACCATATCCTATGGGCATGTCCAGCATTAATAAGCAATACTCGGGTCGCGGCCTCCAATGAAGACCTTCGGGCGCGTTGGCGGACTGCGCTGCTCAGTTCGGGCCTGGACAAGCAACTCTGGGCGACCCAGCAGGCCGAGGAAGCTGCCGGGAGACACGGTCTCTCCGTTAGCTCCTAGGTGGGAGCCCAGCCCAGCAATCTGTGCCGGAAATTAATAAAGTTTTTTCTCTCTCTCTCCCTCCAAGCAAAGGATATTGAAAAATTCATTCAAACCTCCTTCGTTCTTGGCGGCACCACCAAGAAAACGTATCTATTTTGATAGATTTATTTGTTTCGATCATCTTACGCGACCGACAAAAGGACAGTTTTCTATTTGAGTCGGCACAGAAATGACTACGCGTTTAAAAGGAACACTTCGGCGGCGGCGGGATTTTCCACGCCGAATCTTCGACGCTCGGACGACGTTAGGCCCGGATGTTGACAATTGCCACGTCAACAAGAGACCGTATCGTGAACAACGTTCGTCGTAGAAGCCTGACGTCGCGTATGAATTCTCGTGTAAGCTTGACGCCAAATTCACGACACATCGATCCATTGTGTCAAGTATCGGCAGGCGCCAGATAACGCTTCCAACCGGAGATGATTACGCATGTAAATGAATACACATGTAGATAAGGGAGTAACATCTTGGAAACGGCTATACCCGATAAGCGTTGAAATGTACTTAATGTCACGTGAAAATGCGTACGAGAAAGTGATAAGGCTGTGCAGTTGGTGCGATCATTCAATATCATCTACAATGTGCACAGGGTCCTTTCGTTGCCCCTATGACGTCAGCAATGTGCTTGACAGCGCTCGAAATCTCATTCACTATCGTTGTGTGGTTTCCCGCTATCTCTGCTGCTTTCTTTATTTCCGATTGGCTTATGATTCTCTGGCCACTTCTTTATCTATTGCCTTTTCGTCACTTGTTTTGTTTCATGACTTTTTTTTCGCCTCTATGCTTATGCCTCTCACTGACGATGAATAATAGCAATGATAATAACTGGCTCCATGATCAGATTACGATGCACGCACATGTGGGAAGCATTGCATAATTTTGACTCACTGGGTTTCTTCAATTGGCGCCAAGATCTAGGCATACGATCGCTGATCTGTTTCGCTCCCATGAAACCTCAGGCGTCCCAGCTTTGATCGGACGCGCCACCTCTAGCTTAGAAGCCCAACATCACAGACATACTTGGCTACTACGGCTGTGTTTGCCAGCCCTGTATACGTGTTCGCCTCTCTCTCCAGCCTTCTCCTAATTCCCTCTCTTCTCAGTAGCGCATTTTCTTTTTCGGTTGTTCGTTGGTTCAGTAGCAATTTCACCATTTTCGGTTAGCCGCGGCTCTAACACAGCCTACCTTTGCATGTTGCCACGCCCGAATAAAAAAGAACAATAAAGAAGAAAGTTCGAGCATCCCGTTTTAACTCATATAGTAAGGTAGAAATGTCCAACTAAGTGTCAGCATATATTTGCTTTAACGCTATAGTATATAGTTTAGGCGTTGTAAATTGGTGCGCCGTTATAGTCCCTGATATTTCCCCAGTTTATACTATAATCTCTTTTGGTAAAGATGTTCAGAGTGTATATGAAAATTCTTCTCCCAATATACACTATCGCATTAAGCTTTTTCTGTTGTATAATAAACGTATTTACGACCAGTTTAACGTTCCCAGTACTAGCGGTTTTACACGTACGCACTGTTGCTGTCTTACAACACTTAGCGTTAACATACGCATGTGCGTATGTTCGCTGCAGCATACACGTTGGTTGTAGCTTATGTACAGCGTTTGTATAATCACACCACACGTACGTGTACGTATGCTCGCGTGCCTTTGTAATAGCTAATTAACGCCTTAATTTCAGCTACTGTTGATTAAACAGATATAGTCAAAAAGATTCCCAGATTGACAAAATCATTTTTTTAGGTTACACCTGCTTTTCATTGAAAATGCCAGCAAATCGCATAGCTGGGCATACGTTAAGCGGACGTTAAGCAAAGAACACTTTTGAACTCAAATGTTTGCCAACACAGCCTCTGTAGCTCTTGACACGAATTATTTGAGAGAAATAGCAGAGTGGCCGTATCCATAGAGTTTCATTATTCAGCCCACTAGAAGCAAATCTGGCGCTAGTGTCTACGAGAGCTGCAACGCACGGCGCTTCAGCCAGCACGGGGAATGACGGATAGTACTATGAACTTGCCAATACTTTGTTCTTTCGGTTCCGTGTGGCCAGCAGCCGCTTTGTCACAAGAAGAAGTTCAGCAAAAGTTCAGCAGTCCTACTTCACCACCTTGATCCCTTTATGCTCACCAATTCAAATCAGCTCACGAGTTTCACAACGATCAATTTTTTTTTATCAGAAACAGACACCGAAACACAACAATAAACAAAGCCACAAGTGCGTTCGATAATAATAATAATTGTTGGGGTTTAACGTCCCAACAAGTTCGTTCTAAGCCACGAGCACGAACATTAGGCAAATCCGTCGTTCTACTCATCATTCACATGGTAGCTGAACGATCGCAGCTCCAGTGTTCCCTCAAGCGTATAATGTAGGAAACTATGAGCACATCATAGTAATACTGAGATGGCTAAGCCAAGAAAAAAAATTGAAGGACACTTTGTACATTCCAAAGTGTGTTCGGCGAAAGCGTGTGGCCATTCCACTGACGGAAAGATGGACGGAAAGACCGACGGACGGACAGACGGACATCCGGACGGACGGACGGACGGACGGACGGACGGACGGACGGACGGACGGACGGACGGACATCCGTACGGACGGACGGACACACGGATGAACGGACAGACGGAAATCCGGACGGACGGACGGACGGACATCCGGATGGACGGACGGACATCCGTACGGACGGACGGACACCCGGATGGACGGACGGACACCCGGATGGACGGACGGACGAACGGACAGACGGACACCCGGACGGACGGATGAACATCCGGACGGACGGACGGACGGACGGACGGACGGACATCCGGACGGACGGACGGACGGACACCGGACGCCGGACGGACACCGGACGGACGTGAGCATGAGACATTAAAGGCTTTCGCCTTAAAAATCACGCCATATCCACGAAGTGAATGATGATGAGTGGGCGAAGCTCGATCGTTTTCATACGTGGCAGAAAGAGAATGTGTGGTCTGGAACGCGCTTATACTTCATGGTCATCAGCGTCATCGTCATCGTTATGACGTGTAGTGGGTACATTCCACTATACTGCGTCACCGTCATCTTTATCACGTGTAGTGGGTACATTCCACTATACTGGAACGCGCTTATACTTCATCGTTATCACGTGTAGTGGGTACATTCCACTATACTGCGTCATCGTCATCTTTATCACGTGGAGTGGGTACATTCCACTACACGTGGCTACCTACCTACCTACCTGCTACTACTACTACTACGACAACTACAGAGGAGGGACAGACCCACACCCTAAGGAGCTTCGCCCCTAAAACAAACACGAATAGAAAAACGGCCGAGCTGCTTGTCAGCAGAACAGTCTGGAGCATTGATATTTTTTCCAACAACGTTTCGGCGCGTTGCAGTTCATTACAGGCCTGTTGCTCTTTTGTTTCAGCTGACGCTCGCTTCGTGGTCGAGTGGTTAGCGATAGACATCAGATTGCCGTCCCCACAGTGCATTCAGAGATTACGACTGCTTTTCTCTGCAATATTTCCTTTCCACTCGAGCTTCCGTTCGATACGATTGGCACGTATGCTCTGTCTCGCTTGTTCCGTGCAGTGTGGCGGGAGTCGGGAGCTGGCATCACTTAATCATAAAGGACGTGAGCTTTATGATCAGGTGACGTCTGCTCGTAATGAAAAAAAGTGTTCTTGTGCGCCAAATTGCACGCAAGTGCAAATGCCAGCAGGTCGTGACGTCAAACGCATTAATTGTTAAAGCCGGATGGCCAATGGCAATCATTAATTATACACACAGGCACCAGCGCCCAAATACAAAAAGAAGGAGTTCGTAGATAATTAATTCCCAGGAAAGAGACCGAACGAAGGCAACGTAGTGTTATTTCATCTTCTTTAAAATATTGGCCGCCATGTTGCATTTTTCAATCTCTTGTCCTTGTTATTCTGTTTAATTTCTTGATTGTTTTTCTTTCTTTTACCTTTTTGCGTTGTTAATTTTAGTCAGATATCGGACATCCCCACTCGCCATTGCAAAATGTGGTAGGCCTAGGGAAGATATCACATTCAAAAAACGTTTCGTTAAACGTGCGGCTTGCGCTAATACGCCCAACGTCACTATTGGCTGAATCTGGTTTTGATTATTATTAATAATAATTGCAGGGGTTTATTATCCCAAAGCCACGTAATGATTATGAGAGACGCCGTAGTGGAGGGCTCCGGAAATTTCGACCACCTGGGGTTCTTTAACGTGCCCCTAAATCTAAGCACACGGGCCTCAAGCATTTTCGCCTGTTTTGATTATGATTGGCTGACGTGCTTCTCGGAGCATCGGGTATCGCTAGCTTCATAAATGGCCTGTTCATTCACGATATTTGATCGTCGTATCAAAGACTGTTGGAGCATTTATGACAATTTGCACGCTTTCATTGTATTCATGATTGGCTGGAGCACTGACCCTTCTGCTTTCTCTGATTGGCCAACCCGTCGACCATGCTTTCAATATTTTGTTACTGTATGAGCCTTTATTGACTCGATGACTTAATCACATGATCCGCAGCCATGACCTACGTTGATTTACGTTGTTGGACAGGGCTGCCGCCGACTTCGTGGTTGGTTGAAACATACAGCCTACCTATCGCTAGCTTCTAACTTGGGCTGTCGTCTAGCTTGGCTGACTTCGTGTCTTGGCATGATCACTGACTATACGTTTTCGACGTTTCGGCGATTGGCCAGAGATGTAGCTGTGATGCACTTGCTTTAATTAGCGTCATTATTTGAAGACACCTAGGATACGCTCTAAATTACGTATTCCATATTGATGTCCAAAGCGCAGAAGCAGACACAAGAACAAATGTCATTTTCATAAAAAATGACAAACAACGCGAACCACAGAACAGGACCGAGATGGACTAAGCGCATGTCCTGCTGTCCTGTGGTTCGCGCTGTTTCTCGTTTCCTACGGACATGTGCCAACCGGCTCAAATAAGCACTCTAGCAAGTGTCCTTTCATTTTCTGCCTGCTTGTGCGCTGTGCACATATTTATGGAATACCAACCAGATCGGTTGCACACATTATTGCTTAAAGGGGCCCTGCAACACTTTTTGAGCATGGTCAGAAAACGCTACCGATCGGTAATCGAGGCTCCCAAGAACACGCGAACCAAATATTATAGCGCAGCAGCGCGGCCTGGAATTCACAATAAATTCTCAAAGTCAGCTAAAAATCGCTTTCTCTTCTCTCGACAAATGACGTTACAAGCTCAAAAATCACTCGTCACATCCATTGTATCAGACATTGGCTGAATTGAGCATGGCGCGCTCGGTAGTTACAGGGGCCGCCGCGGGAGGCCGCGACCTGTCTGCGCGCGCGCGCGCCATCGCAAATGAAAATTCGCGTATTCCGAAGGAAAAAAAAAGAAGAGAAAAAGCGCTCAAGGTCACGAGGCGCGCGTGACGTATTTGCTACCCCCGTGCCATCCCACCCTGCTTAGCTTCCAGCGCTTTCGTCGGGATGAGAGAAGAGAGAATGCAATTGCAGCGTGCGACAAATCTTTGTAACTCCGCTCCTACTGGACAGATTCTAAAAATTTTTTGCGGCGGTGAATTCGTGAGGCAATAAGCTCCTTCAGTGAATCCATTCCGTGGCTACTTGGAAAAGTGTTGCAGGGCCCCTTTAAGGTGCCTCGCCCCTAAAAAAGGTATAATGTCCTGGCTATGTCTGGCACTTTACAAGTTGGGGATCGTCACTGTGCACCAGAGAGTCGCAAACTGTTCAAACTGTTCAAACTGTTCCAGCGGGTGAACAGCTACGAGAACGTGGTGTCAGAATCCGCTGACGAACGATCGCCTTCGGAAGCAGTGCACGCATTTATCGAGGCGCACAGCGTAGATAGGCCGGGTGACGTTCGCGTCTGAGCATCGAAACTCTCTGTTCAAACAAACGTCGACAGAGCCGAACCATGTCGCGAACGGCAGCGCAGAGATAGCGGCGGCACTCGAACGGACGCGTCCTTGCGGGTCACTGCCACAAGCTGCTGTCAATTTATGCTGGCGCTGTGTTCTAATTTTGACATTCAGCTGCGCTCTTACGTTTTCGAAGAATCGTACGAGTTTCGTTATCTCCCAAAAGCGCTCTATCTGCGTTCGAAGCCGCGGCTATTTCAATAAGCAATGCGAGTACCTTTTATTTCTATTTCATTTGGACCACGCTTTCGAGTCATATATGCTCATTATAAACCAACAACACGCATTGTTGGGCATGTTCGTCGACTATAATTTAATAGAGACCAGAAATAGCAAAACAGCTGGACAAGAAGAAGAATGGTGCTCTTTTAATTTATTCCGTATAATTGAAGTTCGCGACGCCTTTTCGTTTACCACAACTATTAAGCCATGAAACAACCATTCCTCTTCTAACCATTCCTCGGTGAAATACCACGACCTGTATCTCGAGCTGTGACACCCCGGGTCGCAACAACGTGTGAAGTAACGAGGAGAGCTAAAGGGCAGAAAGGCAACGTTGCGACCAACTAAGGATCGCTGTTGCTGGAAGCCATACATGTCCAAACCTAATAAGAGCAATGGAATTGTTACGGAACCACCGGACGATATTACACCAGCTCGAAGAACATGAAGGCTACATCGTTATAACGATGACGAAGACGAGACGTGTGCGCGGTTTGTCAACAACCGGCGAGGCAATACTGAGAAAAACTCAAACACAAGGACGCCGAGGAGTTGCCTGCGCCTACATTTCGTTACACACATCATAGCTGGCGTCGGAATTCATGGAAAAACAATATCATGGTTCTAAATTCGCCTTATTATTAAAGGCGAAGCCATTAGATGCCACATCAAACGCGAAAAATGACCATCGGTGGCGGCGTCAACACAAATACCGTATGTACTCGATTGTAACGCGACCAAAATTGCAATGCGAGGAGTGACTCTTCAGTGCGCCCAAAAAGAAGAAACAGTTATTTCGGTATTTGATTGTAACGCGAGGGTCGACTTTAGGTAGCAAATATCTGAAAAAAAAAAAAAAAGAACGCGCCTTTACGTTCGAGTGAACGCGGTAAGGCAAAAAATCATCGTGATATTATGACGCCACATTTCTGACGTCATCATCAGGCCACAGCTCACTAAATTTGTGACATCCCTATTACGTCAGGTTGAGCGTCGACAGCACCACCTCAGCCTCACGTGACGTCACGTTATGACGTCATCAGACACGTTGTAGCGTGGTCAGGAGTGCGACGATCACGCAGGCAATGCCAAACCACTCGAGGCGCAGAAAGCTTCCAATTCCCCCGATCTCGGAGGAAATGGAAATGCAAAACCTGAATGGGTGCGGAAAGCTTTCAAGCGGAATCAATACCATTGACAAAGAAAAAACAAAAGATGGCTTTCGTCATCGAGTCGTCTTGGGCAAATGCGTAAGCAACCACGTGATTTTTCTTCGCCATCACCCTTGTTTAACATTCCCAGTCATTTGTTTTACGCTGTCGTGCACGCCACTCCCTGTAGGATTGAACTGTTTTCCAATAAATATAATCCGCAAGGCAACGTCCTCCTTGCCAACATTACTATAGCCGCCTCTCCGCACATTTATGAAATAATAAAACGTATTCCCTAGTCGTTAACCAACAAAAGGCAGCTATCAGTTTCATTGAACTATATTTCCAGCATATTGGCCTCCTCCTTTGGTAACGTCTGCTTCTCGCCTCATAAGCCATTCGTTTCATACCGTACAAACACTGGATTTGTAACCCAGCAGTCACCCCCCTGTACTCCTCTTTGCTTAAGTCCTTGTTTTCTTATGGCGCTACCACGAATTTCCAATATCATAATACGTCAAACAAGCTGCTGCAACATGAATACCAGCAATGCACACAATTCTAAAAAAAAAAAAAAAAGAAAGAAAGAAAACGCGCCATCCTGACTAACGAACTTGTCGAACGTTTTCATGACAGTGACGACTCCCAACTCATTCTTGGTGACGCTGAGTCACTTCACGTCACAGGACAGCGTCACCGCCGAAATCTCGCGCTCGCCCGCCAAACGAACTCGTGACAGGCACACTCACTCCGTTTAAAGCCCTTACTGGCACGACGTAAGAGTCATTCAAGCGGGAGAGTTCTAGCGAGAAGCGTGCAGAGGGACAAGGGGGGCCACAAACAAAACGGCCACAAATAACTGCGTCTTCTCGTATGCGCGTGGGCATGCCCACGTTACACACAGACACGCACACGCACGCACACATTATCTCTCTCTTGCCCGCACACACACACATATATACACACATACACACACGCACACACACACACGCACGCACACGCGCACGAACACACACACACACACGCGCACGAATACACACACACACGCGCGCGCGCGCACGAACACACACACGCGCACGAACACACGCTCACGCACGAACACACGCTCACGAACTCGCGCGTCATCAAAGTGAAAGTCAACACCAGTAGCGCGACGGCGCGCGCCTTCTCACAGGTGTCGTTCGTGTGTGCGAGGGAACACGACCCGTCGCCAGCCCGAGAGCGTCACCGCGGCGCGTTCGTTGTCGTCGCTTGACCGAGGACAATCGTCGTCGTGTGAAAACAAGTCGTCCAAAGCGTAGGGAGAGAAAAGGCAGCCGCCGGTGTCAGCTTTCCCATCGATCGCCGCCGATCGGCTCGCGAGGACGCCCGGAAAGAAGACCCGTGGCTTTCGTGGGCCGCAGCTGGGACCCTGTCGTGGTGAACGGTCGCGACAGCTCGACCGAGGCGCCGCGCGGTCGCGTACGATGAAAGCCTACACCCCGACCGGCTTTCCACTTGAAAATAGGCTACGTCTACGAGCTATCTTATTCAGCAGAAAAAAAAAAAAAAGACGACGTAAGAAACACTGGTCATAAGCGGGGTGAGGGTGGGGGGTTCACACCACCCCCCCTCAAAAATTTTTTTTTAAATTTTGCATTGGTATATATACAACACAGGTCGGCAATAAAAGGCGGAGCTCACTCAGACTCACTCAAGAAATATATTTTGCGCTTTAGGGGGCTCACTCGTACTCAGATTCACCAATAATTTGCTCAATCGGACTCACTCGGAACTCAAACGCGACTCACTAAAATTTTCCTCACCCGGACTCACTCGGACTCAAACTCACCAAAACGGTTACTCACCCAGACTCACTCATAGCTCGATCTGAGTCTGAGTGAGTCTGAGTGAGTCGAACTCATGAGTGAGTTTGCCGACCTGTGATATACAGTGGCACGCACAGATATGAACTCACGCACGAACATACCTAAAGTCTTTATTCCCTCTACTTCTCTCTACTTTTCCTTTCTATCGCTTTATTTCTCTTTCTCTTTCTATGTTCCATCTCTTTATTTCTGTCTTTCAATCTCTCTCTCTATCGCTCTTTGTCACGTGTTCGTTTACGTTTGACACTCGCACCTGCTGTACACGGTAGTGGGTTTGCCCAATTCCTGTGGCGCATACACACCAGGCCCGTAGCCAGAAATTTTTTTCGATGGGGGGGGGGGGGGGCACCTGTTGAAAACCTTGAAAACTACCTATTTTTATTACTTATTCTCGGCAAAACACCCCCCTACATCAGAATTTGGGGGGGAGGGGGGCCCCTAGGGCTCCCCCCCCCCCCCCCCCTGGCTACGGGCCTGATACACACCTCAGAAGTTTTGCGCAACGCAGCACAGGTTACCATCGATAGCTTAAACAGCTTCACTTTAAAGAGAATGAAGAGAGCGCGTGCCGGTTCATGATGATGATAGTTGTTTACGACGGGGCACACGTTACCGGCACCTAAAATGCTTTGATATTAAAAGGTCGAGGCGACCCCATTTCTTGAGTAACAGTAGTAACAACTTGATGAGGTCTAGTTGGTTCATATTTAGAGCAAAGAAAGTAACAGCGCGAAAGGAACAAGGACGACGAAGAAACGAACACCACGGGAAAAACGAAGACCTCGGGAAGACCACGGGACATAGGTTAGGGTTAACTTCGTGTTTCCGGTTGCGCCGCCGGCGCGGATCTCGGGGGTCTTTAGAAAACGTACATCTAAGAAAAAGGGAGATGATTGTATCAGTGACACATCAATATCTTTGTACCCTTCCGAATATGAATTCATGCGTGCGCATCTTCTTTAGATATATTTTTTCTTACGTATGCAATACGTCTTGTTACGCTTGCGCATGCACGGCTTTGTGGTTCCGGCATTTATACGCGTTGTTGCGAGAAGAATAAAGCAGTTGTTAGTCAGCGCCAGTGCTTGTCTCATCTATTCTTTGTGGTCCCTCCAGGTTTGCGCTGAAGTTTTAGCCTTATAATCTGTTTTCCGGTTGTGAAATCGTAAAATTATTTACTTCTCTGTATTTACTTCTCTCGGGTTCGATGTATGAATGGCAAGAGTAAAAAAATAAAAGTGAATAACTCGCGGAATTTTCTGGCTTTTATTTTACGCATCTTAATCTTACTTTACGTGATATTTCGTTCCATCGTGCACTCGATCATTGTGTTTCAATGCATGCGAAATTCCGCGCATTCTGCATATGTCTTTGAAACAGGTATCGGCACTTCACGCTTGCAAGTCTCTGAAATACTAGAGACGCTGTACCACGCGACTTCGTTGCTTCAAAAGCAACGTCGATCGTTTTACGTCCTACGGTAGATATATCTGAGCGGCCCTTTTGTTCCGTTAGCCTTTTACGCGCTCAGCATTTTCCGCAAATTTAACAAAGTAGGCAACGCAAACATGCAATGGAAGTATACTGTATCGGCGTACTTGATCGGGCAGAGTACACGTACTTTTGTCGGACGTCCTTAACCTATTTGGGAAGGTACATATATTGACATTTTGGCACCATGTGCTCATACGTGTGAGTGATTCAGAGGTAGCCACCGTCTGCGCTGGAGAATACTAAGTCAAGCTAATTAGGCAATATATTACCGCGTGTTTTAAAGCATAACCCTATATGCACACTCGCATGCTACGCTCGCGACCCACCTCTCACCGTTCCCGGTGTTTGCACATTTCTACTTCTCACTTCGTTCTCTAAAACGTGAAATATACAGCATCCATTCGCAAAAGAACATGATCTCTCGACAACGGTTTACAAACGCGTCCCGGAAGAGCACATGTTTCCTCCCCGATTACCAGGGCTTAAAGGCGGGGGGGGGGCCCAGGGGGGGGCCCGGCCCCCCTTTCCAGTTTTTAAGGAGGGGCTGCCCCCCCCCCCCCCCTGGCAGGCTGTAGCACTGCTGCACTCATTTTACATGCGTACATAGAAATTGTGACTGTAATATATTTATTTGTATAACATTCTTAAGCATTTGTTCAGTGCTAGATCCAGTTGGCTTCACAATATATATATATATATATATATATATATATATATATATATATATATATATATATATATATATATATATATATATATAATGTCGCTGCCTGACGAGGGCCTCCCCTCCAATAATGGGAGACCTTAAGCCCTGCCGATTACACTGAACAAGCACATACACCATGAAGCAGCGAAGTGCTAGGCCTCGAGCCGGAAGTACCGTAGCAGACGACGCGCCGTTTTGATATCTCTGAATACTCGGAAAACCGGAAGTAAGTACTCGACCGGAAGTGCTTGGAAGAAAAACAAGAGCGTCACTGGGTGCTCGTGTCCCTAATGAAACTCTACGTTTACTCATCGCGTAGAAAACTCGCAAAAGAGATTCCGCGCGGATTTTTTTGAAGACGATAGTCTTTCTTGGGATACTTCAACGCAGAAATGTTGGTCTGTCTGTCTGTCTGTCTGTCTGTCTGTCTGTCTGTCTGTCTGTCTGTCTGTCTGTCTGTCTGTCTGTCTGTCTGTCTGTCTGTCTGTCTGTGTCTCCCGATTCAGCCACCCGGCCAAAGCTTAACCACTTCCTGAACGCCCAGCAATCTTTAACTGGTGTTGGCGTTCATACTTTTTCTTCTCAACTCGCGAACCAGCGAGCCCAAATGTGCAGTCTTCTATGCAGCCATCTCCGCTGTTTTGTGGAACGCGAGAAGAAGAAAAATAAAAGACTGCGGGTAACGACGCGGAACGGCACAGTTTTTCGTGAACGCGGAACGCAGAACAGTGCGCTGCAGAGGTCGTGCCAGATATGCATATCCCACACGGTCGTCGCTTCTAAGCGATAAAGGCTGGTGGTTCGATGATGCTTACATTACGATTACAATGGGTAGCGGTGAACTGTGAATCATATGATGTCACTGAGGTAACGAGAGCAGCGCCCTCGAGGGTCGGCAGTGATCACCCTGTCATTTAGGGTAGATAGCCGGTCTAAGAACTGGATTCTTGTCCTTCTACTCGTTTCTTCCTTCCACAGATATTCTGTCCGCACAACGCCTTCTAGTCAATGAAATCATGCGCTGACGATTACGTTTTTACAGCGAAATGACGGGCACTCTGATACATCAGAATAGTAGAACGACCTAGATAAATCATATGCTCGAAAAATATTGGCAAAAGAGCAGTTTCAATAACCGAAGGAGACGAAGATTTCTGAACGATTCGACGACGCTCTTAAAGGAGCACTGACACACAATTTCGAAGGAGAGATAATGAGTGAGATAGATTTATGTTGACACATACGCAACATCTACGAAATATCAAAGGCAAATATAGCCTGGAACATACTTAAAATCAATAATAAAGTGCATGCCGCGCGACTGAGCGAGATGCGGAGCAACCCGCCACGCCGACATCAACGCGGTGTCAGCGTAAACAAACCTACGCCATGAGTTTGTGTTGCCTGGTCAGTGCGCTGCCCGCCAACGTTTTTAGATTAACGTAGACAGATAGGGGTCGCATTGTAAGCTGCATGTTATGATCTTGAAAATAATCTAGAAACGTTGCTGCCCGCTCGCATGTGATCACGTGACCACGCAAAACTGTGACGTGGTCAGGTGGCCAGCTGTGTTTACCTAGCCACCAGAACTGCTCTTTTTTTAGCTCGGTGCTATTTAAAACAAACTGCGACTGGGCGATCTAAAAACGTCTCTAAACAAATAACCGTCGCGCACTCGCGCAAAGAAGGTTTCCAGCCGTGATAAGTGGATCATAATCTACCTATTGCAACAAATAAGAAAAAAAAGAAAAAGGTGCAAAATATTTGTGTCAGTGCTCTTTTAACATACGAGTGTCCCAAGGTTTCTTTAGTTAAAGCTGCATTCGCATTCACAGTTAGACGAATCGCCTATTCAGCGAAGCTGTTCTTGCGGACCCTGTGCCGGTGTCGTAGTCGTTCGCTAAAACAGATCGCGCGACCAGGGGAAAGGAGGAGCTTCGTGGGAGGAGGAAAGGATGTCACGCAATCGACCACAATGATGAGGTGTTCCTGAAGGTGAAGTGAATAAAGATATAAATAAGGCCAAAAGAAATGTCCATGGCGAGGCGAGGTTTGAATGCGGGGCCTCACGGTCTGAAGACAACTGTCATAACCGCTGGGCTATATACCCACGTTTGCATGCTAGACCGTACTCACACTTCACGAGGAGAGCCAGCTAGAGGTCAACGTTACTAGAATAAACACTATACTCCGTTTCAGCTGCAACGCTGTGGAAGCAACGCTGTGCAACGCATTGCAACGCTGTGGAAGTTGTTGTAAACATGGCATCCGCGATAGGCTCCAGCTGCACGCTGCCCGAACTGATCGCGGAGGCCACAATACGAAAAAAACAGAGACGCTCAGCGATCCTGAACAACCTTTTGACAACCGTATAAATAATGGGGTTTGTTTATTTCTCTGGCACAAAGAATCTACCTTTATTACTCAATCTAAAAACGAAAAAAAAAAACACATTACGGGTTGTAAAATTATTGAAATATTTCTTGGTGCGAGCGCATCTAGTGCAAGAAGTCTTGCTAGCTTCCATAGCGTTCCACCTTGTGTCTGGAACCGAGTATAGTTTCTAGTAACGTTACTCTAGTAACGTCTACTAACGTTACTCTAGTAAGTATAGTTTAATCTAGTAACGCTATAGGTTATATAAACTATAGGGCAAACGTTGCCGAAACTCGAGAGGAAAATGTAATGCCTGTCGAAAGGGGCGACAGATTCGCTGCCCGAAAGTTTTCTCGGCGTGTAACTGGCTGGATTTTTCCAGTCCGCAGGCAATGATGACGTGGCTAAATGTTCTCCAATGACGTCTCTCGAGAGGAAGCTGCTGACGAGGTACTTGCGGCACGATTCATTGTATAGTCCAGCCAACGCCACAGTGCTTCTGTGCGGGCTGATTAGACTGTCTGTCCGCGCGGTCATGTGAATACGTGCTGAAATACCTTCGATTGTTTTCAACTTAAATGTGAAGTGAAAATTGTCCGCACTCGTTAGCGACACAAATACGACAAAAGCGACAATGCATAGTAGCGTGACCGTGTCATCGCGTTCGGGCAAAGATGAAACGCGACAGAAGACTAGCCGCATTGTCAGCGCGATACGCGTATTTACCTGTGGCCCGTGGAGAGATAGGGGTCGCATTGTAAGCTGCATGTTATGATCTTGAAAAGAGCATGTCACGTTAATTTGCCCTCGCAGAAAAAATACCGCCAGGCCTGCGCGGAACTCGCAGCACAGCCACAGCGAAAGCTGGGAGAGCGGCCTTTCTAGGGCCTTTTTTAAACATTCTTGGGGCAACTACAACAACCGCACTTGCATGATACCCACTACGCCATAAATCACCATAATTTTTGTGTAGTGGGGAAGCGTCTACTATGCCATTATTCTTCATTCTTCAGAAAAGCGCGGTACCCGCTACACTCTTGTAACGCATTATGTGCACTTTGTTGATGCTGTTGCTGACGACGATGAAGAATTATGCCTCAGGCTTTTGTAATGGGTTGGAGCATTGAACGACCGACTCGTTACGCAATTCGATTTGTGTGACGCCTGGTTCTTACTTTACTATTCTAAAACGCTTAACAACACACGTTAACGCGATTCCTTACCAGACATGAAGCCTGCCTAGGGTCAGTTTGCACCGCAGTTTCAAGCAGCGGCGTAGCTAAGTGGTAGAGTGCTGGGCTGCCACGCAGAAGACCCGGGTTCGAATCCCATTCGGTCATAGGTGTTTTTTTATTTATTAAGCTTTTTTTTCTTATTTCGTGCGATATTGGTTACGGACACCGGCGGCAGCGGCGGCGGCGGCGCAGAAACGACCCTTGACAACTACGGCGCAGAAACGACCCTTGTTGTGATCTCATAACAGCTTTCGCTGTAAAATTATACGCCGAAGTGAGAGGTACGAAAATAAAGGGACTGCTAAATAACAAGCTTGGGACACCTACCAACAAAAGGCCAGCAATAGCGAATAGCGTTTACGCACTATTTGGCAATTACTCATTAGGGAAGCCTGTTGGTCCTCATTAGGGCGAAATACATATAGCTCATTAGTACAGAAATCCGGCGTCCGGCACTGAAAACACGAATGGTATCAAAGCTCACGTGTAACGCATACCCGAAATCGCCGGGTGAGAACAAAGTTAACTAAACGTGAATCACATGTGCATTAAGGTAATTTATTGTAGCAGGTGTACACCAAGTTATTAGGAGTGATCATTAAGTGAATAAGGTGAATCAGATGTGAATTAAAGGTGAGTTGAAGGTGCATAAAACATGAATTAACAATGAATCAAATGTTAAAATAATTAAATTCAAATCAAACGTTAATTAGCACTATATCAAACGTGAGAGCTTTCGCCTGCGCATTCCTTAGCGTTAGCTACAGGGACTGCCGAATTTTCTCTCACGTAACGTTGACAAGCGTCTCAGACAGTGTCGTGCACCGCTGTCGATACTTGCGTCGTATATATTTGTACGTAACCAGAGCGCTGCCGTCGCTGTGACTGGCAGAGAGCACACAATCTGTCGTATCCGCTGCAACAGGCGAGTCCAATTTCCGCTTCCGGTCGCCCTCTGTTCCGGCCGGCCACGCTGCAGACGCTCGGTCGTCCTCTGCTGCCATCGCTGTACTCGTTCTCCACGTCAACACTTCGCCTCTTTCAAATCTCGACGCGGAAACGACGCAGCCTGTCACGTTGTACTATATGAACCAAAAGGTTCCTGCATTATAGAGGAGAGACTCTCGTCTTGCCTGCATTGCGGCTGAGATTCTGGGCAACGTGCCATCGACATGCATACAGAAAAACAATAGCTATTTGCCTTTTCGGTCGGTTTAAAGATTTCGATAGCAGCACGTGTTGTGCACCCAAGAAACTTCCGGTCACTTCAATGATCGCTCTCTAACACCGAAGCAGAAAGCGTTTTTATAAGTTCTGCTAGAGTAAGCAAGCACCCCCTTCCCGCTTTCAGGTAAAAGGAAGGCGCTTAAATTAAGGGATGGCTCTTATAATGTTGTGTTTAGCTTATAAGAATATTTATTTGAAGTATTTGGCCAGACACAAGGAGAAAAAATGGTGACAATGTGTGGGCTGCTCAATAAGGCTTTCGTTCCCTGCCAATGCTGGCTACACCGGCGCACAAAACCGGATGCGGTCCAGCACCTGTGTTTGTAAACAGCGAAAGGGTCTATATAAATATTTTGCGTAGCACCAAGACGAACCTTTTTAGATCAATCTGTTCGACAATTTTTAATCTCCATGTTCTGTTGCTCCTCGCGCTATTGCGAGAAATATGTGAATTGTATGCTCGATCCCTTCAAGAGCTTAGCAGTAGCCGGCGCCTTGTTTATGTGCCAACATCCCTCAACCCTGGACTTCCCGCTGGAAGAGATCACCACACACAACGAAAATTACCGCTTATTATAGAGAGAATCGCAAGACATACGTGGCACCGCATACCGACCTAACAAGATATGGACCTAACAAGATACAGACCTACGATATGGAGGAAAATCCAAACAGATTCTTTTCCCAGCCCTCATCGGCTGTCTAAAATTTACCCGGAAGAAATTCACCCAAACTGCCAACATTGCAACTGCATGAAGGTTACCCAAAAGCACATTCTTTGGGAATGCGAGGGGAACCCACACTCGAAGACAATGCTGTCAGCGTCCTCTCACGAGGCGTGGGAGTCACTCCTGTCGTTAACTGACCACTGTATCTAGGCAGAAGTGATTAACGGGGCCGAAACTGTCGCGGCAAGCTAC